>OZ004721.1:3959903-3978040 GCA_963924515.1 Vespertilio murinus
CTCACTGCCAGGAGCCGACGGTCTCCGGCCACTAAAAGGCACGCCTGCGACCTTCTCCAGAGCAAGATCGGGTGCTGCAGGCCCAGCACCAAGCCCGGGAGGAATTAGTTTCCCTTCAAGGAGCTCTCCCGGACCCGATAACACGGTCCCCTTAGAGCCTTGCGTCCCGGGCTATTAACAATTAACCAGGGCGAGCCGCAGCTGTGGCTTGCTGACAATGACCTCGTTTAATAATACAGTTTCCCGGGGCAGCTGGGGAGTTTCGGGAGCTCGGGGACTCGGGGTGTGAGCCCTCCCGGGAGCCCCGAGATAAGCGGGCACACAACAATCACGCCGTTCACCGGCCACGGGCTCCCCGTCGGCGGCGTGAGAGTTTATTGCGATCCCCTGACAGGCGCGGCCAGGAGGAAGTTTGCTTTGCACGCTCGGATCTCATAGAATAACAGCGCCCGGCCCGCTTCCGCGTGCGGGCTGAAGCAGGTCTTTGTGAAAGCGTTTCGTGGGGGGAGGACACGGTCTTTTAAGCTTCCCAGCCCACCTTGCACTCCCTGGTCTGTCTTCGGGAGACCGCACATTCCGGCGATGGCTGTTTCGTGCCACAAAGCATTCAATGAAGCCTTCCGGGCCCTCCTAGGCGCTGCGCTTGCTCCCAGGGAAGGGAAATGGGGAAAATCATAAATATTGCAAGGTTTGCGCGCCGAGCAAACAGAATTGCCCAAGCCTACACTTCCTCTTCTTTTTGTCTTTCTTTCTTTCTTTTTTTTTTCTTCATTCGTCTGACTTAAGCAATCACCCAGCTTTTGATCCCTTGTGCCATGAAAACCCACCCACACACACACACACACACACACCACAATTGTGGGAATATGATGTCTCTTGGAGACCAAATATTTCAAGTGAGATATGAGACGTAAAGGACAGGGTTTAAAATACCACTGCTCGCCGAAACCGGTGTGGCTCAGTTTGGTAGAGCGTCGGCCTTTGGACTGAAAGGTCCCGGGTTCGATTCCGGCCAAGGGCATGGACCTTGGTTGCAGGCACATCCCCGGTGGGGGGGGTGTGCAAAGGCAGCTGATGGATGTTTCCCTCGCATCGATGTGTCTAGCTCTCTATCTCTCTCCCTTCCTCTCTGTAAAAATATCAATAAAAATATATATTAAAAATATATAAAAATAAAATACCACTGAGGAACATATAAATGGGGGGGAGGGGCGGAGTGACGTGCACTTGGAGAAATAAAAACAGGACAGCCTTCCGGTGTGACCCCTGGAGGCACATGGGTGGGAGGGTCTGTGGGGGGGTACCCCAATCCCGATGGCTTCCTGCCCCCCCCCCCCCAAGCTCTGTGCTCACGGAGGATGCCGAGTGCGGAGGTAAACAAAGACATCTGCCGGCCCCGAGCGCATCCCGGCGCTGGCAGAGCCGCTTTCTGTGCCGCCAGCTCTGCCAGAGCCCTCAATCTGCGCCTCCCGGTTCCCCAAGTGGGGGGCAGGGCACGCAGAACGCTCGACACCCCGTCTCGCTGAGCCCCCTTTGTAACTGAATTGCCGTGGCCGCTGGGGGAAGGCAGGGCTGTGGGTCTCTGGTTGGGACTCCTCGGGGTTCACGTGGCAGCCCTGAGGCCACAGGAGACATGAAGACAAAAGGCGGACAAGAAGAGAGCCAGCCTCCCCGGCTCCCGGGCAAGCCGAGGCGTATGCCGGGTTCCGGTGCCTGCCACGGACTCCGAGGAACTGGAAACCAGACGCTGGAAAAGAGCTCGCTCGGCCGGCCTGGCTCCGTGGTTGAGCGTTGACCTGTGAGCCAGGAGGTCACAGCATGCAGAGGTTGCAGGCTTGATCCCCAGTAGGGGGCGTGCAGGAGGCAGCCGGTCCATGGTTCTCACTTGCCACTATCTCTCTCTCCCTTTCCCTTCCTCTCTGAAATTGATACAAATATATATCTATATATATATTTATATATATATAGATATAGATATATATATATGTATAAAATCAAGAGATAGCCTTAGCTGGTTTGGCTCAGTGGATAGAGCGTCGGCCTGCGGACCAAAAGGTCTGGGATTTGACTCCAATCAAAGGCATGGACCTTGGTTGCAGGCACCTCCCCAATGGGGGGTGTGCAGGAGGCAGCTGAGTGATGTTTCTCTCTCATCGATGTTTCTAGCTCTCTATACCTCTCCCTTCCTCTCTATGGAAAATCAATGAAATATATGTTTTTTTTAAAAACAAACAGAAAGTTGAGTAATTTTTTTTTATTTTTTTGACCGCCCAACAAGAATTCCAAGGCACACGACAGAGGCGACTGTTTTTCTCTCTTTGGTAAAGGGCTCTGGATGTGGGCATAAAATAATATGAACGGTATCATCCAACTTCCAGCAGTATTTCACACTCCTTTAAAAAAAACTATATATTTTTTTTTATTTCAGAGAGGGAGGGAGAGGGAGAGGTAGGAACATCAATGATGAGAGCGAATCACGGATCGGCCGCCTCCTTCACGCCCCCTACGGGGATCGAACCCACAACCCGGGCCTGTGCCCTGACGGGGGAATCGAACCCTGACCTCCCGGTTCACAGGTCAATGCTCAACCCCCGAGCCACGCCGGCCAGGCTCGCACACACTTTTATATTTCAGGACTAACAACAACAATTACTGGAAACGAGTGTCATATGCTCCTTACCACACCTCCCGAGCGGAGCTGCGGGGAAATCTTGCTTCCTGTCCTCACCGCCGACAGTGTTTGCTCATAAAAGACAGGCCACCGCTCCGCGGGCTGCCTCGCGGCTGTGTCTTTGCTCAGTTCTCATTTTCCTCCTAATTAAATGTCAATATTATTACAAGCCAATGGAGCGAGATGTCATTTGCCCACCTTTCTCTACGACTTCTTTATTTCCCAGAGCAGGTGCCACAATAGATAGGAGCTTTAAGTGCCTGCAACGTGGGAATGACAACAGTATCGACCTCGTGGTCCTACTGAGGAGGCTATAGTGGGACGATACACGGAGTGGCCAGCTATGATCTCTGGATGCAGACGGATCTGGCCACTCGGTGTCCATCCTATAGAATAAAAGGCTCATAGGCAAATGGCCCCCTCGACCAGGAGTTCCACCAGCAGGCAGGCCGGCCGGCCAACTGCCCATGTCCCCTCCCCCTGGCCAGGCTGACTGGACCCCACCCATGCACGAATTCATGCACTGAGCCTCTAGTATAAATACACACATACACACAACACACACACATACACACAACACACATGCATACACAACACACACACACACACACACACACACACACACACACACTGAGTGGCCAGATTATTGTGCATTCAGAGATCATCATCATCTGGCCACTCGGTGTCTATGTGGCATTCCTTGGAGTAGAGCACACATTACACAATGTGGGTTTGTATGATCACCAGGGTTGCCGTCATGATGTTGTTGCTTCTGACCCTCCTCACCCGAGGATGTTTCTCCATTGATTTTTTTTTTTCAGAGAGACGGGGGTTGGAGGGAGGGGTGCCCTTTTACCCAGAAGCCTGCTGAGCTCCGTGAGCTCCTTGTCCAGGACCCCGCGTGCGTGCGTGAACCACTGACCCTGCATCTACCACGCCTTAAATCCATATGCCAGCAAAATAATTTCTGCTGAAAGGCTGTCCGATCGGAGATATTGGATAATTGCGTCGGGGAGCTTACCGCCGGTGCCTAGCTTAAGATTTATTGATCCGTCGCATCTACGCACGGCGTTTATTGCACTCCGACGGCGTGAGAAGCCAGTGCCTTTTCATGCATATCGGCTCCTGCAGTTGTTTGCACGAGAGCGGGTCATATATCATCATCGAATCTCACTGCAAGCAGCTTCGCTTCCCGGTCCCAAGGCTAGAGCTTCTAGCTCTAACAATAAACTGGTGACGTGCTAATTAGACCGGACGTCTTCTTGGCGTCCTTCCGGACATCCTTCCGGATGAAGCCGGGTCCCAAGGTGATGCCAGCCCGGGTCCCGGGTGCCGGAGGGAAGCTGGTGCCAGCAGCCAGGGGAAGGAAGGCCTTCCCTTGCAGGAATTTCTGTGCATCGGGCCTCTAGTGTTAAAACAGAATTGAATGCACGGCC
The DNA here is from genome assembly GCA_963924515.1 of Vespertilio murinus. Lineage (NCBI taxonomy): Eukaryota > Metazoa > Chordata > Mammalia > Chiroptera > Vespertilionidae > Vespertilio > Vespertilio murinus. Next base: position 3,964,011 of record OZ004721.1, read on the forward strand.
GTAACGTAAAGGGGACTCGTATTGGGGTTATCTTTCCAACAACCACATTTTTCTCCTTCCGTAAAATTAATAGGCCGGTATAGAATGCTAACGATTTTTCCTCCGACTCAGACGCCTGACCGCGCCTTAGTATGATTAATCAATAATCCACTCTGTGCGTGATCAGCCGTGGTGCTTACCCTGTCTCCCCGAAAATAAGACAGCGTCTTATATTAATTGTTGCTCCCAAAGATGCGCTAGGTCTTATTTTCAGGGGACGTCTTATTTTTTCCATGAAGAAGAATACGGTACGCATTTATGGTTCAATGAAAATAAAGGAAATGTATTACCTGTCTATGGTATGGTAGTATGGTAGTTGTCAACACAAACCAGACACACTGTGAATCCTGCAGTATCAAGAATTGACTCATTTATTCAATGACAATCATGCCATCTTCTTCTGGAACATCATCCTAACCATCCAATTCCTGAGTTTCCTGGTGAATGTCTTGTGGCTCCATTTCTTTCAGGATCAGGGGACCAAATCTCTCCTGTTTGGCCATAGCACTGTCTTTCAATGAGTCCTTCTGGTCAAGGCAGCCTGCTCGCAGTGCGTTTGCAGTGCCACTGCCAGTGATTTTTCTCCCATGCATTCTTCACCCACGTCACATCTTCTTGCAGTCTGGGTTTCACAAAGTTTCCGCGCTGATTTCTCTCCATCCACACGGTAGTGACGTCAGGACTCTGCGTGATGTCACTGGTTGCTAGACACCCGTCGGGGCAGCCCTAGTGACCAGTTTAGGCTCAATTAATTTTCATTCTGAGACAGAGCCTGGGGGCCTTATTTTGGGGGGGGGGGAATGCCTTATATTTCACTCAGAAGGAAACCTGTAAGTAGGTCTTATTTTCGGAGATGTCTTATGGTGTGGGGTGCTGTGTGTGTGTGTGTGTGTGGTATATGTGGTGTGTGTGTGTGTGTGTGTGTGTATGTGTGGTGGGGGTGGTGGGGGTGGTATGTATGTGTGTGTGTGTGTGTGTGTGTGTGTGTGTGGTGTGTGTGGTGTGTGTGGTGGGGGTGGAATGTATATGTGGGGTGTGTGTGTGTGTGGTGTGTGTGTATATGTATGTGTGTGTGTGTGTGTGTGTGTGTGTGTGTGTGTGTGTGGTGTGTCACAGTATGAGTTATGGTGCCACCTAAGTCTTTCTCCTGACATCTGAGGCGTCAGATGGGTGTGTGTGGTGTGTGTGTGTGTGTGTGTGTGTGTGGTGGGAGGGTATGTATATATGTGTGTGGTGTGTGTATATGTAGTATGTGTGGTATGTGTGTATGTATAAGTGGTGTGTGTATGGGTGTGTGTGTATGTGTATGTGTGTGTGGTGTGTGTATGGATGTGTGTGTGTGTGGTATATGTGTGGGGGGGTGTGGGGTGTGTGTGTGGTATATGTGTGTGGTGTGTGTGTGGATGTGTGTATGTGTGTGTAGTGTGTGGGGGGGATGTGTGTGTGTGGTATGTGTGTATGTGGTTTCCTCTCTGTCTCATTTCTCATTTCTCTGTCTCATGTCACACGGCCGTGGGCACAGACTGTGGCCCCAGCATCCTTGCTGCGGACCGACGAGGGAACTTGGGGGGCCATGCGTGCAGACGGGTGTGGGGAACAGCCGCCCCGTCTGCGGCTGTGTGTGCAGCTCGGCCCCGGCCAGAGGCACATTTGTTCCCAGATTTCCTCGTTTTATTTTTTTAACCGCGATGCATGCCGGAGGGGAAGTTGGATGACATTTTATTTATTTTAAGCTGTCTTTATTTTTTTTGCACTAAGAGCAGCACACGGACGGATGTTTTCTGGGATCTTTTTTTAGTCCCTGATTTCCACAAGCAAAGGCGTTTCCACGTATCTGAACGACTCCCCTGACCACGCAGATTGTTCTGCTCTGAAGGGAGCCGCTCTGTGTGCTTCTTGAGCCCTCGCCATCCAAAGTTTCTGCTCTTGAGGGGTGCCCGGGCTGCGGGCCATCTTATCTGAAATGCTTTCATCACCCTAGCTCAGCCGTGGGCAAACTACGGCCCGAGGGCCGGATCCGGCCCGTGCGGCTGTTCTATCCGGCCCGCGGAGCCGAAAGAGCGGAGGAGGGTTCTCTTGCTCTCCCCTCCGCTCCTTCCCCGGCAGCCCAAGATGAGAGTGCCAGCATGGTCAGGCTGCTTTTGTGCCGGCCCTCCGGTCCAGTGTAAGAACACATAGTGGGCCGAAACCAGTGTGGCTCAGTGGATAGAGCGTCGGCCTGCGGACTGAAGGGTCCCGGGTTCGATTCCGGTCAAGGGCACGTACCTTGGTTGTGGGTACCTCCCCAGTGGGAGGTGTGTGTGCAGGAGGCAGCTGATGGATGTTTCTAACTCTCTGCCCCTCTCCCTTCCTCTGTAAAAAATAAATACATAAAATATTTTTTATTTTTTTTAAAAAAAGGGGGTGTGGAATATGGACCCTGGCTGGTGTAGCTCCATGGATAGGGTGTCAGCCTGCGGATTGAAAGGTCCCGGGTTCGATTCCGGCCAAGGGCATGGACCTTGGTTGCGGGCACATCCCCCGTGGGGGCATGTGCAGGAGGTGGCTGGTCGGTGTTTCTCTCTCATCGATGTTTCTAATTCTCTATCCCTCCCCCCCCTCTGTAAAACACCAATAAAATATAATATTTTTTTAAAAAAAAAAGAGGGAGAAGGCTGAGAAGGGGGTCCCTGAATTTGGCATTTGGAGACAAGGTTACAGGGGTGGGCAAACTTTTTGACGCGAGGGCCACCATGGGTTTTTACACTGGACCGGAGGGCCGGCACAAAAGCAGCCTGACCATGCTGGCACTCTCCTCTTGGGCTGCTGGGGAAGGAGCGGAGGGGAGAGCAAGAGAACCCTCCTCCGCTCTTCCGGCTCCGCGGGCCGGAGAGAGCAGCCGGACGGGCCGGATCCGGCCCGCGGGCCGTAGTTTGCCCACGGCCGGTAGAGCGGGGCGGACCAGGCCAAGAAAGGGCCTTGTCCGAAGGGGCAACGCAGTTAGAGACCTGCATGCAACCTTGTCCGGGGGGCCGGCGTTTACTGCTCCCCGTGGGCAGAGGTGACGCGGGCAGTGTCGCTGTCTGAGGAGACGCGGCAGAGAGGAAAACGCGAACGTTGGGAGGAGAAAGTCCCGGGCGGAGGCTGGGAGACACCCCGGCGAAGGTGACCCCGGGGCAGAGCGAGGTGTGAACGCGGAGTTCCCCGCCGTTAATGATTAGCCCGGAGCCGGGACGATGGTGCCAGGCCGCCCGGGACCGGCGTGGCGCTCTGGGCCTCCCCCCTGGAGACCTCCTGGCCTCCCGCCCCCGGGGGGCCTAGCGCCCCGGCTCTGGGGGACGTCCCAGACCCGCCACCTGCCGTCCGGGGGGACCAGGAGCAACCGGAGTCCTGATGCGTCTTCCCAGTGGAGAGAGGAGAGGGGAGAGGGGAGAGGTCCGTGGCGCTTAGTCCTGGGGAAGGTAAAGGTTTCGGTGTCTCTGAGGGAAACAGCAGCCTGGATGGAGTTGGCGTCGACTCCCCTAAAAGGTCAAGTACACAGTCTAAACCGGCCGTGGGCAAACTACGGCCCGCGGGCCAGATCCGGCCTGTGCGGCCGTTCTATCCGGCCCGCAGAGCCAAAAGAGCGGAGGAGGGTTCTCTTGCTCTCCCCTCCGCTCCTTCCCCAGCAGCCCAAGAGGAGAGTGCCGGCACAGTCAGGTTGCTGTTGTTCCGGCCCTCCGGTCCAGTGTGGCTCAGTGGATGGAGCATCGGCCTGCGGACTGAAGGGTCCCAGGTTCGATTCCGGTCAAGGGCATGTGCCTCGGTTGCAGGCACATCCCCAGTAGGGGGTGTGCAGGAGGCAGCTGATGGATGATTCTCTCTCATCAATGTTTCCAACGTGTATCTCTCTCTCTCTCCCTTCCTCTCTGTACAAAATCAATAAAATGTATTTTTTTTAAAAAACACCACAATTACCAAAACCGGTTTGGCTCAGTGGATAGAGCATCAGCCTGTGGACTGAAAGGTCCCCGGTTCTATTCTGGTCAAGGGCATGTACCTTGGTTGTGGGCACATCCCCAGTAGGGGGTGTGCAGGAGGCAGCTGATCGATGTCACTCTCATCAATGTTTCTAACTCTATATCCCTCTACCTTCTTCTCTGTAAAAAACCAATAAAAATATATTTAAAAAAAAAAAAAAAAAACACCACAATTGGCCAGTATAGCTCAGTTGGTTGAGCGTCATCCATGCACCAAGAAGTTGTGAGTTCAAGTCACAATCAGGGCACATACCCCGCCTGGGTTGCAAGCTCAAACCCCAGTAGGGGGCGGTAAAGAGGCAGCTGATCCATATTTCTCTCTCATCGATGTTTCTCTATTATTGGTGTTTTTCTCTCTCCCTTCCTCTCTAAAATCAATAAACACACTTTTTAAAAAATATATATATCCTAATCCATGAGCTACTCAATTGTCTCTGTGGCAGGAAAACACAATTGGAGAGGACAAAAGAACGACTCTCTTGTGAATATCTCTTTCAGTGACTGGGTAAGTGCGTTCTGATCTAATTAAGAGGTGTGAGGAGCCCGAGCTGGTGTGGCCCAGTGGATAGAGCGTCAGCCTGCAGACTGAAGGGTCCCCGGTTCCATTCCGGCCAAGGGCACATATCTGGGTTGCGGGCTCGATTCCCAGGGTGGGGCGTGCAGGAGGCAGCCGATCCATGATTCTCTCTCACCGTTGATGTTTCTATCTCTCTCCCTCTCCCTTCCTCTCTGAAATCAATAAAAAAAAAATTTTTAAGAGGCATGAGTAACACAGGGAGTGCATGGGGAGGAACTTGAAAGGAAATGTTTATTGTCATGGATCATAAACCTGGCTCTGGCTGCCTTTTGATGCATGTAGAACTATCTCGTTCACCGCTAACCTTTGCATTATAAATTTCGGGTAGATATCTATTTATATATATCTATAGATCTATATGTATACCTGTACATACTTAGAGTGTGTGTGTGTGTTTGTGTGTGTGTATGGGTTAATACACATGCACATATCCCTCTGTTCTTCCTGCTATAGAAGCAGGAACCTCATTTTATCGCACTTCACTTTATGGCTCCTCCCAGCGAATCGCGGTTTTACAGGCTGAAAGTCTGTGGGAACCCTGCGTCCAGCTAGTCCATCGGCGCCATTTTCCCAGCAGCGTCTGCTCGCCCTGTGTGGCCGCGTCCCATGTTGGTCCTCCCTTGGACATCAGTTCCTGCCGAAACCGGTGTGGCTCAGTGGATAGAGCGTCGGCCTGCAGACTGAAGGGTCCCGGGTTCGATTCCGGTCAAGGGCATGTACCCTGGTTGCAGGCACATCCCCAGTAGGAGGTGTGCAGGAGGCAGCTGGTCGATGATTCTCTCTCACCGATGTTTCTAACTCACCATTCCTCTCTCTTCCTCTCTGTAAAGGAAAGGTGCCGGGCTCTTCCGTTACTCTGTTTGTTATGGCCTGTGGTCAGACGTCTCTGAGGGCACTCGTATCCTTGTTTTGGGGCCACCGTGCACCCCCATCACCCATGTATGATGACAAACTTAACCAGTAAATGTGTGTGTTCCCCCCACCTGTAAAAAAAAAAATTAATTAATTTTTTTTAAAAAAGACAATATGTGTCCGATGTTTAGAGGGAAGGAGAGGAGGTGGCTGTCTCCTTTGAGGACCCGGGAGGGAGCGTGCACGGAGGATGCGGTCAGGCCAGGCCATCGGCACACACACACACACACACACACACACACACACACGCACAGCACCACTCCGAGGACTTGCTTCCCCGGCAGCTGCCCGAGCCGCCGCAGCCGGTCACGGTCATCGGCGGGGATGACTCATCGGCCGTAGGTGGGAGCTGCTTCGCGCAGCCTCCAGCTCCCTCCCGGGGAAGGAGGAGATAAAATAGTCGTTTTTTCGAGGCCGCCGCGTTAGGCCCGCCGCCAGGTGACTCAGAGCCCTCGGGAGCCCCGGTGCGGGCCGCGTTGCTCACCGCCGATGGGCGGCTGCCAACCCATTCCTCCTGCCACGCTCCCGGAGGTGTCTGCCCGAGGGGAGCATCCCACGGGGATCTGGGGGGTCAGAGGGGGAGACTTGGCTGTCCGGGGGCTTCGGGTCATCGTCCTAGCCGTCTTCCTCATGCCTCTTCGTCGCATGGATCTCTTGGTCCACGCGCTGTCGCTGCACATGTCACCACAGGCCACTCTCTCTGGGCCCCTGGCAACCGGCCTGCCCTCTCGCTCCGGGAACGCGACGGAAACGCGCCTTGGGTGACACGTCTGCTTCCTTCGCTATTCTGGACGCTCAACCGTGTAGGCGCGTGCCCTCCACTTGGGAGAGTTTTCTGTATTCTTTCTTTTTTAAAAAAATATATTTTATTGATTTTCTTTACAGAGAGGAAGAGAGAGGGATAGAGAGCTGGAAACGTCGATGAGAGAGAAACATCCACCAGCTGCCTCCTGCACACACCCCACTGGGGATGTGCCCGCAACCAAGGCACATGCCCTTGACCGGAATCGAACCCGGGACCCTTCAGTCCGCAGGCTGGCGCTCTAGCCGCCGAGGCACACCGGTGTCGGCCGTATTATTTCTTTATCCCCTCCACCCCCGTGTGTATTTTCCCTCCTTCTGTGTGCCGAAACCGGTGTGGCTCCGTGGATAAGGCGCCGGCCTGCGGACTCAAGGGTCCCGGGTTCGATTCCGGTCAAGGGCATGCACCTTGGCTGCGGGCACGTCCCCGGTGGGGGGTGTGCAGGAGGCAGCGGATCGTTGTTTCTCTCTCATCCATGTTTCTAACTCTCTATCCCTCTCCCTTCCTCTGTAATAAATTAATATATATATATGGCGAGATTTGTATTGATCTTGGTCCCCTCCCCCTAGTGACCCCTCCCCTGAGTTGTGCACCTTCTCCAGGAGTCCCCCCCAGACCTCAGGGACCCACGCAGGCAGCGCTCCAGAGCGCTCTCTGATTATGCTGCCACTGTTCAGAGGGAGGCTACAGTCCGTGGCTGTGCCAGCTCCCCCGGGCCCAGCTGCTTCCAGCTGGTGGGAGGCGGGCAGCTCCGAGCCCACGGTCCCCGAAGCCCCAGGAGGCCACCCAGCCGCCAGCTGGCCCAGCCTGCAGACGCGGACAGCCCTCCCCCAGCCACCCTCCCCGCGTGGGGGAGCTCCGTGGGGACACGCCAGGCAGGTGTGACACCGCTCCCCACCGCGGGCGCCTGATCGTCTCCCCACGGCGCTGGCGTCTCTCCCCCTGATCCTCCTCTGTCCCCCCCCAGTTCCGGAAATTTCCTCGTGAATAATTCACCTGCACACAGCTCCTCCCCTCCGGCGGTGCGGTAGGGGGCAAATGAAAAGAAGACGTAAACGTCACAGAGGATGTGCCTCCACTGCGGACCTATTTCTATCCACTGCCCGTCATCCGGGATTTTTCCATCTCTTGATCTTAGAGACTGGAGGGTCAGCCGAGACCGGTGTGGCTCAGTGGCTAGAGCGTCGGCCTGCGGACTGAAAGGTCCCAGGTTTGATTCCGGTCGAGGACATGGACCTTGGTGGCGGGCACATCCCCGGTAGGGGGTGGTGTGCAGGAGGCAGCTGGTCTGTGTTTCTCTCTCATCGGCGTTTCTAGCTCTCTATCCCTCTCCCTTCCTCTCTGTAAAATATCAATAAGATATATTTTTTTAAAAAAAAAAAAAAGACTGGAGGATCGTGTCACGGGATGGGGCTTCATTTGGTATGGATTCTTGATATTTATACGAAAGATGCATCAGGGATGCGTGAGGGAGGAACATGGAACTGGAAGCCAGGAAAACCCACATGTGAGTCCCAGATTTTATTTTTTATTTTTTTAACATATTTTTTTTATTGTTTTCAGAGAGGAAGGGAGAGGAGAGAGAGATAGATAGAAACATCCATGATGAGAGAGAATCACGGATCGGCCGCCTCCCGCACGCCCCCTACTGGGGACCAAGCCCACAACCCGGGCCTGTGCCCTGACCGGGAATCGAACCGTGACCTCCTGGTTCCCAGGTCAACGCTCAACCACTGAGCCCCCGTGGCCCAGCCACGTTCCTAGGAGCCAAGGCCGGGGCATGCCACACTGTCTCGAGCTCCTCCTTTTTTCCTGCTCAGCCCTCCCGCGTCACACACGTCCGTGCAAGTGGCCTGTGCCCCAGCCGCCCGCCGTGGTGTCGTCCGTTACTCAACAGGGACTCCGAGGCCAGGCTTCTAGACGGGAGGGAGGGGGAGCCGTTGAGGGGGGCAGGGGGCGGGAAGCTGAGAGTCAGGGAGGGCTCTGGGTTCTGTCTGGGGCCCCGGCTGCCGATTAGACCCCGATCGAGAAGCCCGGGCTCGCACGGAGGCATTAAAGCCGAAAGTAAAATGGTTCCTTTGTTCCGCCCGGAGATATGCTTTGAGGAAATTCCTGCTCGCCGCAGCAGGTGATCAAACAAGCCCTCCGAGAGGCCATTACCTGGAGCCACTCACGCGGCTCCGCTGCCATAAAGTGGTTTGATTTCCCAGTTCCCCACCCCCGGCGTTCGGCGCTCGCTTCCAGGCGGTATTAATTAGGTTTATCAGCAACGTGACAGCTCCGGGCCTTATCGGGACACGCTGCAACCTGTTCTCTCAACGGAGTCCGGCTCCGAACTGCCCACCCGACCACCCACCCGACCACCCACCTGACCGTCCACCCGATCCCCGGACGATCGCCCTGTCCTGGGAGAAGGGAAAAGTATTTCACCGCGAGCACGATCGCTCCTGCGTCTGAAAAGTTCGCACCCGACGGCCTTCCTCGACTGTCACTCCTTCCACCATGACGCGCACACAGCGATCTACTGATTACTTGGCCGATCAGAATGTCTCGGGGAGAAGCAAGCACGTAATCCGTGCGTTACGTCTCATTCTTAATGCTTTTCGCTTCTTTGCGAGGATAAAACAGAAACGCGTGTCCCTTTCTTCTCGCGACCCTCCAGACCATTCCCAGTCCGACATCTTTACCCTGGGAAGTGAATTTCCCCGTTGTGTGTGTGTGTGTGTGTGTGTGTGTGTGTGTGTGCATCCAAAATCCATGTGAAATCCAAATGTCACCTCCACCGACCTTGCAAGAGAAACCGAGAGGTCGAGGTTGGTTGTCTCTGGGGCACATGTGGGGAGGGGTTTGGGATGGCAATGGGGTGATGAGGACAATTATGTGATGCCATAGTCAATGGAGAAAAATAAAATAAAATAAAAAGATCGGTTGTCTATCACGTGAAGCCAGAAAAAAAGGGGGCACCCAGCCGGCGTGGCTCCGTGGCTGAGCATCGACCTATGAACCAGGAGGTCAGGGTTCGATTCCCGGTGAAGGGCACAGACCCGGGTTGTGGGCTCGATCCCCAGTATGAGGCGCGCAGGAGGCAGCCGATCTGTGATTCTCTCTCATGGTAGATGTTTCTGTCTCTCTTCCCCTTCCTCTCGGAAATCAATTAATATATATTTCTTCAAAAAGAAGAAAGAAGGCCGAAACCAGTGTGGCTCAGTGGATAGAGCGTCGGCCTGCGGACTGAAGGGTCCCGGGTTCGATTCCGGTCAAGGGCATGTACCTTGGTGGCGGGCACATCCCCAGTAGGGGGTGTGCAAGAGGCAGCTGGTCAATGTTTCTCTCTCAGAGATGTTTCTAACTCTCTATCCCTCTCTCTTCCTCTCTGTAAAAAAATCAATTTAAAAAAAAAATATATATATATATATTTTAAGTTAAAAAAAAAGAGAGAGCTAGTGTGGTCTTGGCGTCTTGCACCTTCAGAGGCCTCAGTTCAGTCTGAGAGCCACCCACTGCCCAGCCCAGGGGCTGATCCCCGCTGCTGGTGTCTGACCCGCCACGACCCCCCGACCCGGGTTCAAGGTGAGCCCGGGACCCACCAGGAAACGTCCATTTCCTCTCCCTCCTCCCCTCCCACCTCACACACGCGCCCTCTCGCTTTCTCTCCTTTTCCCTTGGACTGGACAAACCCATCCCTGCCCACGACGGAGCTTCGATGTTTCTAACTCTCTTTGTCATTTGTCTCGACCCCACGCGTCCCCGTGGGTTGAGGCATCCGAGGGCGGCCCGGCCACCATCCCTCCTCCCCCCGCGGACACGGGACGTTGTAGGAATCATCATCACACATTTTTTATTTTATTTTTTATTTTCGCCTTGATCAATGAGGACCCGGCCGGCTCTGCATAAATCCAGTAAGTGGGTGGCAGAGAATCTGCCAAGGGCTCTGGCTACCACGGAACGGGAGCGCACCTCTCTGTATAAATGTTTGTAACGATCCTATTAGGCGGAGACACTTTCGGGCATGTTTTATTGGCCCATTAATGCGGGAGTGGAGTGGTGAAGAGATCTGGCTCCGGGCCCCGGGGCGGGCAAGCAAGAGGGATGTGGGTTAATGGAGCAATTAAACATCCTTCCCCATCCCCGGGGCTGCAAGGACCGTTGGGAGAGAGAAGGCGAGGGAGCTACTGTCACCCCGGGACGTAAGCACGGCGGGAGACCCAGAAGCCCGGCTCCTGGGTGGGCGGTGGGGAAACCGAGGACAGCACCCGGGACTCTGCAGGCCGCCAGAATAACTGTCTTTTACCTGCTTTCTTTTTTTAAAAAAATATATTTTATTGATGTTTTACAGAGAGGAAGGGAGAGAGATAGAGAGCCAGAAACGTCAATGAGAGAGAAACATCGACCAGCGGCCTCTTGCACACCCCCTACCGGGGATGTGCCCGCAACCAAGGTACATGCCCTTGACCGGAATCGAACCCGGGACCCTTCAGTCCGCAGACCGACGCTCTATCCACTGAGCCACACCGGTTTCGGCATTACCTGCTTTCTTGTTTAAAAGAGCGGCTGTGCCTCACGGAGGGGGAGGGAGAGGCCCATGGTGGGTGGTGTGAGGTCACGGGGTGGCGGGCGGCATCCTGAGAAAGACCAGCAGTCGCCTGATGGCCAGGGGTTGGTAGGACGGGACGGTTTCGAAGATCCAGGAGACGTGAGGAGTTGTAAAGCGAGGTCAAGGGCTGCCCTGGCTGGTGTGGCCCAGTGGATAGAGAGCATCGGCCCCTCGGACTGAAGGGTTTGGGTTCCGTTCCCGTCAGGGGGGCACAGGCCCAGGTTGGGGGCTCGGTCCCCAGGAGGGGGCGTGCAGGAGGCAGCCAGTCTGTGATTCTCTCTCATCGTGGATGTTTTTCTATCTCTCTCCCTCCCTCTCCCTTCCTCTCTGAAATCAATAAAAAATATGTATTTTAAAAAGAGAGAGAAAGCCCTAACCGGTATGGCTCAGTGGATAGAGCGTCGGCCTGCGGACTGCAGGGTCCCGGGTTCCATTCCGGTCAAGGGCCTGTACCTTGGTTGCGGGCACATCCCCATTAGGGGGTGTGCAGGAGGCAGCTGGTCGATGTTTCTAATGCTCTATCCCTCTCCCTTTCTCTCTGTAAAAAAAATCAATAAAATATATTTTTTTTAAAAAGAAAGGCCAGTCTTGTGAGGGAGACGTATCGATCTCCGGGCCCCAGTGCGTTCCACGGTTCTGGGTTCTTCTCTCTGCGTCAACACACGTGTGGCCGGAACAGTGTCAGGCCGGAAGACACACAGCTCTGCTCCATCCTGACCTCTGGCGCCGATGATCACAGGGAGGGCGTCAGGCCTGGGTGCTCCGTGGCCGTGCTGAGGATCTGGGGGTGCCTAGGGGCGGCAGAAGGCCCCGGGGCAGAGAAAACCACTGCCCACACCTGTGCCCCCTGCCGCACCCTTCAACAGTCACCCTCCTCCAGGACTCTGCCTGGGTCTTAGCCGGCCACGCCCAGCTGCCACGTGGAATGACCTTGACTTCTCCTCTGGGTCACGTCCTCGTCACGTCCTTCTGGTCCCCACGGAGACAGCCTCCTCGGTAACCCCTCCGCGTCCAGCCGCCTCCTCGTAAGCCACACTTCTCCTCACAACGGCCATTTCACTCTTGTGTTTTGTTTGCTTCTCTCTCTCTCTTTTTTTTTAAATATATTTTATTGATTCTTTACAGAGAGGGAAGGGAGAGGGATAGAGAGTTAGAAACATCGATGAGAGAGAAACATCGACCCGCTGACTCCTGCACGCCCCCTCCTGGGGATGTGCCCACAACCAAGGTCCATGCCCTTGACAGGAATCGAACCCGGGACCCTTCAGTCCGCAGGCCGACGTTCTATCCGCCTGAACCAAACCGGTTAGGGCTCTTTTTGTTTGTTTCTTGATAATCCTCACCTGAGGACATTTTTCCAGATTTTTTTTTTTTTTGAGAGAGAGAGAGAGTGGAAGGAAGGGGAAGAGACAGAGAGAGAAACATGGATGTGAGAGAGACACATCGATGGGTTGCCTCCCACAGGCATCCCCACTGACCGGGTCCGGGATGGCGCCTGCAACCGAGGTACATGCCCTTGACCGGAATCGAACCGGGGGACCCTTCCGTCCACAGGCCGAGGCTCTATCTAGCCACTGAGCCACACCGGCCAGCCAGAGCCGCCATTTCACTCTGCAGATAGAGGAAGACCTGCTGTGATGCTCCAGGAACCACGGGGCGAAGGCCAGGAACCAGGGCACAAACGCCTCCGCAATCTGCCCTTGGCCCGTCTTGTTGGCAAACATCTACATTTTTGTTTCCGGGTGTGTTTTTTTTAAATACATTTCATTGATTTTCTTACAGAGAGGAAGCGAGAGGGATAGAGTTAGAAGCATCGGTGAGAGAGAACCATCGACCAGCTGCCTCCTGCACACCCCCTACTACTGGGGATGTGCCCGCCACCAAGGTAACATGCCCCTGACCGGAATCGAACCCGGGGACCCTTCAGTCCGAGGGCCGACGCTCCGTCCACGGAGCCACACGTTTGGGCCAAACATCTACGCTGACCTCCTGCTCCGATCCTATGGGAGGGGCCGGTCAGTGCTCCCAGCCACCGGGCGGAGAAGGGGCAGCGCCGTCTTCCCACCCCCACCCCCTCCCTCGGACGTGCTCTCGCTCACCGCTTCCTGGACGTCCTCTCTGCAGGGTGAGCTAACGCTGCAGGAAGCGGAGCTGGGTCCCTCACCACCTCGACCACACCACCCGCCCCGATGGGTGCCGACCACTTCCCTGCTCCCAGAACGCTGTGGCTTCGTCTAAGTGACCCCCCCCCCCTCACCCCCTCATCTCTTATTTATGGCACAGCCCGTTTTCCCCAGAAGGAGTTCATTTATTTCCACTCCCACATCCCGTGGGTCTCGGGGACTGTGAGCAATTATGCAATTACTTCTCTGGACATTCCTTTACATCAAGCGCCCTCGTTTTTTTCAGCGTGGAATTTAGATGAGAAAACTCGGCAGATAGAGGAAGACTTTAAAAAGAGATTAAATAGACAGTTATTAATTGGGAGATGTGGGATTTCTTCTTTTTTTAATATATTTTATTGATTTTTTTTTTTTTTTTTACACAGAGAGGAAGGGAGAGGCAGAGAGAGTTAGAAGCATCGGTGAGAGAGAAGCATCCATCAGCAGCTGCCTCCTGCACACCCCCCCGCCACACCGGGGATGTGCCCGCAACCAAGGCGCACGCCCTTGATTGACCGGAATTGAACCTGGGACCTTTCAGTCCGCAGGCAGACGCTCTATCCACTGAGCCACACCGGTTAGGGCGAGATAAGGGATTTCGGTGCACCCGTGTAGCCAGAGAGGGCCTCAGATGTCAGTCACCCCTGTGGCCACCATGCCCCCCTTCCCATGTCCTGCCCCCCCCCAAAAAAAATAGTGTGTTCATCCTAGCGTCCCTCAGACTGGGACCCAACCCAGCTGACACTCAACAAGACCGTGTCCAGCGAATAAATGAATAAATGAATCCTGACACCCAACGCCATTTCTTTTCCACCGCACCACTCGCCGGCCCTGAAAGAAATAGCGGTTGGGGGAGGGGGGGGCTGGAACAATGCCTCTTTAGCGTGAACGCCCTGAAAACGCACGCTCTCCGGTGAGTCGGTTTCCCGGGGGACGCTCTGTTTCC
>OZ004721.1:3978240-3983240 GCA_963924515.1 Vespertilio murinus
TTTCTTTTTCATTTTTTGTTTTTAAAAAAAAAAAGTGTATCTGCTGATTACGTAGCCCCAAATAATTTCGTCGTGGTGAGTCACGGCGGTGCGGCATGAGGCATTCATCACGATTTCCTGTGTTTAAAACAATGCCTTGTATTTACTTAAGAGAGGGGACCCAGCCTGAGCCTGTGGAAGGCGAGAGAGCTGTGCCCGGAGCCGGTGCATGCGTCCAGGGGGCGTCGTCGGGGGAAGGAGCAGAGGAATTCAAAACAGAGGGCATGGGGGGGCGGCTTTGGGTTCCCCACGTGAGGCCTGGGTGCCACCACCACCCTCCCCTCTTGTCATGGGAGCTGGTACTGCCCCCGGGGGGGGGACATAGACCACGCCTGCCTCTTTGGGGTGCGTTTCACGTGCCACGGAACGTGGTTGGGGGGTCACACACTTCCTCCCCCACCCTCACCCCCTCCAAGAACCTGCCTTTCGACGTGTTTACAGCGTCACGTGTACTTGGCCACGGTGGAGGTGGGAAGGGCGTTCTCTCTGAGATGCGTTTCCATATGGCACTGGAGCTTTCCCTTTTGCATCGGTCGCTTAAAAGGCATTGCATGGCAGGCCTGATCTCTATTTTTCGGGGGCTGAGGGGGGCGGGGGCGGGGGGTTTGACCTCAGAGTGAATGCAAGGTGAACATCGCCGCATATTGAAATACTTAGAAAGCAACCCGGACTCTTTACTCGAACGAGGGTGATCTCTGAAAAAGCAGAGTTTGGGGCGGAGGGGAGGGGGAAAAAAATCTTCGGCAGAGCACGTCTGGTGCGTGGAAAGCGATTGTGTAAGACCGGCGTGGTTTGGGGAAAGGCAGGAGCAGCAGCGTGTCCGTGGAGCTGGCCTGGGGTGCAGAGAAAGACTGAGAGAGTGTTTACAGAGAGCCCAGCTCTTCACGAGCCGACGTGGACGCCTCGTCCGGAGCCCTCCCCCCTGGCCGGTTAGAGGAATGTGTGGCTCTGCAAGGCCTTATTTTCTTCCTTCCCGCAAAAAAACAAGTAACGTTTCATTCAGAAACCATTATGTTTTCTGTTTCTTAAGATTCTCGAGGCGCACCGACTCCCAAAAGCATTTACCTCGCACCCTTTCGTGTCCTTATAAAGACACGGGGTTTCTTTCCCCGAGCAGCCCCCCCCAAAAAAAAAAAAATATGTTATCGTAAGGTTCAGTGAATTTCCTTTAGGGCTCTGTCAGCTTTGAATCGCAGGCAACCTGTTGACAAGGACCCTCTCGGATGCCCACGGCAAACTGAGAATTAAACGACGTGACGAAAGCTACTCGGGGGGAGGTGAAAATTATAAAAGCCGTCAGCTTCAGATTTTTATTTATTTTTCTTTCTCTAAGAAAGCCCTCTGCTGCTTCCCCGAGCCAACATCTTGCTCTGGCCTCCCACAGCTGAGGCCGCCGCCGCCGACGGCAGACCGAGTTTCTCCCTCCCGCGTGGCCCCGGGCGGGTTCGGGGTAACAGGGTCACGTCGGGGGGCAGCGGGGTGCGGCGGTGGCACTCCCTCCGGCCGGCTGCTGGGGAGACGGGGCCCGGTCCCCCGGGAGACGCGGATGTCCTTCCCCTGGAGGAACCTGATTTCCTCTCGGCCTCCTCGGTCACCGTCCACACGTGGCGGCCTGGAGGTGTGTCCGTGAGGGGCCCGGTGTGTTTCATTCTGCGTGAGAGACGCGTTCCTCTTCCTCCTGCTCCTCCTCACAGAAGAATATTAAAAAAATAAAATAAGCCAAAACCGGTTTGGCTCCGTGGATAGAGCGTCGTTGGCCTGCGGACGGAAGGGTCCCGGGTTCGATTCCGGTCAAGGGCATGGACCTCGGTGGCGGGCACATCCCCGGTGGGGGGGTGTGCAGGAGGCAGCTGGTGGATGACTCTCTCTCCTCGATGTTTCCAACTCTCTATCCCTCTCTCTGCCTCTCTGTAAAAAAATCAATACAATATATTTTTTTTTAAAAATAAAATAAAATAAAATAAAATAAAGGCCTATATGGCTCCAATAAAAGTCGTCCGGTGCCTCCAGCACGGACGACGGCTCTTTTGGAAAAGGGAGTCAGCATAATGGAATGTGCCTCCTGCTTAGCGCGGCCGGCTCTTCCCCCCGGGGTGACGGCGGCCGGCCGAGGGGGCCCGCCCGTCTGCCACCTGTCCGTCCCGGGGGGCCCACGGGGGGTGGGGTGGACCCTTGTCCGGACGTCAGTCTTCCTAGAACCCCGGGCGCGGAGTGTCAGCCTCCCTGGGCAGCTCGCACGCTGGGGGGGAAGGAGGAGAAGGGATTATGTAACGCGCTGGCGGGGAGGCTGGCGTCTCGTCTCCGCCGGCTCCGCCGACAGCCCGTCTCGTCCCCGGAGGGCGAGGCCCTCGTTCATATCCATTCGGAGCATCATCCCTCTCCCCCCTCCCCAGCCCCCCGGGAACCCCGGCTCTCGCCCCCCGAAGAAGGGACTTGCAGGGCAAAAGGTGCCCCTGTCAGCTGCAACCCAGCCTGGCGGGGAGAGAGGGGGTGAGGGGGTCTCTGCCAGGCCTCTCTGTTCCCTACAAGTTGCATATCCTGCCGAAACCGGTGTGGCCCGGTGGATAGAGCATTGGCCTGTGGACTGAAGGGTCCCAGGTTCGATTCCGGTCAAGGGCGTGTGCCCTGGTTGCGGGCACATCCCCGGTGCAGGGGGCTGTGCAGGAGGCGGCTGGTCGACGTCTCTCTCTCCATCGACGTTTCTAGCTCTCTGCCCCTCTCCCTTCCTCCCTGTAAAAAATAATCAATAAAATATATTTAAAAATAAAAAAGTTGCATATCCTGGGCAGTGCCCGAGAACGTGCCCAGTGTCTCCAAACAGAAACGAAGACAATGTCCTTGGTGGAAGCACCAAGGGCCTCGGTCTTTCCCAGCATCTGACGCCGGCGGTGATGGCGGCAGTGCCCGGCCCACCGGGAGCGGTTTTGGGGGTCGAAAGGCCTGGTGCACGTGGGGGTGCCTTCTGCTGGCTCTCCGAAGCCGCTGGGACATGCAGGGCCCCCACCTCCCTGTCCCCCGACGTGCTGAGAGCCGGCGTGCGGGTGGCCCCGGGGGCTTGGGAGTCAGCGGCTGGCCGTGCCCTCCTTTCTGCCCAGAAGTCTGGCAGCTCCCGGCTCCTGGCAGGCAGGCTCCCCGCAGGCTGGCGCCGGGTCCCCCCACCTGTGGCATCGCCCTGCCCACCGACCGGCTCCTGAGGCCGAGCGTCCGGGGTGGGGGGCGAGGGGAGCGCCTTCCCAGACATCTCCCCGGCCCGCCACGGCGGCGGCGACACTGGCCCGGGCGGACCCGCGGGGCGGTGGGTGACAAGGGGACAGGAGGCTCGTCGGAGTCGCTGCCGACTCCCTCCCACCCACTGTGCCAGCCCCTCCTGGGCCAGGAGGGCAGGAGCACCCCAAGAGGAAACAACCACGCACTGCCCGGCCGGCCGGCGTGGCTCCGTGGTGGGCCGTCCACCCGGGAACCAGGAGGCCACGGTTCCATTCCCGGTCGGGGCACAGGCCCCGGGGGCAAGCTCCGTCCCCAGGGCAGGGCGTGCAGGAGGCGGCCGGTCCATGGTTCTCTCTCATCGTGGATGTTTCTCTCTCTCTCTCTCTCCCTCTCCCTTCCTCTCTCTGAAGCCAATAAAAGTCTATCGTTAAAAACAAACTACACACACCTGCACACGGTTAGGCCAACAGGCGCTGGCAGGTGCCTGGGGTTTTGAGGTCCCGCCCCCCCCACCCCCACCCCCAGCCCGGCTCTTCGAGAGAGAGAGAGAGAGAGAGAGAGAGAGAGAGAGAGAGATTGCCTGAGCCTCGGGGGGCCCCCCACCCCCAACTGTTCCTCTCCAGGTCTCCCCAGAGCAGGGAGCCCGAGGTGGTTGGCTGAGCCCCCGTGTCCCTAACCCGTGTCGCCTTTGCCATTTCCGTGGCCCTGGGTCTTCCCCCCCCCCCCCCCCGTGTCGTGCCATTTGCGTGCCTCGTGCTAACTAACGTCTCGCCCGGGGAAGACGCGAGCTGTGACCTTGGCCGTCATTAACCTCGCCCTTGCCAAGAACTTTCTCTCCTGGAGCCAGTCTTCACCGGCGGAGACACCCTCCTCCTCCTCCCTCCTCCCCCCCCTCACCCTCCTCCCCCGGAGGCACAGACACCCCCACACACACACACACAGGGGGCGTCCCTTCTGCCTTGGCGACGTGGCGGCCCAGTGGCACCGGACAAACACAGTCTCTCTCCTTGAGCGTCATTGTTGGCGGGATCAAATCTCGGCTCCCCACACTCCTCCCCGCCGGTAACCGGAGTGGCTGGCCGTCGGCGACAGAATTAATCCCTCGCCCGCGCGCGCGGGGCATTGTTCTGGCCCGGCCCTGCCTGACTTCCTGTGCCCCGTGTTCCCGCGGAGCCCGGCACGGCAGCTGAGCGGTGACAGCTGCTGCCCAGTCACCTCTGCCGTCCCGGGGTGTGGATGGGGGGAGGGGGGAGGAGGGAGGAGGAGGGAGGGGGGTGCTGTGCAGACATCCTGGGTCGGGCTGGATGCCCTGAGAGCACCCAGGTGAGCTGGCACCTCAGCGGACACCTGCCTGTTTCAGAGAGGTCGGGGCCACCAGAAGTCTCCTGCAAGGGACCGAGCGTGGTGTGTGTGTGTGTGTGTGTGTGTGTGTGTGTGTGTGTGGACGGGCGTGCGGCACAGCTAGAGCCGTGGAGTTGGGTGCCTGCAGCAATCCCCCCGACAGGACGCCGTGGGCAAAGCCACCTGCTACGGCCGTGGTCGGCAAAACTCACGAGTCCACGGGGCCAGCGATCCACAGCACCGAGACGGACGTGTCTTCGGAGAGCCACGTTTTTTGTTTTTGTTTTTATATATTTATTTTATTGATATTTTACAGAGAGGAAGGGAGAGAGATAGAGAGCCAGAAACGTCGATGAGAGAGAAACATTGATCAGCTGTCTCCTGCACACCCCCCACCGGGGAGGTGCCCGAAA
>OZ004721.1:3988240-4301649 GCA_963924515.1 Vespertilio murinus
CGCAATAAATACCTCGGGTAATCCTTCCGCCCCGTGTGCTTAAACGCCCGGGAATGGAAGATTAGCAAGGGGGAGAGAGAGACAGATGTTGAGACAGAGAGAGAGCGGTTTTGAGAGAGCGTTTTCTTTTTTTTTTCTTTCTTTTTTTATTAAGGTATTATATGTGTACATAGCTTACCATTGCCCCCCCCCCTCCCATTCATGCCCTCCCTCCCCAGAGTTCTGTGTTCGTTGGTTGTACTTATATGCATGCATACCAGTCCTTCGGTTGTTCTCTTACCTCCCCCCAGGTCTCCTTCCCCTCCCCGCTGTCATTTGACAGTCTGCTTGTTTTATGGTGACTATCTCAGGACCACATGAATAGAATCCTCTCCTCATTTGGCAGTCTGCTTGTTTTATGGTGACTATCTCAGGACCACACGAATAGAATCCGCTCCTCCTCTGGTTCTCACCGCCCCTCCCCCGGGTCCCACTGCTTCCCTGGGGCACACGGCTCACCCAGGGCACACGGCCCCCTGGGACACACAGCTCACCCGGGGCACACGGCCTCTTGGGACACATGGCTCACCCGGGGCACACAGCCCCCTGGGACACACGGCTCACCCGGGGCACACGGCCCCCTTGGACAGACGGCTCACCCGGGGCACATGGCGAGAGAGCGTTTTCTGTGTTCCCCCACCCCCACCCCGAGCAGGTCGGTCCATCGGGCAGGGCTGCAGATCTGAGTCTGTTCTCTGGCGCGATGGCTCACACCCGGGGTAGGGTGTTCTTGAGCTTCCAACCGGCTCTTTCTCCCTGGAGTGTCGGCACACGGAGCGGGGTCTGAGCTCTCGGGGGGAGAGCTGAGACGAAGCGTTTCCGCCGAATGCACCCCGGGTCTCTCCAAGCAGAGAGTCCGGAGTATTTCTTAACGTGGGTAACAACGCTCCCACGGAGGGGGTGCCCTGTTCTCTCACACACCCGCGGTCCTCGGAGAGATCCTGGGTTGTGGCACAAGCAGCCCCCGTGTTTGCACGTGGGCAGCGCTCCGTGGAGGGCAGGGGTGGACAAACTTTTTGACTCGAGGGCCACGACGGGTTCTTACACTGGACCGGAGGGCCGGAGGAACAAAAGCAACCTGACCACGCTGGCACTCTCCTCTCGGGCTGCTGGGGAAGGAGCGGAGGGGAGAGCAAGAGAACCCTCCGCTCTTCCGGCTCTGCGGGCCGGACAGAACAGCCGCACGGGCCGGATCCGGCCCTCGGGCCGTAGTTTGCCCACGGCTGGTGTAGGGCAAGCATGTCAAACTCACAGCCCGCGGGCCACAACGAATATTTTTTGAGGCCCCAGCCAATAGAACGTTTTAGCCCTAGCCGGTTTGGCTCAGTGGATAGAGCTTCGGCCTGCAGACTAAAGGGTCCCAGGTTCGATTCCAGCCAAGGGCACATGCCCGGGTTGGGGGCTCGATTCCCTTCTCCCCCAGCCCTCAGGAAGGGAAGTGCTGGAGGCAACCAATCAATGATCTCTCTCCTAATTAACGTTTCTATCTCTCTTCCTTCCTCTCTGAAATCAATTTATATATTTTTTTAATTTATTTTTTTTTTAATAAGAAACTTTTTGCCGAAACCGGTTTGGCTCAGTGGATTGAGCATCAGCCTGCGGACTGGAAGGTCCCGGGTTCGATTCCGGTCAAGGGCATGTACACTGGTTGCGGGCACATCCCCGGTAGGGGGTGTGCAAGAGGCAGCTGATCGATGTTTCTCTCTCATCGGTGTTTCTAACTCTCTATCCCTCTCTCTTCTTCTCCATTAAAAATCAATAAAATATTTTTTTAAAAAAAGAGAAACGTTTTAATAAAACTTCATAACTTCATTTTTGCAATATCCTGATATACACATCGTTATTAATAACCAACTGCAACGTCGGCTAATGACTAGATCCCTTAATCGTGTGGCATCCATCTCCCTTACGTGCCTGACACGCACAGGCGCGCCATCTCTCTCCGCGGACGCTGCCAGCGTTTTAGCCGCCGGTGGCCACGTTGTTAGTCTTGGGCTGACGTGTCTGGTGCGCGCAGCGGGAAATATTTCACCCCCGGAGCGCAGGAAAAATAGGCTTATTTGCATCGTGCTTGTTAATTAGTGCGGTTACTGCGTGTCTGCTAAGTTAATGCTCAGGGGGGAAAAAAAATACTAATTTCCGTTGAAATGTCCTGTTATGTTCACGACGGCACGTTTACATTTGCATTCTGCGTGTCTCTGTCGAAGTAAACCGAAGTTTTTGGGGTGTTGTTTTTTTTAATTTTCTTTTTTTTAAAAAATATGTTTTATTGATTTTTTACAGAGAGGAAGGGAGAGAGATAGAGAGTTAGGAACATCGATGAGAGAGAAACATCCATCAGCTGCCTCCTGCACACCCCCTACCGGGGATGTGCCCGCAGCCAAGGTACATGCCCTTGACCGGAATCGAACCCGGGACCTTTCAGTCCGCAGACCAACGCTCTATCCACTGAGCCAAACCGGTTTGGGCCCTAGCCCTCCTCTTAACCTTGCGGCCGCGATTGGATTCTCCTCAAAAACAAACAAACAGCTGAAACCGGTGTGGCTCAGTGGATAGAGCATCGGCCTGCGGACTGAAGGGTCCCGGGTTCGATTCCGGGCAAGGGCGTGTACCTTGGTTGCGGGCACATCCCCCGTGGGGGGTGTGCAAGAGGCAGCTGATCGATGATTCTCTCTCATCGATGGTTCCAACTCTCTATCCCTCTCTCTTCCTCTCTGTAAAAAAAAGCAATAAAATATATATTTTTTTAAAAAACAAACAAACCAACAACACACACACACACACACAGGGGCTGTTTTCTGGGACAATGAGGCTGCTGGCGCTGACTGGGAGATACTGGGTGGCAGACATCCGCCCCGAGGCATTCCGTGCGGGAGCCGACGTCCGCCCAACAACCAGGAAAGAGCGGTCCCCAGGCTGGCGCTCTAACCACTGAGCCACACGGGTCTCGGCGGGACCAATCTCCATCCGCAGATGGATGCGCTTGCTTCTTCGCCGACTCCTCCGTCTTTCCTCGGGCGTCACCCGATCGAGACCAGCGTTTTGCGGTCCACGCACCCGCCCCACCCTCGCCTCAGTCTCCCTCCCGCCTGGGCGCCCGGGCACTCACCCCATCTGCCTAATGTGTTCTTTTCACTTACCGTCCTCGTCGGTCTACACTCCGGCGGGACGAGCTTGCCGAGGCCCCGGGCGGGCTCCGTCCTCTTAGGGAAGGGCCGAGTCTCCAGTTCCCAGAACTCCTCCGCCCCGCCCAGAGCAGGCAGCCCACACGCCGACGGGGAGAAGGGAAGGCTGACAGGCCCACCCCCGTGGGGTCCTTCCACCCCAGCCTCTGCATCCGTGAGCACCCACCTCTCCAGACCGGGAGCCGGGAGCCGGGAGCCGTAGGATGCCGGGCTTGAGGAAGGATGAGGTCGACCAGGGCGCCCCGTCGGATCGGCGTGAGGTCGCCTCGCTTCGTGTCCAGCTCTGCTTGCTCCTTTCTTTGCCCTCGCTTTCCGTCGGACGCCGACGAGGGCGCCCCACGCGTGGCCTTCTGATTCGGAAAGCTCTGTGGTCGCAAGAGAGCAACGTCTGTGCAGGTGCAGTTTCCAAGCAGACACGTGGAAAGGCAGGCAGATGTGGGCGTGAGTGGGCCAGTGGCATGCGGGGCTGCCGTGAGCTGGATTAGTTGAACCCTAAAAGATGAAGAGAGGCTCGGAGTCAGTACCGAGGGCGTCCCTGAGCAGAGGGTGTCTTCTTAAGACAAAACCAGTGACCTAGATACTCCAACAATTTTTTAAAAATATATATTTTATTGATTTTTTTTTTTCTTACAGAGAGGAAAGGAGAGGGATAGAGAGTTAGAAACATCGACCAGCTGCCTCCTGCACACTCCCTCCTGGGGATGTGCCCGCAACCAAGGCACATGCCCTTGACTGGAATCGAACCCAGGATCCTTCAGTCCGCAGGCCGGCGCTCTATCCACTGAGCCAAGCCGGTGAGGGCAACAGTTTTGATTTGAGTGTATCTGTTGTTCTTTTCTAACATTAATTTTTTTTTAAAAAAATTTTTGGCTGAAACCGGTTTGGCTCGGTGGATAGAGCGTCGGCCGGTGGACTGAAGGGTCCCGGGTTCGATTCCGGTCAAGGGCATGTACCTTGGTTGCGGGCACATCCCCAGTGGGGGTTGTGCAGGAGGCAGCTGATCGATGATTCTCTCTCATCGATGTTTCTAACTCTCTATCCCTCTCTCTTCCTCTCTGTAAAGAATCAATACAATATATATATATATATATATATATATATATATATATATATAAATTTTGTGTATAG
Source organism: Vespertilio murinus (assembly GCA_963924515.1). Classification (NCBI taxonomy): domain Eukaryota; kingdom Metazoa; phylum Chordata; class Mammalia; order Chiroptera; family Vespertilionidae; genus Vespertilio; species Vespertilio murinus. Next base: position 3,992,593 of record OZ004721.1, read on the forward strand.
CATTAGATGATGACATTAACCTTAAAAATGCAATTTATAAAAAGAAATAAAAGAACTAGATGTTTGTTGTGTCGACGTTGTTTCCATTGCAAACATTTGCTTTGGTGTTTCTAAGTCGTCGCAATGGCATCAGGATAACCTAAACCCACAGGGGAGGGGTCTGTTGAGAAGACGGCGGGTTTTTTAAAGAAAGAACTTGAACTTCAGACTCTCCCGGAGCCCGGGCCGGGGGCAGAGCTCCGCTGTGCCCTCCGCTGCCATCGCCGCCGCCGGCCTCTCCGCTGGACACCTGTGTGCTGTGCAGCTTCTCCTCTGCCTCCGGGAGAGCCGCCGCCGTCTCTCTGTATTGCGCGCACACACACACACACACACTCACACGCACACGCACACGCTTTGGTGGCATGTCATTACTTGCCCGGGGCATCAGGGAACAGAAGGATTCTCCGTGGGGCAATCACGCCCCTTTTGTAAAAAAGCTGCTAATCCGCCCCGAGCCGTTGGAGTGTTGACGCGGGGACCGTCCGCTCAGCTCTGTCCGCCTCTGGTTTCTGTTTCCTTCGAAGCGGGGAGTGGTGTGAGGTCGGATCACATGTTTTGAGGGCTGGGTTGGGGGGAGAGAACGGACTAGCATCGACTGTAGGACGATTTCTTTTTTTCTTTTTCTTTTTTAAATATATTTTATTGATATTTTACAGAGAGTAAGAGAGATAGCTGGAGAGCTAGAAACGTCAATGAGAGAGAAAGAGAGCTAGAAACGTGGATGAGAGAGAAACATCACATCAGTCAGCTGCCTCCTGCACACACCCTACCGGGGAATGTGCCCGCAACCAAGGTACATGCCCTTGACCGGAATCGAACCCGGGACCTTTCAGTCTCCAGGCCGACGCTCTATCCACTGAGCCACACCGGCTTCGGCTGTAGGACGATTTCTATCCCTTTCCCAAAACCCATCCGGTGGGCACGCTGCTGGATTCTTTCCTGGCAGGCGAGGGGGTTGCATCTGTGTTTTATTCTGGGACCCGTTTCTTGGAAAGATACCGGTGGTGGTGGTTGGTGCCATGTTGAGCTTTTTTAAAAATATATATTCTTATTGATTTTTTAGAGAGAGGAAGAGAGCAGGATAGAGAGTTAGAAACATCGATGAGAGAGAGAGGAACATCAATCAGCTGCCTCCTGCACACCCCCCACCGGGGATGTGCCCGAAACCCAGGTACATGCCCTTGACCGGAATCGAACCCGGGACCCTTCAGTCCGCAGGCCGACGCTCTATCCACTGAGCCAGACTGGCCAACACTCTATCCACTGAGCCAAGCTGGTGCCGTGATGAGCTTTATTCACCTGTTTATTTGTATTCTTTTTTTTATTTATTTAAGAGAAATTATACATTTTCTTTTTTTAAATATATTTTTATTGATTTCAGAGAGGAAGGGAGAGGGAGAGAGAATAGAAACATCCATGATGAGAGAGAATCGTGGATTGGCTGCCTCTTGCACGCCCCCCACTGGGGGGTCATGCCTGCAACCCAGGCTTGTGCCCTTGACCGGAATCGAACCCGGGTGCTCCTCAGGCCATGGGTTCCCCCCAAACGGGCCGGCACCCCCAGGGGAGCTGCCGAGGCCTCGTGCAGCCGCATCACCTGTGTCCCAAGCAGGACCCGGAGCGTAGACATTGGTTCCCGAAGACGCGAAGATGCGTTGAGTCTTGGGTCACGTGACCTCACACATCTAGAGGAGATAATGAACAACATAGACTGGTGAACAAAGACAGACCCAGAGCCGAAACCAGTTTGGCTCAGTGGCTAGAGCATCGGTCTGCGGACTGGAAGGTCCCAGGTTCGATTCCAGTCAAGGGCATGTAGCTTGGTTTCGGGCACATCCCCAGTGAGGGGTGTGCAAGAGGCAGCTGGTCGATGTTTCTCTCTCATCGATGTTTCTAGCTCTCTATCTCTCTCCCTTCCTCTCTGTAAAAATATCAATAATTTAAAAAAAAAAAAAAAACAGAGACAGAGCAGCAGCAATCAGACTCTCAGACCTCAGAGGGAAGGCAGGGGAGGGTGGGGGTGAGGGGGAGAGATCAACCAAAGGACTCGTGTGCATGCACATGGGCCTGGCCAGTGGCCATGGACAACAGGGGGTGGGGGCATGTGTGGGGAGGGGTTTGGGATGGGAATGGGGGGATGAGGACAATTATGTGATACCATAATCAATAATTTTTTTAAAATGGGGGCCGGGTGTCCCAGGTGAGCCGTGTGTCCCAGGGGGCCGTGTGCCCCGGGTGAGCCGTGTGTCCCAGGGAAGCAGTGGGACCTGGGGGGAGGGGCAGTGTGAACCAGAGGAGGAGCGGACTCTATTCATGTGTTCCTGAGATAGTCACCATAAAACAAGCAGACTGCCAAATGACAGCGGGGAGGGGAAGGAGACCTGGGGGGAGATAAGAGAACAACCGAAGGACTGGTATACATGCATATAAGTACAACCAACGAACACAGAACTCTGGGGAGGGAGGGCATGAATGGGAGGGGGGGAATGGTAAGCTATGTACACGTATAATACCAATACATTTTAGTACACGTAAAAAACAAAAAAGAAAAAAGAAACAATAAGTTAAAAAAAATAATAATTTTTAAACAATGAAAAAGAATGGGCGTTGAGCTGGGCCGGTAACGAGATGTGAGGCCTGCGTTCCCGGCGGGCAGGGGAGGGGAGGGGCGGCCGGTCCCCCCGGGAACGGGGAGCAGGCCGTTCGGATGCGGCGATGGAAATTGAACTTGACGTTGCCTTCATTCAACCGACAGCGATGCGGCCGCAGCGCCGTGTGCCAGACGCCTGAGCGAACGCAGACCCGGCCTCTCTCTCCTTCCTGGGACTCCGAGGCGGGTGGGGGGAGGGGGGAAGACAGCGTTCATCACGCCGCCCCGAGAGGGAGTGCACGGCTGTACTGCGTGTGCGTGTGCGTGCGTGTGTGTGTGTGTACGTGTGCGCGCGTGTGTTCCAGAGGACACGCGTGTGTGACACGGGGGGAGGGGACGGGGGCGTGGGGCCTCCTGGGCCACAGCAAGGGGCTCTGACCTCCTTGTCAGAGGAGTCCGAACCACCGATCCCCCTGAGTGTGCAGTGAGCTGGGGGGGGGGGGATTGGGGGGTGCAGGATCCCCAGGGTGCCAGTCAGGGGCCTGGGCCCCTCGGTGCCTGCAGAGGAGGGTGGCCCGTTGGTGCCGGGGCAGAGGGCATTCTGGGAGGCTGTCTCCGTCCTGACTCATAAGTCAGAGGCGGCTTGGACGTGGGGTGCCACGGATGGAGACAGAGCGGGCGGATCCCGGGACCGAGGAGAATTCCCAGCACCCCGGATGGTGTGGCTCCGTGGCTGAGCATCATCAGCCTGGGAACCAGGAGGTCAGGGTTCGATTCCCGGCCAGGGCACAGGCCAGGGTTGCAGGCTCCATCCCCAGTAGGGGGCATGCAGGAGGCAGCCGGTCAATGTTCTGCTCTCACATAGGTGTTTCTCTCTCCCCCCTCCCCCTTCCTCTCTCTCTCTCTCTCAAAATCAATAAAAACATTTTTTTAAAAACCACGAAGAATTGCCAAAACCAGTTTGGCTCAGTGGATAGGCAAGGGTGGGCAAACTTTTTGACTCGAGGGCCACCGTGGGTTCTTACACTGGACCGGAGGGCCGGAGGAACAAAAGCAGCCTGACCGTGCTGGCACTCTCCTCTTGGGCTGCTGGGGAAGGAGCGGAGGGGAGAGCAAGAGAACCCTCCTCCGCTCTTCCGGCTCCACAGGCCGGAGAGAACAGCCGCACGGGCCGTAGTTTGCCCACGGCTGGGATAGAGTGTCCATCTGCGGACTGAAAGGTCCCAGGTTCGATTCCGGTCAAGGGCATGTACCTTGGTTGCGGGCACGTCCCCAGTGGGGGGCGTGCTGGAGGCAGCTGATGGTTGTGTCTCTCTCAACGATGTTTCTAGCTCTCTATCCCTCTCCCTTCTTCTCTGTAAAAAAATTAATAAACTATACATATTTTTTTAAATACGAAGCATAAAAGTGGTAAATTTCGCATGAAGCAAAATCAAATGGTCCCCAAATAATGCTCAGATTCTGATGATGCCCGGAACTTCATGCACTGTCGCTATTTTTTTTTCCCCAGTAAGTGATGACGAACGCGTGTATTTTTCATGCGTCATGTGAAAGCACCCGTTCCCGCTGGTCATTGTGCTCCCTCGGGCATCGCTGGTGGTCCAGGGGCCCTCCCCTCCCCCCCCCGCCCCTGTGATTTCAGAGGGAGCCAGCTTCCTCCCTTGCTCGGGGCCAGCTGCACCCCTCCCTCCAGTCCTGAGTCACTGACGGGGTTTGCCAGCCCAGAATTGGCAGGGATGTCACTGTTTTCACCACAGACTCCGGTGAGGGCTGTAAATCAGGAGTTCTGGCTTCTTTATTTCCCTCCGGAAGCTGGTGGGTAATGATTTTCCTGCCGGAGGCCCGGTGCACAAATCCGTGCACAGTGGGGGTCCCTGGTTGTTCACACGGAGGAAGGGAGAGGGAGAGAGAGCTAGAAACGTCGATGAGAGAGAGACACATCGACCAGCTGCCTCCTGCACACACACACACCCCTCCTGGGGATGTGCCCGCCACCAAGCGACACGCCCTTGACCAGAATCGAACCCGTCCGCAGGCCGGAAGTTTGCCCACCCCTGACCTCAGGGACACTGAGACTGAGACCCAGGAAGAGGGAGATGAATCCAGTAACGCCCTTCCTTCCTGGCTACAGAGGGCGAGGGGACAGACAGCCTCCTTCCTACACCGAACCGAACCCGGCAAGCTTTAAGGGGTTTTTACCTCCACGGCTCTGAAGCCGCTGCCGGGGACTTAGGGCCATCTGGTGGTGACCCGCTGCCGTGCTTCCGGCTGGGTCAGAGGGCTGGAGGTCGCCGAAGCCGGTGTGGCTCAGTGGATAGAGCGCCGGCCTGCGGACTGAGGGGTCGCAGGTTCGATTCCGGCCAAGGGCATGCGCCTTGGTTGCGGGCACATCCCCAGTAGGAGGTGCACAAGAGGCAGCTGATCGATGTTTCTCTCTCATCGATGTTTCTAACTCTCAATCCCTCTCCCTTACTCTCTGAAAAATCAATAAAATATATTTTAAAAAAAAAAAAAAAAGGCTAGAGGTCGCTGAAACCGGTTTGGCTCCATGAATAGAGCATCAGCCTGTGGACTGAAGGGTCCCGGGTTCGATTCCGGCCAAGGGCATGTACATTGGTTGCGGGCGCATCCCCAGTAGGGGGTGTGCAGGAGGCGGCTGATCCATGTTTCACTCTCACCGATGTTTCTAAATCTGATCTCTCTCTCTTCCTCTCTGTAAAAAAAATCAATTAAAAATATATATGTATATAAAAAAAAGGCTAGCGGTGACCCCAGCCCGGCCCCCCAGGCGGCATATGCTCAGCTTCGGGGGAACATGGGGGTGTGGGGGACCAGGTTCTCGCCACAGAGCTCGGGTGCCCACGCGCTGGTGCCTGCATGCTCATCCCCGCATCTGCTGTTTTCATCCGACGCTTCGGATGGCGCTTCCTTCTCCCCGCGTCGTCGTGTTCTTCCCCTTCTGCCGGCGGTTTCCGCCCGACCGCACCATCGCGGGTGTTGCTCCTCCAGCGTCTCGGCGGCTGACGCTTCCCGAGTTCCCCAGGCGACCTCCTCCACGTGGGTGCCGCCACCGTTAGACACTTCTGAGCCGTCCTAAACATGGTATCACCGTGGAGAAAAATAAAAAAAATCAATCAATCAGTGCTTCGCCGTGGAACATCCTCTGATTCGGGGGAAATAAACACGCAGTCGGCCCTGTAAATAGTTTTTGCACAGTATAGAAACCGGTGAGAGATTATGTAACCTGACACATGTGTAAACGTTTCACTCTGATGCCAAATTAAATAAATACCCGAGCCAAAACCGGTTTGGCTCTGTGGATAGAGCACCTGTGGACTGAAAGGCCCCGGGTTCAATTCCGGTCAAGGGCATGTACCTTGGTTGCGGGCACATCCCCAGGAGGGGGTGTGCAAGAGGCAGCTGATCAATGATTCTCTCTCTCATCCATGTTTCTAACTCTCTATCCCTCTCTCTTCCTCTCTGAAAAAAAATCAATAAAACATATTAATAAATAAATAAATAAATGCCCGAAACGCATATCCGCACTAATAAAAGAGAAGTATGCAAATTGGCCGTGCCTCCGCGATGCCCGCCAGCCAATCGGGTGAGGGTATGCAAATTAACCCAACAAATATGGTGGGTTAATTTGCATACATAGGCACAGCGTGGCCTGGTGGGGCAGGATGCCTGCTATGATGGGGAGAATGGGGGAGGGCGGGCAGAGGGAGCTACAGGAGCTGTGCTACCACCAGAGCAAACACTGAAGGCTCCAGCTGGACGGAAGTCCCGGGTCCCGGGTGCGGGAGGAAAACCAGCGCCGGCAGCCATGGGAAGAAGGAAGGCCTATTCTTGCACGAATCTTCGTGCAACGGGCCTCTCGTAGTTTCCTGAGCTCTCACACACTACCAAAGTATTTGTTGCGGGGAGGAAGGGTTGGGGGTGGGGGTCTGTGTATAAGTGGATTTATGCCTTCCAAACTCATGTTGGTCCGGGGCCAGCATATTAAAAGGCCGATCAGCTTCTTGCTGTTTTCTTACCGACTTCCTTTGCATTGCGATGCTGCCTGATTCTTTCTTCTCTTTTTTTTCCTTTTTTTTTTAATAGTAGATACATTTGTTATGGGAGTTCTCACAGCGTGCGGCGAGGAGAATAATGGCGGAGGAGGTCTTCGTTCCTTTTTATGTCCGGTGAATAATACAAAAGCATTCTCAGCGTGCTGTCGGCATAACAGCCATTCCTCCTCTCGAAAGCCACTCTCTCTCTCTTGCCTCTCTCGTCCAGCCAGATCACGCTCGTGCGCCAAACTTCTCCCCGTGTGTGTGTGTGTGTGTGTGTGTGTGTGTGTGTGTGGTGTGTGTGTGTGTGCCGGAGGCCGGCCGGCCGCCCTCGCCCGGACGTACTGAAACGCCTAATGAAATCGGGCTCGTTTAATTCGCTTCCCCGTGAAAGCATTTACGGGCACCTGTTGTGCCCATAAAAACGCTCCGGGCACGGAGGAGGGAGCTGGATTAAATGGCCTCACGGCCAATGCCACCTGGTCTGCTTCCCCAGAAATAAATGTGTGTGCGATCAGGAGGATCGCCTCTCGCGTTTCGTTCTGGCCGTGCTGGCCCGGCGGGCTGGATCCGCTCCATTGATTGTCGTGGGGGGTTTTTTCTCCCGAAAAAGGGTTTTTAAAGGCCATAAAACAGTAATTACGGTGGCCGGCGGCTCCCCGTGGCCCCGTAGCCTCTCGATTCACGGGGAAATAAATACTATCCCTAAAAGTGACTACGGGACAAGGTCGGTTTGACTCAGTGGATAGAGCGTCGGTCTGCGGACTGAAAGGTCCCGGGTTCGATTCCGGCCAAGGGCATGAACATTGGTTGCGGGCACATCCCCAGTGGGGGGCGTGCAAGAGGCAGCTGGTCGATGTTTCTCTCTCATCGACGTTTCTGGCTCTCTATCTCTCTCCCTTCCTCTCTGTAAAATATCGATAAAATACATTTTAAAAAAGAGAGAGAGAGAAGGTAATGTGAAAAGGAAATTTATTTTTAAAAAAAGTGACGATGGGTGGACTGTGGGTCGAGCAAAAATAATAATAATAATAATAAACCCAGCGTTGAAGGTCAGGCAGCCCTTTGAGGAGAGAAAGACGCCCCGTCTGGGGGTATAAGTGCCTCCGCTCCCCCAGGCTCACTCCCCGGGGTCTGGGGTCCCCTCAGAGGGCACCTCTGCCAGCGAGGCAGACACGGGGGGTTTGGGGGGGCTGTGGCCCCTGGGGTGAGAACGCTGCACCCACCTGCAGAGCCCGGGGCACGCGCCCGGTGCTCACCACGAGCCACCCCACTCCCCCCGTGAACGTGGATGGGAGAGGCGTGGGCTGGGGCGCTGTCCAAGGTGGTGGGTGGGTGGGTGGTGGCTGTCCCCCCCCCCAGGGCAAGGGGGGAGGTGGGGAAGGCGGGGGAGAGACAGGGGAGAGGTTCCGATTCAGGGTCCTTCTGTCGGGTGCTATGGGTGGGTGACTCGGAGGGAGGGAGCATTGCATCCGCCGGTCTGGGTGGCCCTGGGATCCCGCCTGACAGATGATGCGGAAGGTCGTTCTTCATTCTGGATTTATACTTGACGTGTGTTGTTCCTCCTCGCTGGTCACCTGGGCTTCGTGTCTCTCTGACCTCGATGGTTGCAGCCCTCACCGGTGTGGCTCGGTGGATAGAGCGTCGGCCTGTGGGCTGAAGGGTCCCGGGTTCGATTCCGGTCAAGGGCATGGACCTTGGTGGCGGGCACATCCCCAGTGGGGGGTGTGCAGGAGGCAGCTGATCGATGCTTCTCTCTCATCGGTGTTTTCCAACTCTCTATTCCTCTCCCTTCCTCCCTGAAAAAAAAAATCAATAAAATAGCCGAAACCGGTTTGGTTCAGTGGATAGAGCGTTGGTGTGTGTGTGTGTGTCTGTGTGTGTGGTTGCGGGCACATCCCCGGTAGGGGGTGTGCAGGAGGCAGCTGACCAATGTCTCTCTCTCTCATCGATGTTTCTAGCTCTCTATCCCTCTCTCCTTCCTCTCTGTAAAAAATCAATTTGTGTGTGTGTGTGTGTTTTAATATACTTTATTGATTTTTTATAGAGAGGAAGGGAGAGGGATAGAGAGCTAGAAACATCGATAGAGAGAGAAACATCGACCAGCTGCCTCCTGCACATCCCCACCCCCCCCCCCCCCACTGGAGATGTGCCCGCAACCAAGGTCCATGCCCTTGACCGGAATCGAACCCGGGACCCTTCAGTCCACAGGCCGACGCTCTATCCACAGAGCCACACCGGTTTCGGCCGGACCCGTTTCTTGGTGTCTGTGTGTCTTGGCCCTCGTTCTCGGTTGGAGCCTGCGTGAGAATTGGGGGGCTCTGACAGCACCCCCACTGTCGGCCGTGCTCCGATGGGAGAGGAAGGGGAGAAGGCCTCACACAGGGAACGGTCGGAGGCGGATGGAGTCTGTGGCACGGATTTTGTTTTTTTGGGGGGACAGCCGGGGGCAGCGGCCCGAGCTCTCCCCGTGGCCAGCCGTCAAGGAGAGAGAATGAAATGTTCGCCTCTGGCCGTGGCTGCCGCCCCCCGTTGCCAAGACGCTGGGGTCCGGGGCCACGTGTCCATCCAGCGTAAGGTTTTAAAAACCGTTATTTAACCAGCGAGTTCCCCGTGTCCCCCCCACCCCCCCCCTCCAGCTCCCTTCCACATCGCTGTTTGACGGTTTTATGGGTTTCATCCATCGTGAGATAACAGAGCTTACTTTATGCCCTTTCTTAGCGGATGGCGAACGTCTGAGGTCACTGTTCTCGCTTATTAAAATACATATAGACATATATTTATATTGGAAGGGAATGGGCAATATTCCTCCTCCGTCCGTCCGTGACATGCCGTGTTCGGTGCTCACAGAGGGCGGGGGTCACGTGTGACGGCCCGGGCGTGCATGGAGGAATAACCGGACGATGGTGTCATTGGCCATCGTGGCTCCTGGCGTGTCCTAATAGGGTGCTCAAGCAAACCCCCCTTCCTGAGGCCTCCCCCACAGAAAGCGGCTTTTTACAGCGGCTTTCCTATCCGTAGGATGTATAACATGGATAGTAGTTTTTCAAAATGAATTCGTTGGAGAAGGTCATTTCTGGGAGATATCACGGGGACACTGCTTTTTGTTTTTTTTCCCACGTGAGCACCGGTGAGGGTGGAATGGCAAAGGCCACGTCCCAGTGTCTGAGGGCGCTTGCCCGTGAGACGGGGCTGCCCGCCGTGGACGTGACCGTGACCTAGAAACCTGCCACGGAGCCGATCGGCGTTTTCTCGGAAAGTCACATGATGAGGAATCCGAAGAAGTGCTGGGGAAGGGACAAATATGAAGAAAAGAACTTCTCGCTGAAACCGATGTGGCTCGGTGGATAGAGCGTCGGCCTGCGGACTGAAGGGTCCCAGGTTCGATTCCGGTCAAGGGCATGTGCGTTGGTTGCGGGCACATCCCCGGTGGGGGGTGTGCAGGAGGCGGCTGATGGACGTTTCTCTCTCATCGATGTTACTAACGCTCTATCCCTCTCCCTTCCTCTCTGTAGAAAAGAAATGTAAAATTCGATAAAATATTTTTTTTAATACTTTTATTTTCCGGAAGCGTATCTAGCTTGGCGGAGGAGAAAGGTTGAGTCCGAGGCCTCCGCCCTCTCCCAGGACCAGGCATTGCCAGCCGGTCCACTCTCTGCCCTGCTCCGGGCTCCGCAGGGTGGACACGTGGCCCCTACAGGTCGCCTTCCACGCCAGAGCCCCGGGCGTTTCACCTGAATTGTTAACTTTCTTTTCTTTTCTTTTTTAAAAAATATATTTTTTATTGATTCTTTACAGAGAGGAAGAGAGAGGGATAGAGAGTTAGAAACAGCAACCAGCTGCCTCCTGCACGCCCCCTACTGGAGATGTGCCCGCCACCAAGGTACATACATGCCCTTGACCGGAATCGAACCCGGGACCCTTCAGTCCGCAGGCCGACGCTCGACCCACTGAACCACACCGGTTTCGGCCCGGAATTGCTAACTTTCATCTTCAAATACCACCCAGTGAGTGAGGGACTCGGCAAACCCCTGATGCGTGAGGTTGCAACCCCGCATCCATTTCACGAAAGGACGTCTTGAGTGTTAGTGAGTTGCGCTGCCGAGTGGCTGAGGAATGGCAGGTCATATTCGTGATAAGCGTGGAGCGAAGGTAATTGAATTTTTTTTTTTCTTTTAGAGCACACACACACACACACACTTTATCAGGCTTATAACAGCGGATTGAGTCCCATTTTTACCTCAGACAGGAAGAGATTACCTAAGCTGTTTAACAATTCAAATAAAGGTTTCCTTAGAAACATCCACAGTGATGTATTAATAGACGGCTTTTATCGTGGCTAAAATATCGCGGGCGCCGCGAGATAATGTTGAGCGATGACAGGAGATTGACAATAATTATTAAATAAAGCATCTTAAATTTTATTACAGTTAGGTAGTTAATTTTTTCCCTTTTTTTTCTTCCTTTTTTTTTTTTTTTTTTTTTTGTCAATCTGATTATCACTCAGCTAAAACCGTGGAGGGTTGACTGGATATAAAAATTTTAGGCCACACCAAGACCGGTGTGGCTCAGTGGATAGAGTGTCGGCCTGCGGACAGAAGGGTCCCGGGTTCAATTCCGGCCAAGGGCATGTACCTTGGTTGCGGGCACATCCCCAGTGGGGGGTGTGCAGGAGGCAGCTGGTTGATGTTTCTCTCTCATCGATGTTCCTAACTCTCTATCCCTCTCCCTTCCTCTCTGTAAAAACATCAATAAAATATATTTTTTTAGCCGAAACCGGTTTGGCTCAGTGGTAGAGCATCGGTCTGCGGACTGAAAGGTCCCGGGTTCGATTCCGGTCAAGGGCATGTACAGTGGTTTTGGGCACATCCCCGGTAGGATGTGTGCAAGAGGCAGCTGGTCGGTGTTTCTCTCTCATCGACGTTTCTAGCTCTCTGTCTCTCTCCCTTCCTCTCTGTAAAATATCAATAAAGTATATTTTGAAAAAAATATTTAGACCAAAAAATTTTTAGACCAAAATTCTCCCTGGATGGATAAGAGGAGCCGAGGGCCCTCCAGGTGGTAAAAGCCCTGGTGGGCGCATCCTGGCACCCCCGGCATGCAAAGTTGGGGGGACGTCAGATCCTTTTCGACTTCCCGGGGCCGAACCCGGGGCCTCACGACGCGGTTCCCAACGCGCGCGGCTCTGTTTATCCCAGCGGCTTGTGACCATAAAAGTATAAACGGAAAGGTAGCGGTGACGGGTGAGGGCCATATATTACGCTAAGTAAACTTGTCCGGCGCGAGGGGCGGGGAGAGCTCTTGTTTACGTTACAGTAAGCTGTTTTCTGCCGCATTCACAGTCCTGCCAGGCAGATAAATCCCCGGGGCTGCTGACAGCACCATCCGTTCGTCCAGCCGGCCCCGCGGGCAGGCAGCGTGAGGGTAATGCTAGCCTCGTTAACCCTGTGTAGGTCATTAGTAACACGATATCAACAAACAGAGTCCTTTTTTTTTTCTGAAGCTGATCAGTTAAGAAAAGAAGGAGGGAAGGAAGGAAGGAAGGAAGGAAGGAAGGAAGGAAGGAAGGAAGGAAGGAAGGAAGGAAAAGAAAGAAGGAAAGGAAGGAAAGGAAAGGAAGGAAGGAAGGAAGGAAGGAAGGAAGGAAGGAAGGAAGGAAGGGAAAGGAAGGAAGGAAGGAAGAAAGAAAGAAAGAAAGAAAGAAAGAAAGAAAGAAAGAAAGAAAGAAAAAAAAAAAAAGAAAGAAAGGAAGAAAGGAAAGAAAGGAAAGGAAAGGAAAGGAAGGAAGGAAGGAAGGAAGGAAGGAAGGAACCAGACAAAAACCTGAACCGTGCAATCCAACACATGTCGGGCGCTTGCAAAACGAAATGAATATAGAGCCGAAGCCGGTGTGGCTCCATGGATAGAGCGTCCACGCCTGCGGACTGAAGGGTCCCGGGTTCGAGTCCGGTCAAGGGCATGGGCCTGGGTTGCGGACACATCCCCAGCAGTAAGGGGTGTGCAGGAGGCAGCTGGTCGATGTTTCTAACTTTCTGTTCCTCTCCCTTCCTCTCTGGGAAGAATCAATAACATATATATTTTTTTAAAAAAAAGAAAGAAATGAATGTAGAGGTCGGGGTAGGAGCTGGGAGAGACATTCAAAAGGGTAGGGTGTGTGGTAAGAGTCAGCTTACAGGCTCTCTCTCCCTTTGAAACGGGGCCTGAAGGGTCTCTCCCCCACCCCACCCCACCCCCACCCCAGATCTCCTCCTGAAGCAGGATTGCACACTTCAGTAAGAAGTCTTTAAACAGTAAGATCCTTTTAATAAATTTTTAACTTGGTAGCCAATAGGAACACATCCAGCCAGCCAAGGAATGGGGGAAAAAATAAAATACTTTGCATAATGCAGCGTTATTGAAGGCAAGCTATGTGGATGACGTGGTTCAAAATAAAACATAATAATGCACCAAGTTTCTGATCTTCCTAAATTCTATCTAGTGCCTATTAAAACCGGGTGTTTGTCAACCGAAGGTCCCGGCGTTGATGCACCACCAATAGGCATCCCCGATGGGGGGTATAGTGAATTCTGGCCACTCCTCTCCTCCATGTGACATCATCAGCGTTGGAACTCCTCAGTGGGAATGGGGAAGTGTGCTCCTCCCGAGAGGGGAGCTGGCTTATATAGAGAGAAGGCCCCGCCCCTGGCCTCTGATTGGTCCAGCCTCATCCAATGAGGACTCCAAATCCTCCCAGGTTGATTGGCCTAACAGTCACTGTCCTGAGGGGGGCGGGCCAGCATGGAGCCACTCTGATTGGTCAGTGGGAAGGCTGACGGGGATTTGTGCAGTTCCTATTGGGTGGGGAAAGCAGCCAGTCTGATTGGTGGAAATAGGATTCCCGGGAGCTCCTTTATAAGGGCTGCTCCCAGAAGTGTGAGAGGCCCCTGGAGAAGTGGCTGCTAAGCTTTGTCTTTTTAAAAATATTTTATTGATTTTTTTTTTTTTTTTACAGAGAGGAAGGGAGAGAGAGATGGAGAGTTAGAAACATCGATGGGAGAGAATCACCTATCAGCTGCTTCCTGCACACCCCCCACCGGGGATGTGCCCACAACCAAGGTCCATGCCCTTGACCGGAATCGAACCTGGGACCCTTCCAGTCCGCAGGCCGACGCTCTGTCCACTGAGCCAAACCGGGTGCAGCCAGCTTTGTCTTTTTTAAATCTGAGCCCAGTTAACCACCCATACCTGAGCAGGTCTCTTCTTTCTCAGGTTCCACATCTCCTAGATTGCCTAGTTTATTAGACTTCAGAAATAAAATAAGTTGATTAAGAGCGATCTATTTTGAAAAATTACAAGCCTAATATGCAAATCGACCGAACGGCAGAACGACTGGCCGCTATGATGCCCACTGACCACCAGGGGCACACACTCAGTGCAGGAGCTGCCACCAGCCCACCGGCCCCAGACCAGTCAAAGGGGGTGCCAGCACCCCCCCCCCATTTGCTCCACCGGTCACCCCAAGGATCGGCCCTGATCACCAACCAGACCTAGGAACCCTACCCATGCACAGATTTTGTGCACCGGGCCTCTAGATTTGAAATAAAAGAAAATAGGGCGTTTCAGTACACTTTTATGTAATTCAGTTACACAACTTTCTTGCTTAAGTGTACTTTCCATAAAGTATTGTTTATTCTTTAAAAGGTGATGTCTGTCCTTTTTTTTTTTCATAACTGGGTGTTACAAACCGATACCCACCTGTTGTAACTCAAACACCCGGCGTTCTTCCCCGATTCAAGCCGCAGGAAGGAGAGAGAAATTCCATGTCAGGACGGTTGTGAATACGTCTGTTTGAATGATTCCAAGTCTGGGATTGAATCCCATAGTTTCGGTGGGAATCGCTGGCCGCTTGCAGGAGGTAATTACCCTTTGTTTCTCTTTTAAAAAAAAAAAAAAGTTTGTGTAGTGGAAACCGGTGTGGCTCAGTGGATAGAGCGTCGGCCTGGGGACTGAAGGGTCCCAGGTTCGATTCCGGTCAAGGGCATGTACCTGGGTTGCGGGCACATCCCCAGTCGGGGGGTGTGTGGGAGGCAGCTGATCAGTTTCTCTCTCGTCGATGTTTCTAGCTCTCTATCCCTCTCTCTTCCTCTCTGTAAAAAAATCAATAATATATATTATTTTAAATAAAAAAATAAAAACGTTTGTGTCGTTTTGTCATTAAAGAGTCAACCGCACTCTCGCCACCAGGCCGTGAATGTCTGCAGCAAAAACCGACCAACGACCTTTGTGGGGCTGGGGTGAGGGTGGGAAAAAAGACCTCAGGAATCCTATGGATTTCATGCTTCCTTACCCAGCGTGTAAGGGCGGTTTCCTGTTTTAACGAACCTCTGCCTGCAGGGTCCCTGAGCTCTACGCATGTGCCAGCGATCCCAGTCTCCACCCCCATCACCGGGCCCACCTCCTCCTGTCAGCAGACAGTTAATAAAGGTGTCAGATCCACGACCCCTAGGGAAGCTCACTGGTAGATTAATATCTGGCCCTTTTTATTAAAAAAGCAAGTCACTCTCATTTCCATAAAGCAGCCCGCATTAAGAAGATGAAAACCTCTCTCGTTAGGGTCTCATTAACATCGTGGGGTGGGGGTGGGGGTGGGTGGATGAGAGAGATGGGAGGACTGGGGGGTCGGCCTGTTGGCCTTTGGACCCTCGGGCTCACCACGTCCTCAGGAGGCGACGTTTCATTTCAGCTTAGCGTCCGTCCGAGAGTGGAGAACGAGGAAGTCCTCTAACTGGTCCTCTCTCCTTCCACCTCACGGGGGTCTGTCGGTGTGAAAGGGTAGCTGATTCAGAGTCGCCGATGGAAACCATCTCTCCTCCCCGTGTGCGCCCATGTCTACAGCGGCACCCCGCGTCTCCTTTTGAGTGGCAAAGCGATGTCTCTGTGTCGGCTTACACCAGGGGTGGGCAAACTTTTTTGACGCGAGGGCCACCATGGGTTCTTAAACTAGACCGGAGGGCCGGAACAAAAGCAACCTGACCGTGCTGGCACTCTCCTCTTGGGCTGCTGGTGAAGGAGCAGAGGGGAGAGCAAGAGAACCCTCCTCCGCTCTTTCGGCTCCGGGGGCCGGATAGAACAGCCGAACGGGCCGCATCCGGCCCAAGGGCCGTAGTTTGCCCACGGCTGGCTTACACCAAATGGCTGTGCAGACACGTATGATGTCAGAAATGAGGTGTTGCCTGCTGATGCTCTCACACAGCAAACACAGATGCATTCTAGACGGAATGAACAGGGTGAGCCGTTCAGAGCAGAAGGTTGCCCGTAGGTGTAAAGCTGTGGTCAGCAAACTGCGGCTCTTGAGCCACATGCGTCTCTTTGGCCCCTTGAGTGTGGCTCTTCCACAAAATGCCACGGCCTGGGCAGGTGTCTATGTTTAAGAAGTGGCGTTAGAAGAATCTTAAGTTTAAAAAATGTGGCTCTCCAAAGAAATGCCCATCGTTGTGCTGTGGATATTTGGCTCTGTGGAATGATGCGTTTGCCGGCCACTGCTGTGTCCGCTGAGCCAGCTGAGCCAGTGGTCGGCAAACTCATTAGTCCACAGAGCCAAATATCAACAGTACAACAACTGAAATTTCTTTGGAGAGCCGAAAACTGACTTCTGCCCGTGGGCCACGAAGTTTCAATCGCATGTACGTGTGTGTCCCCACGTGGTATTTTGTGGAAGAGCCACACTCAAGGGGCTAAAGAAGGTTTAGGTTGATGGGGTTAGGATGATTGGTTTATGGTGAGGGGTTTAGGTTTATTGGTGTATGGTGATGGTTTAGGTTGATTGGTTTATGGTGATGGGTTTAAGTTGATTGGTTTAGGGTGATGGGTTTAGGTTTATTGGTTTATGGTGATTTGTTTAGGGTGATGGGTTTAAGTTGATTGGGTTAGGGTGATGGGTTTACAGGGACGGGTTTACAGTGATGGGTTTAAGTTGATGGGGTTAGGGCAGGGGTGGGCAAACTTTTTGACTCAAGGGCCACAATGGGTTCTTAAACTGGACCGGAGGGCCGGAACAAAAGCACGGATGGAGTGTTTGTGTGAACTAATATAAATTCAAAGTAAACATTATTACATAAAATGGTACGGTCTTTTTTTTTTTTAATTTCAATAGTTTAGAACAGCCATCCGGCCCGCAGGCCATAGTTTGCCCACGCCTGGGTTAGGGTGATGTGGTTAGGGTTATGGGATTGGGTTGATTGGTTTATGGTGATGGGTTTATATTGATTGGTTTAGGGGGGTGATGGGTTTAAGGTGATGGGGTTAGGGTAATGTGGTTAGGGTTATGGGATTAGGTTGATTGGTTTATGGTGATGGGTTTATATTGATTGGTTTAGGGGGGTGATGGGTTTAAGGTGATGGGGTTAGGGTAATGTGGTTAGGGTTATGGGATTAGGTTGATTGGTTTATGGTGATGGGTTTATATTGATTGGTTTAGGGGGGTGATGGGTTTAAGGTGATGGGGTTAGGGTAATGTGGTTAGGGTTATGGGATTAGGTTGATTGGTTTATGGTGATGGGTTTATATTGATTGGTTTAGGGGGGTGATGGGTTTAAGGTGATGGGGTTAGGGTAATGTGGTTAGGGTTATGGGATTAGGTTGATTGGTTTATGGTGATGGGTTTATATTGATTGGTTTAGGGGAGTGATGGGTTTAAGGTGATGGGTTTAGGTTGATTGGGTTAAGGTGATGGATGGGGTTAGGATAGGTTGATTGGGGGTGATGGGGTTAGGTTGATTGGTTTAGGGTGATGGAGCTAGGGTCTTTTTATTCATTTTTTAATATATCTTTTTTTAATTAAGGTATTATATGTGTTCATAGCTTACCATTGGCCCCCCCACCTCCCATACATGCCCTCCCTCCCCAAAGTTCTGTGTCCATTGGTTCTACTTATATGCATGCATACCAGTCCTTCGGTTGTTCTCTTATCTCCCCCCAGGTCTCCCTCCCCTCCCCGCTGTCATTGGACAGTCTGCTTGTTGCTTTACTGTCACTATATCTATCTTTCTGTTCATCGGTTTATAATGTTCTTTATTATCCATCAATGAGTTGAGGTCATGTGGTGAAGCTAGGGTCTTCTTAAAAATATATGTCTGTCTATTAAGTACCTCCTGATGGCTAATCACTAAGAAAGCACGTGGTACATGCCTCTGCGCGGCCCGGGGCTGCGTGACGTGGACGAGGCGTGAGGCTCCGTCTGCGTGTCTGGGGTTTGAACACCGCGGTGGGCAGACACCGCGCCGGGACCCGCGGGAACGGAGGTCCGGGTGGCCGGGGACGCCCCGTCTCACACCCGGTCTTCACCCACCGCTTACGGGCGTGGTTTCACCGCTTCCGACCCGCTGCTTTCTCCCCCGGCCCGGCCCTGCACCCACGTCTCCGAGCACCCAGCCTCGGGTTCCCGCACCCCCACCCCCCACCCACCCCTCCGTCTGGCTCGGCGGCGACGGCGGAAAGTCATCAGCCTAATCCCCCTAAGAGGCCTTTGTTTCCCTTTTTGTCACCCAGCACATTTTTATTGTCAGCGTGGCTGCTGATCACTCATTCCTGTTTACGCTAGCCGGGGGAAGTTCTGCAAACAGCTTGGAACTATTTAGGGGGAAAAAAATGCTTTAAATCCTGGGTTCTGTCCTAGCCTGCTGACCGGCGAACACAGCCCAGGCTCCGGCCTCATGGCTCCCCTCTTCTCTCCCCCCCTCCTGCCAACTGGGGTTTCCTGGCCCCCCAGCCACTCCCCAGTCCTCCCAGACCAGGCTCAGCTCCAGGAGGAGGTCGGGGCTGGGCTGCATTCCTCACAGGTTCCGTCGTCGGAATAACTGTTCGGAGCGGCTGAGAAAGGTATTTGCCCGGCCGGTGTGGCTCAGTGGTTGCGCGTCGACCTAGGAACCAGGAGGTCAGGGGTTCGGTTCCCGGACAGGGCACAGGCCCGGGCTCCTTAAGACACACCTCAGCCTCGCTCCCTGTCCTTCTAGGTTCTGCCCGGTGCCCCCTGGGAAGAAAGGGGAGGTTGGTACCCGACCTTTGAACCACACCGGCCAGGAAGTCCCAGATCGATCCCCGATAGGGGCACGTGCCCGGGTTGCAGGCTCCATCCCCAGGAGGGGGCGTGCAGGAGGCAGCCGATCAGCGATTCTCTCTGATCATGGTTGTTTCTCTCTCTCTCCCTCTCCCTTCCTCTCTGAGATCAATTTTTTTTTAGTTATTTTTTTTAAGCCCTGGCTGGTTTGGCTCAGTGGGTAGAGTGTTGGTCTGTGGACTGAAGAGTCCCGGGTTCGATTCCGGTCAGGGGCATGTAACTGGGGTTGCTGGCGTGTCCCCAGTTGGGAGTTGGGGGGGGGAGGTGCAGGAGGCAGCTGATCCGTGCTTCTCTCTCATCCATGTTTCTAACTCTCTATCTTCCTTTCTCTTCCTCTCTGTGGAAAATCAATAAAAATAAAAATATATTTTTTAATAGACTTGCCCAGGCCATGTATTTTGTGGAAGAGCCACACTCAAGGGGCCAAAGAGCCGCGTGTGGCTCCTGAGCCGCAGTTTGCCGACCACAGTCTTGGACCCACAGAGGAGCTAGACCTCTCGGCTTTCTTCAACCAGGGAGCGTTTTTTATTATTTTTTTATTTTTTTAATTTTTTTATTGATTAAGGTATCACATAATTGTCCTTATCCCCCCATTCCCATCCCAAACCCCTCCCCACATATGCCCCCACCCCCTGTTGTCCATGACCGCTGGCCAGGCCCATGTGCACGCACACAAGTCCTTTGGTTGATCTCTCCCCCTCACCCCCACCCTCCTCTACCCTCCCTCTGAGGTCTGAGAGTCTGATCGCTGCTTCTCTGTCTCTGTGTCTGTTTTTGTTCATCAGTCTATGTTATTCATTATTTCCTCTAGATGTGCGAGGTCATGTGACCCAAGAGATACCCTTGTAAGAACCTAAACTGCGACAGGCCATAACGGTGATGCCGAGAGGCAAATGAATCCGTCTGGAGTGAGTTTCTTTCTGGGCCAAGGGTTCTTTTGGGTCCCAGTTTCAATGTCAAATAGTTCCTTCTGTGCACAAGCCAGCCATGGTATTTCAGGTCTGGTTGGTGGACAAATGGTGTTAATGCAGGGAGCGTATTTTTTTTTAATATATATTTTATTGATATTTTACAGAGAGGAAGGGAGAGAGATAGAGAGCTAGAAACGTCGATGAGAGAGAAACATCGACCAGCTGCCTCTTGCACACCCCCCGCCGGGGATGTGCCTGCCACCAAGGTCCATACCCTTGACCGGAATCGAACCCGGGACCCTTCAGTCCGCAGACCGACGCTCTATCCACTGAGCCACACCGGTTTCGGCAGGGAGTGTATTTTTAATGCGAACCTCGGAAGGCGCGATGCCGGGTTCTCCTCCTAAATAAACCTGATGGATGGATCGGCCCGGGCGCCATCCTAGGCGGAGACCCTCCCTGCGCCCCCTGTGCGCGGACCAGCCTGGGGCCGTGTTTACTCAGCTCGAGGTGAGACGGAGCGCCTTCCCCACGCCGCCGCCCCGCTGACTGCCTGTCGGGGTCACGTCGGGAGCCCGGAGGCGTCCTCTGCCACGGGGAGGTGTGGTGCTGACGGCTCGGCGAGTGCCGGGCTGGAATTCACAGACCTCCCGGGGACTGTCGTGCCAGGGGCGGGCGGGAGAATCGCTGCTCGAGGGGGCGATGTGTGTGGTCGGAATCCAGCCCCCTGGGGCGCCCCCACCCCCCAGCCCCCCGAATTGTCAGCGTCCTTTCCTTTGACATGTCCGATTATCGTGTTCGGATGGGGAACGTAGCCATCTGACTCCGGCGAACAAAAGATCCTTTTTGGAAACGTCCAGCCCTAGCCGGTGTGGCCCGGTGGATAAAGCACCAGCCTGTGGACGGGAGGGTCCAGGGTTCGATTCCGGTCAAGGGCACATGCCTGGGTGGCGGGATTGGTCCCCAGTAGGGGGCGTGATGCAGGAGGCAGCTGACCAACGATGGATCGCTCATCCTCGATGTTTCTCTCTCTCTCCCTCTCCTTTCCTCTCTGAAATTAATAAGAGAATTAAAAAAAAAAATCCAGCCAAAACTGGTATGGCTCAGTGGATAGAGCATCGGCCTGGGGACCAAGGGGT
Source organism: Vespertilio murinus (assembly GCA_963924515.1). Classification (NCBI taxonomy): domain Eukaryota; kingdom Metazoa; phylum Chordata; class Mammalia; order Chiroptera; family Vespertilionidae; genus Vespertilio; species Vespertilio murinus. Next base: position 4,013,421 of record OZ004721.1, read on the forward strand.
TCCAGGTTCGATTCCGGTCAAGGGCATGTACCTTGGTTGTGGGCACATCCCCAGTGGAGGGTGTGCAGGAGGCGGCTGATCGATGTTTCTCTCTCACCGACGTTTCCAACTCTCTATCCCTCTCTCTTCCTCTCTGTAAAAAATCAATAAAATATATATTTTTAAAGCCACTAATTTCACAATAAAATAGAAACCTATTTCTTAAAAAAATAAAAAATAAAAGATGGATACAGAGGCAGTCAAGCACCGGGCAGACTTGTCAAATGACAGCGGGAAGGCTGGGGAGGGAGGGAAACAGATCAGCCACAGGACTTGTGTGCATGCGTATAAGCGCATCAATGGACACACGACCCGGGATTGGGGGGGTGAGGGCACGGAACAGAGGGTAGGGGAGGCGGGGGGAAGGTCAATGGGGGGGAAGGGAGACATACGTACTAATCTATGTAACATTTTAAGCCATGAAAGAAATAAACATAAATAAATACTCTTGCTGATTTAGAAGAGAGAGGCCCGAATTCCCCCCTGACTCCGTTCCGGCTCCTCTCGCCGCCCCCTCCCCCTCCCTCGCGGCCGCGGAGCCGCATTCCGCAGGTGCACTGTTAACGTGCAGCGCCTCGCTCTTTTTCCAGGGGAGGTAGAAAGCACTGATTGGTGCTCCCTTATTTAGCAATCTCGATTTCTTTTGGCAGGCCGCGTGGCTGGATCAGCACCAAAAAAAAAAGAAGAAGAAAAAAAAGATGAACTATAACAGGAATAAACATTAAATCTTATATTTAAATTAAACGTGTGATACAGATTTTTGAGAGAGAGAGAGAGAGAGAAGCCTGCGCCGATGTGGAGGAGAATAAAGCCGGGGGCTCTGAGCACCCACTGGGAGCTCAGCCCCTGGCAGGATGTGGGTGCCAAAGGCACCTCGGGGGGCAGACCTCGGGGCGCCGTCGGTGTTCTCCCCGCCCGTCCTGCTGGGCACCGGTGAGCGCCCGTCTGCACCGCGGCCGGCCGGCTCAGTCCGCGTCGCTTGGCATCCACGATCGCAGGAAAACCAGGAGCTTCGTGGGACGAGGAGGAGACAGGGGCGTCCACGCGGCCATCCCAGGCCCGCCGCTGACTCCTCCCTCCCGCGAGCTCATAACCCCCCATCCCATCAGTCCAGACACCCCTCTCGACTCTGAGAGACGGACCCCCATCTCCCTTCCCCGAGGGTGGGCGCCTCACCCCGTGGCACCCGTGTCCTCTCCCGGCGCCGACACCCACCCGGGCAGGCGGGCGGGCGGACGGATGGATGGACAGACAGACGTTCGGTCGGACGGACGGACGGACGCCTCCGGGTTTCTTCCCTCCTTCCCCTTGGCCTTGGCTTTTCTTTTTTTCTTTTCTTTTTTTTTCTTTTTTTAAAATATATTTTATTGATTTTTTTTTTAACAGAGAGGAAGGGAGAGGGATAGAGAGCTAGAAACATCGATGAGAGAGAAACATCGACCAGCTGCCTCTTGCACACCCCCTAATGGGGATGTGCCCGCAGCCAAGGTACATGCCCTTGACCGGAATCGAACCCGGGACCCTTCAGTCTGCAGACCAACGCTCTACCACTGAGCCAAACCGGTTTCGGCAAAATATATATATATATATTCTTAAAAGGAAAGACACATAAGAAGGCTGCTCCGAAGGTGCACTCTGCCCGGGAGATGGTCTCACCCCTGAAGTAAATGTGTGGGTGTCGGCTATAAGCCCCCCATCACCCACAGTCCCTAGCAAAGCGTGTCCTTGGGCCCGGCGCCCGAGAGCGCCCTGCAGTGTCACCGTTTGAAGGTCATCTGGGAGGGACTGGGGCCGAGCCGCCCGGGAACGCGACGGAAGCCGGTCTATTTGTGTAAAGGGGAGGGGCCGGATCCACTTCCTTCCAATCTAGATTTCCTCCGTGGGACGGGGGCTGCTGGCCCGGCTCGGGCCCGGGAAGTCCGGGGTCAAAGGCTCTCCTTCCCCAGGCCTCCCGATGATGGTCACTCGGAAGCTCCCTCCTCCCTCCAGACCCCCCCACGTCGGCTGAGCTCAGTCTTTTATTTGTTCTCTTGTGGGTGGCTTGCTTGCTGTACCGGGAGCTGGTTCACGGGAATGAGGTCGCCTCAACCACATCGTCATCAAAAATTAGGTGGGGGTCCCTGCCCCAGCCGGTTTGGCTCGGTGGATAGAGCGTTGGCCGGCAGACTAAAGGGTCCAGGGGCCGAAACCGGTGTGGCTCCGTGGACAGAGCAGCCGTGGGCAAACTACGGCCCGCGGGCCGGATCCGGCCCGTGCGGCTGTTCTGTCCGGCCCGCGGAGCCGAAAGAGCGCAGGAGGGTTCTCTTGCTCTCCCCTCCGCTCCTTCACCAGCAGCCCAAGAGGAGAGTGCCAGCATGGTCAGGCTGCTTTTGTGCCGGCCCTGCGGTCCAGTGTGAGAGCCCACGGTGGCCCTCGAGTCAAAAAGTTTGCCCACCCCTGGGTTAGAGCGTCGGCCTGCTGACTGAAAGGTCCCGGGTTCGATTCCGGTCAAGGGCATGTGCCTTGGTTGCCGGCACATCCCCGGAGGGGGGTGTGCAAGATGCAGCTGATGGATGATTCTCTCTCATCGATGTTTCTAACTCTCTATCCCTCTCCTTTCCTCTCTGTAAAAAAAATCAATAAAATATATTTTTTTTAAATAAAAAAAATAAAGGGTCCTGGGTTCGCTTCCAATCAAGGGCAAAGGCCTTGGTTGCGGCTCAATCCCCAGTGGGGGGCGCGTGCAGGAGGCAGCCGATCGATGATGATTCTCTCTCATCATGGATGTTTCTACCTCTTTCTTCCTCTCGGAAGTCAATCTATATATATAAAAGCCTAAGCAACTGTTACGACTGGGTGACCAGATGGCCGGACGGCACCTGGGACGCACCCTGACCCCCAGGGCACAGACTCTCGACGCAGGCGCTGCCCCCTGGTGGTCAGTGAGCTCCCACAGCCCAACCTCCGTCGGTCCCGCCCCCCGTAGCCCATCCTCAGAGCAGCTGCCCTCACGTTGTAAGTAAACCTTCGGGATGACTGTGAAACTCTGACGCCCGGCTTCTCTGATCAGCAGGCTCATCCTCTTCCGCTCGGTAAGAGCCACTTGGTTTCTGCTCTCTCGGGTCTGTTCCTGGCTGTCCACACCCTCCCCCTTCCCCCTCCCCGCCCCCGCGGAGCCGAATTAGATATCGGAGAGTTTCGTAAAGCAGGGGCGTCGATCGCCCTCCTCTCCCCCCGTTTGGCCTCGACGCCGCCGTGTTGCCAGGCGTAAGCTGTCTCCGCGTCCTGTGCCACGGCACCCTCCGACGTCATCAGTGCGAGCATTTGGAAATCAGGAGTCAAGGGCTCTTCGAGGGGTTCGTGTGATTAACAATCAAGGAGATAAACCTGCATTTCTGAAATGCGGGCGGATCGGATCCGTGCGGCGATGCCTCTTGGGACACACGCGCGCGCACACACACACGCACACGCACATGCACACGCACACGCACACGCCCACACGGCTGGGTTTTCTGTGTATAGTGAGGCGCGGTGGTAACCCATTTTGCGAGTCGTGGGTGTTTATACTTGTACAGGACTCTCTTTTATATATAATTGATTTTTATACAGAGAGGAAGAGAGAGGGATAGAGAGCTAGAAATATCGATGAGAGACATCGATCAGCTGCCCCCTGCACGCCTCCTACCGGGGATGTGCCCGAAACCAAGGTACACGCCCTTGACCGGAATGGGACCCGGGACCCTTCAGTCCGCAGGCCGACGCTCTATCCACTGAGCCACACAGGTTTCGGCAGGACAGGACTCTCTTTTTTTTTTTTTTAATATATTTTATTGATATTTTACAGAGAGGAAGGGAGAGAGATAGAGAGCTAGAAACGTTGATGAGAGAGAAACATCAACCAGCTGCCTCTTGCAAGCCCCCTACCGGGGATGTGCCCGCAGCCAAGGTACATGCCCTTGGCCGGAATGGGACCCGGGACCCTTCAGTCCGCAGGCCGACGCTCTATCCGCTGAGCCACACCGGTTTCGGCTGGACAGGACTCTCTTGATTGTGTTCCTGCTGCCCCTGCATCGAGGCTACAGTCTAACGCCGGCGCCTGTCTGCACGGGAGCCGTTGGGGTCGTCGGGGTCGCCCCCACAAGCCCCGCTCCTGCTCCGAGGCCCGTAATTTTCCATCGCTGGCTTCCGCGGCTCCCTCGGTGGCTCCCGGGACGTTGCGGCTGCTCACACTTCAGGAGCCTCCAGCTCCGCGTGGGCGTGGGGAGCCGATTTGAAACACGGGGGCGGAAGGAGAGCCATATGTCCCTAATGGCTGGGTTTTATCTTTTGGTTTTGTGTTGTGTGTTTTTTTTTTAAGTGAACGCACGGCTGCCAGCTCCGAGGGGGAGATGGGGTAGGGGGGAGGGACGCTCCGACGTAAGAGATGCCCGAGACCCGAGCCGGGCAGCTGGCCAGGGGGCTGCTGGGAGAATCCGCAGGGTTCAGACGATGATGATGATGGTGCTGCGTTCTGGTGGGTTTTTTTTTTTAATGTGTTGAAAGGTCAGTGTTTCGCCTGATACGTTCGAATGCATAGATTCGCCGGTTCCTGCCCTCCCACTTGGGGGAGGGAGCTGCTGGCAGCCCCTGCCGCCCCTGCTGGCATCCGTGACCTCGGGTGACCCCTGTGGGCGCTGGGATAGCAGGTTCGTGCCGGGCGGGTGAGGGGGGAGGGTCCCTGAATCTGTATACGAAAACCGCTCATCCTCGTCAGGGTTGCGCTGGGGGCCCCTGGTTTTTGTTTTATGATTTTTGTTTTTTTAATATACCGTATTTGCCGGCATATAAGACGATTTTTTGGCCCTGAAAAATATGCCTCCAAGTGGGGGGTAGTCTTATACAGCGAGTATATAACAAACTCTGTATTTTTAGTGGAAATGTTAAGGGGTCGTCTTATACGCCCAGTTGGTTATACGCCGGCAAATACGTATTTTTCAGGGCCAAAAAAATCGTCTTATACGCCGGCAAATACGGTATTTTATTGATATTTTACAGAGAGGAAGGGAGAGGGATAGAGAGCTAGAAACGCCGATGATGAGAGAGAAACAGCGACCAGCTGCCTCCTGCACACCCCCCACTGGGGATGTGCAGGCAACCAAGGCGCGTGCCCTTGGCCGGAATCAAACCCGGGATCCTTCAGTCCGCAGGCCGACGCTCTATCCACTGAGCCACACCGGTTTCAGCAGGGGGTGGGGGGGGCTGTTTTAACAAGGTCCAGGGCTCAGAAAACCAAAGAGGGTTTGTGTGTCCAAGCGTGTCCGTGGGAGGCTGGGGGGAGCCCCGTGTCATGCGTGTCCCCCCTCCTTCCCGCCTCGCACGGGAGCCGGTGAGGGGTGAGCCTTCGGGCCCCGGTAGGAGCCAGGAAAAGGCGGTTCCGGCCAATATTTGTTCTCCTGGCAGCCCCGCCGGGCTTAGCGAGCTGCCGGGGGCTTTGTGCCGGCTGATCCCCGGATTAGACTCAGAGGAGGCCGGTGAGGTCAGGCCCCTGAGTCCTTTGGACCGTTCCTTTCTTTCTTTCTTTTTCTCTTCTTTTTTTTTTTTTCCTTAAATATATTTCATTGATTTTTTTAAAATATATTGTATTGATATTTTACAGAGAGGAAGGGAGAGAGATAGAGAGCTAGAAACATCGACCAGCTGCCTCCTGCACGCCCCCCACCGGGGATGTGCCCGCAACCGAGGTCCATGCCCTTGACCGGAATCGAACCGGGGACCTTTCAGTCCGAAGGCCAACACTCTGTCCACTGAGCCAGACCGGTTTCGGCTCATTGATTTTTTTTTTTTTTTTTTTTTTTTTTTTTTACAGAGAGTAAGGGAGAGGGATAGAGAGAGAGAGAGCTAGAAACATCGATGAGAGAGAAACATCGACCAGCTGCCTCCTGCACACCTCCTACCGGGGATGTGCCCGCAACCAAGGCACACGCCCTTGCCCGGAATCGAACCCGGGACCCTTCAGTCCGAAGGCCGACGCTCTGTCCACTGGGCCACACCGGTTAGGGCAGAAACAAATATTGAATAGGCATTTGTTATTGGAAATATGGAATAAATGTTGCTATCAACTTTTCAAAGACACACATTTCCTGAGCAATATAGACAGCATCTGTTTTTTTGGTTTTGGTGTTTTTTAAATATATATATTTTTATTGATTTCAGAGTGGGAGAGGGAGGGAGGGAGGGAGGGAGAGAGAGAGAGAGAGAGAGAGAGAGAGAGAGAGAGAGAGATCAGTGATGAGAGAGAATCATCAATCAGCTGCCTCTTGCACACCCCCTACTGGGGATGTGCCCGCAACCAAGGCACATGCCCCTGACTGGAATCGAACCCGGGACCTTTCAGTCCGCAGACCGACGCTCGACCCACTGAGCCACCGGTTCTGCCGTCCTGCCGAAATGCCCTTTGGCGGCCACCACACCCTCGGCATGTGCCCACGGCAGGTGTGGGGGATCATAGTGGATCCTCCTCGTGGATGTCCGTGTCACGGCCGTGGCCGAGGGCTTTCCGACGGATCCCGTTGGGTGTCTGGGCTGTACGTCGGGGTGCAGACTCCGTGGGGGGCCTTTGAGAACAAGGGAGCCCCCGGGGGGGGGGGAACCTCACGCCCATCCTCCCGAACCCCGTGGGAAAGGGCTGGCATTTGGGTCCTGCTCCGAGCACACGAAGAGGAGATCTCTTGTTTATCTCCGCGAAGAAAGGACGTTGTGTGTGTGTGTGTGTGTGTGTGTGTGTGTGTGTGTGTGTGTCTGGCACCTGCGGTGGCAGGAGCAGTTGATTGCTTCCGACGGCCTTGTCCGGGCGCCAGCCTCGGCGGGGTTTGTAAACTCTGAACTTGGAACCGGGCACCGTCCCAGGGAGACCCGGGTGCATTGTGTCGGTTCCGGAGGGCAGGGCCGGGGCTCCCAGCAGCCTCTGCGGCAGCCGAGCCGTGGCCCCAGTGGCTGTGGCTCAGGGACCGGCCTGGTCACACGTCCCACCCACAGACCCGTGAGGGTGGCTCGTGGCGTGAAACCGAAGGGCTGGCGTTTCTATTAAGTAAGCATTAATGTTTTGGGCGCTCCTGAGAGTAATCAAGAGTGAGTAACGCGTGGGTGGCATAGGTAAGTCAAAAGAGTGAGTTTACACCGAGTGTCCAGATGATGAGGATCTCTGAACTCATTTTCATCTGGCCACTCCGTGTCAATCCTACAGAATAAAAGGCTAATTCGAAAATGGTCTCCACGACCAGAGTTCGACCAGCAGGCAGGCTGGCCAACTGCCCATGTCCCCTCCCCGTGGCCACACCCATGCACGAATTCATGCACTGGGCCACACACACACACATACACACACACACACACACACACACACACACACACATACTGAGTGGCCAGATTATTATGTGTTCAGATACCATCATAATCTGGCCACTCAGTGCATCTTTTTTAATATATTTTATTGATTTTTTTATTTTATTTTTTTACAGAAAGAAAGGGAGAGGGATAGAGAGTTAGAAACATCGATGAGAGAGAAACATCGATCAGCTGCCTCCTGCACACCCCCTACGGCGGACGTGCCCACAACCAAGGTACATGCCCTTGACTGGAATCAAACCTGGGACCCTTGAGTCCTCAGGCCAACCCTCTATCCACTGAGCCAAACCGGTTAGGGCTCAGTGTATATTTTCATGGTGTACAGAAAAACTACCCTCGTAACAGATTACAAAGAATTTGATTTAAAAAAACAAAAGAAACCTTTAAGATATTATCAGTCCAGCCGAAACTGGTTTGGCTCAGTGGTAGAGCATCAGCCTGGGGACTGAAGGGTCCCGGGTTCGATTCCGGGCAAGGGCATGTACCTTGGTGGCGGGCACATCCCCGGTAGGGGGCGTGCAAGAGGCAGCTGGTCGATGTTTCTATCTCATCGATGTTTCTAGCTCTCTATCTCTCTCCCTTCCTCTCTGTAAAATATCAATAAAATATATATATTTTTAAAAAGATATTATCAGCCCAAACCGGTTTGGCTCAGTGGTAGAGCGTGGTCTGTGGACTGAAAGGTCCTGGGTTTGATTCCAGTCAAGGGCATGTACCTTGGTTGCGGGCACATCCCCGGTGGGGGGTGTGCAAGAGGCAGCTGGTCGATGTTTCTATCTCATCGACATTTCTAGCTCTCTGTCCCTCTCCCTTTCTCTCTGTAAAAATATCAATAAAATTATATTTTTTTTTTAAAAAGATATTCTCAGTCCAAAGGAAAACCTTTCATAATGGGAAGTGCAAAAGCCTCGTTGAGCGTATAATCTGGTTGGAGCTTATAGGCGCTCGTCCGTGTTGTGTACACTCACGAACAACTGGGAGAAAATTTAAACAAGACAAAAAATATAACGATGCCGCATGAAAAAAAATAGATGTTGCAGCAGGTGAGGGCAGAAACAGAGCTAACAGGGCAGACATGCAGGACGAGGAGGTATTTTTAGGATGGACCTTAAAAGTGGGTAGAGCCCTAGCAGGCGTGGCTCAGTGGATAGAGCGTCAGCCTGCGGACTAAATGGGTCAAAGGCACGTGCCTGGGTTGCCAGCTCGATCCCCAGTAGGGGGCGGGCAGGAGGCAGCCGATCCATGGTTCTCTCTCATCGTTGGTGGCTCTAACTCTCCCTCTCCCTTCCTCTCGGAAGTCAATAAAAATATATATCTTTTAAAGAAAAGGGTTGAGCCAAAGCCGGTGTCGCTCAGTGGATAGAGCGTTGGCCTGCAGACTGAGGGGTTCCAGGTTCCATTCCGGTCAAGGGTATGTGCCTTGGTTGCGGGCGCATCCCCAGTAGGGGGGTGTGCAGGAGGCAGCTGGTCGATGTTTCTCTCTCATCGATGTTTCCAACTATTTATGCCTCTCTCTTCCTCTCTGTAAAAAATCAATAAAATATATTTTTTAAATTAAAAAAAACAAAATATCCTAGGGGGCTGTGTGTCCCGGGAGAGCCGTGTGCCCCGGGGAAGTGGTGGGACCCGGGGGGAGGGGCAGTGAGAACCAGAGGAGGAGCGGACTGTATTCGTGTGGTCCTGAGATAGTCACCATAAAACAAGCAGATTGTCAAATGACAGCGGGGAGGGGAAGGAGACCTGGGGGGAGATAAGAGAACCACCGAAGGACTGGTATGCATGCATATAAGTACAACCAATGAACACAGAACTCTGGGGAGGGAGGGCATGAATGGGAGGTGGGGGGGGGGGGCAATGGTAAGCTATGTACACCTATAATACCTTAATAAATTAAAAAAAGAAAAGAAAAGAAGAAAGAAAGAAAGAAAGAAAGAAAGAAAGAAAGAAAGAAAGAAAGAAAGAAAGAAAGAAAATGGTTGAGAGTCTGTCCCCTCAACAAAGGGTGGGGAACGGCATTCCAGACCCTGAAATCTCTAGAAGGAAAGGAAGAGTATTTCGTTTTCCAGTTCCCATTCAGCGTTTGGTTCAGGGAACAGGCGTTTAGACACCGCGCCTCGCGTTTGATCTTCTTCCCCGTAAGTCATTCCACGCCTCTCGTGCTCAGCCAAAGCCGGTGAAGCGGTGTGGCTGCCTGATTTTTGCCGGGCGGGCGGGTTAGAAAGAGGCAGTCGCCCGGAAGGACGGGGGAGCGGCTTTCTGCTGATGACACAGAGAAAGAACCTGCCCAACAGCCAGAACCGGTGTGCTCAGTGGATAGCGAGTCGGCCTGCGGACTGAGAGGTCCCGGGTTCGATTCCGGTCAAGGGCATGGACCTTGGTTGCGGGCACATCCCCAGTAGGGGGTGTGCAGGAGGCAGCTGGTCGATGTTTCTCTCTCATCGATGTTTCTCTCTCATCGATGTTTCTCTCTATCCCTCTCCCTTCCTCTCTGTAAAATATCAATAAAATATATTTTTTTAAACAAAAAAGAAAAAAGCGGTGCACGGTGTGGTGGGGACATCCGTCAGCATAGCGGTGCTCTAGTGAATCTCGTGTTTCTCCGACTTGGGTTTCTTCGGCGCGTGTGCGTTGCAGGGGAGGTGGAGAGCAGCCATCTCCCGGGAGAGGAGAGAAGATTCGAAGGGGGAGGAAAAGTCAAGCTCGGCCCGTTTGATTGCCAGCGCCGAGCTAATCCGTTTTGATTAAAGCATGGCCCGCTGCTGCCCGCGCCGATATTGTGCCGAGATTCACGCGCGGGTCGGTGGAGACCCGAGAGCTCGCTCCGTGGTCCCCGCGTCCTCGCTCTCATCCCTCCCATGGAAGGTGGGAAATATCGCTGCGTTGTCGTCATGTCGGCGCCACCCGATCCTGCTTGGCGTTTGGGAAGGGGGGATCACTTCCATTTGTGGAGGGCCACGGAGGCAAGACCACGAAATACTCAGTATGTCAGCAGTCCCCTTCGGTGCGCGTGGGACGGTGAGCCTAAGGAACGTCTGTGGACACGTATCCCCGAGGGTCAAGTGAAGAGTCTTCTAAAGGGTAATTGAGCCGAAACCGGTTTGGCTCAGTGGTAGAGCGTCGGTCTGCTGACTGAAAGGTCCCGGGTTCGATTCCCGTCGAGGGCATGTACCTTGGTTGCGGGCACATCCCCTTGTGTAGGGGGTGTGCAAGAGGCGGCTGGTCGATGTTTCTCTCTCATCGACATTTCTAGCTCTCTATCTCTCTCCCTTCCTCTCTGTAAGATATCAATAAAATATATTTTAAAAAAAATAAAATAAAATAAAGGGTACCGTATTTGCCGGCGTATAAGACGATTTTTTGGCCCTGAAAAATATGCCTCCAAGTGGGGGGTAGTCTTATACGGCGAGTATATAACAAACTCTGTATTTTGAGTGGAAATGTTAGGGGGTCGTCTTATACGCCCAGTCTCTTATACGCCGGCAAATACGGTATTTTTCAGGGCCAAAAAATCATCTTATACGCCGGCAAATACGGTAATTGAGTTACAGCTCTCCAAAAGGGATGTTAACGCCTTGTCCGTATTTTTCCTGGCGATGTCAATAGTTGATATCGTCTTGATCAGCGATGATACGAACAGAATTCGTTGTGTGTGTATGTGTGTGTGTGGTTTTGGTGTTGTTGTTGTTGTTTACTTATTTGGACTTGATGTTCTCAACGCTCTGTGTGTCAGGTGCATGATGGGTAGATGCGGGCCGGCAACACCCAACTGTGAGGCAAGCATCGGTCCATCTCCCGGGCCACCTTCTGCGGCTTCCGACCGCCGGCCCAGGCCGGACGGGCGCGGGCGCCGACACGCACCCCGGACCCGACACCGTGCGCCCCACACGCCCGTCGCGTGTAGGGTGGGCTCAGTGGCGCCCCTGCCCTCGGGTGTCAGGCATCGGAGATGTGTCTAGGACTAGACTGGGAATCGCGGGGGTCTGAGTAGCTGACCCCGAGCTCACACAGCCCCGAGGGGCCTCCTGCTCTCTCCGCTCACCTGGCCCCTGCTGGTTCTGGGGTGTGCGGGCAGGGTCCCTGGCTGCAGGCTGCCACACCGATCCTAGTGAGCACCCTTTTCCAGAACTTTGTGGACCGTGGGTGCTGCTGACCTGGAGATCACCATGGCACAGGAGGGTACGTGCCGGTCCTCAGAAACCCCCCAGATTTGCAGAAACACGAGAGGCCCCCGGGGCACGAAAATTCGTGCAAGAATAGGCCTTGCTTCCTCCCCACGGCTGCCGGCACCGGCTTCCTCAGGAAGGACATCCGGAATGACGCCCGGTCTAATTAGCATATTACCTCTTTTTTTTTAAATATATATTTTATTGATTTTTTTTTTACAGAGAGGAAGAGAGAAGGATAAAGAGTTGGAAACATCGATGAGAGAGAATCATCCATCAGCTGCCTCCTGCACGCCCCCTACTGGGGATGTGCCCACAACCAAGGTACATGCCCTTGCCCGGAATTGAACCTGGGACCTTTCAGTCCGAGGGCCGAGGCTCTATCCACTGAGCCACACCGGTTTCGGCCAAATTACCCTTTTATTATCGTAGCTGTCCCGAGCTGTTGATGGCGTGTGTGTGTGTGTGTGTGTGTGTGTATGTGTGTGTACACGTATGGGGCCCATGGGATTCTCCTCATCCAGCGGTTCACTGCGAATACCCGTGGCCAAATCCACACACCGCCCCGTGGGGCTGGGGCCGGGGGTGGCCAGAGCCATCACAACCTTGTGGCACCTTCAGACGGAGCTGGTTGATGACCACAAGACGTGGTCGTGGTGGAGAGGCACGCGGGGAGCATGAAGGACCGGGTTCGAGTCCAGGCCCTGCCGCTCGTTGAGCTGAATGTGTGTTGGTAACTGGCCTCTCTGGACCCTCGCCCCCTCACCGGTAAAATGCATTCCCCCGGGCGGCGTGGGGGTGGGAGGGAGGCCTGGTGAGGATTAATGAGGTTCCACGCGCAGAGTGCCTGGAGCAGAGCCCCGTGGGGTACACGCTAACGTCAGGATGGTTTGGAGGGATGACTCACGGCGCCGGCATTTGCTCCCCGCGGGCGCACAGCTCACAGCTCCTCCATCTTCCTCCCCCGGGTCCTGTGAGCTTCTGCTGGTTCCGTTTCAGCTTCTCCCAACGTCAGCCTAGCTGGAAATCCCAGTGGCTTCCTCTCCCTTCCCAACCCTACACACAGCATCCGTTCATAAGGCCTGATTCCGTTTGCCAACACCGGTGTTGCTCAGTGGGTAGAGCGTCGGCCTGTGGACTCAAGGGTGTCCCGGGTTCGATTCCGGTCAAGGGCATGGACCTTGGTTGCGGGCACATCCCCAGTAGGAGGTGTGCAGGAGGCAGCTGATTGAGATTTCTCGCTCATCGATGTTTCTAACTGTTTATCCCTCTCCCTTCCTCTCTGTAAAAAATCAATAAAATATGTTTTTAAAAAGAAAGAAAGATAAATAGATAGATAGATAGATAGATGGATAGATGAGGGAGAAACATCGATCAACTGCCTCCTGCACACTCCCCACTGGGGATGTGCCCGCAACCAAGGTCCATGCCCTTGACCAGAATCGAACCCGGGACCCCTCAGTCCCCAGGCCGACGCTCTATCCACTGAGCCACACCAGCCAGGGCTTTGTTATTTTCTTAAGGCCAGCAGGCATCTTGCCTGGCAGAAAGCAGTGCCTCTTGGGTGTGTGTGTGTGTGTGTGTGTGTGTGTGTCTGAGTGCACGCGATGCAGGAGAGAGAGCGTTGCCGATGTCCCGGAAGCTACGGGGACAGACACAGCTGGAAATGCTCCTTGTGGAGCCAGCAGCCGGGGCCTGGGGTCCGGCTTCCCCATACACACACACCCGCCACCTCCGTCCCTTGACACGTGAGTTACATGTGAAGCCACAGGGAGTTCTCTGTGTGATGGGGTCTCTCAGCACTGCCTCCCGGGAGCCACTGTGAGGATCGAGGGGTAGGAGCCTGCACCCCTTAGGGTTAGGGTTAGGGTTAGGATTAGGGATAGGGATAGAGATAGGGTTAGGGATGGGGTAGGGGTTAGGGATAGGGTTAGAGTTAGGGATAGGGTTAGGGTTAGGGATGGGGTTGGGGTTAGGGATAGGGTTAGGGTTAGGGATAGGGTTAGGGATAGGATTAGAGTTAGGGATAGGGTTAGGGATGGGGTTGGGGTTAGGGATAGGGTTAGGGTTAGGGTTAGGGATAGGGTTAGTGTTAGGTATAGGGTTAGGGATGGCATTGGGGTTGGGTATAGGGATAGGTTAGGGATAGGGTTAAGGATAGAGTTAGGGATGGGGTTAGGGATAGGGTTAGGGATAGGGTTAGGGATAAGGTTAGGGATAGGGTTAGGGATAGGTGTAGGGATAGGGTTAGGGGTAGGGTTAAGGTTAGGGTCCTGCACCCCTGGGGACCCGGCCCACGGCAGGCCTCGGAGAACCCGGACACCGTCACGTGTTCACGTGTCTCCGTGTGGAGGGGGAACCCCGTGTGGAGGGTCCCCTCCCCGGCGCCCTTCCTCTTCTGTGCTCACACCCCGGTGACGCCGGCTGGCCGGCCCCCGCGCCCCCAGAAGGGGATGGAAACGCTCTCCCCGCCTCGAGACGTCAGGTTCGCGCTCCCCCGGCCCGCTGAGCCCGTAACAGCGAGGCGCTCTCCATGACCTTCCCGGCCTCCCCATTGTTTCAAAGCCTCCGTGTGCTGCTAAAAGGGCTTTTGTGCGGCGTTTTCCTGGTGCTTTTTATAGGCCGGGAATTGTGGGCTGTAAAAATAGCTCACCGAGGGCAACTTCTTGGGGCTCGCTGCGCCCCCACCCCCACCCCCACCCCCGGAGCAGCTGATTGTGTAAGAGTCCGAGAGAGAGAAGCTTAGAGAAGGAGAGGAAACCCCTTCCTATGCACCACCACCCCCAGCTCACCCACCCCCCACCTCCCCCCAACCCACCCCCCACACCCCTGAATGCTCCTCGGGCCTGTGGGAGTCTCACTGGGCTGTGGGTGCGGCTACCCCAGGGACAGAGCCCCCCGAACCCCCCAGACTTCCCCATCAGGGGCGGGTCAGCACCCACATCCACTGGGTCTGACCTGCACCCTTCAACCACCCCAGGGCCGGGGCACCCGGCACACGGGACGCTGATAGATGGCACCCCAGTTAGGGGGCAGGCTCGGCGGTCACAGGGGCCCCGAAAGCAAAGCCCAGGCCACAGGGTCAGCTCCTGGCCAGCCGGTCCCCAGCCAACCAGCGCCGAGGTCGGCAAACGCATCCGTCCGTCCGCAGAGCCAAATACCAACACCGACCACGGTGGACCTGTCTTCGGAGAGCCACGTCGTTTAAAACGTGAACTTCTTCGAACGCCACGTCTTCCACACAGACTGGCCCGGGCCGTGGTGTTTTGTGGAAGAGCCACACGCTCCAGGGGCCCAAGAGCCGCAGGTGGCTCGCGAGCTGCGGTGTGCCGACCGAGGAACCAGCAGGAGGGCAAACAGCCCACACATGGCGGGGGACACAGCCCGAGAACTCAGCTCTGGGGACCCCTGAGACTGTGGCACTGGACCCCCCACTGGACACCACTCCACCGGCCACTCTACAAAGACCGGGAGTCAGAGCCGCGCGGCCTGATACACAGAAGCAAACGCTGCGAGGAAGCCAAAACGAGGAGGCCGCAAGACGTGTCCCCCCAAGGAGAGAACAGCAGCAAAAGCCGGAAAAAGAAACTAACCAGAATGCAGACAAGCTAGCACAGGGGTCGGCAAACTCGTGAGTCCACAGAGCCAGTATGAACAGGACAACGATGGACATTTCTTTGGAGAGACAAAAAAAAAGTTAATATATTTTATTGATTTTATACAGAGATGAATTGAGAGGGATAGAGAGTTAGAAACGTCGATGAGAGAGATACATCGACCAGCTGTCTCCTGCACACTCCCCACCGGGAATGTGCCCGCAACCAAGGTAGGTGCCCTTGACGGGAATCGAACCCGGGACCCTTCAGTCCGCAGGCCGACGCTCTATCCACGGAGCCACACCGGGTTGGGCACCCACAATAATCTTTTTAAAGTATTTTTCAATTACTCTTCTAACTGCATACTGTCTGTGTGAGGCTGGATCTTCTTCCCGGGTTTCCATCAGAACAGCGTAGCTCTTGGCAGACAGAAGCAGAAGCAGACCCAGAGTCTGGCTAGCTGCTTCTGTCGGGCCAGACCCCAGTGGCATTTGCAAAAACGAAGAGCTGTCCTGCTCTTGCCGAGAAATGTTTGTTTTATAAAAATACAACCTCTTCTCCACAAAAGCAGGCAGTCTTATTTAGTACGTGATGTTCTATATCATGCGTGTCACTGGGTTGTTACTATTTTAAGTCCTTCTTTAAATCCCCAGGTTTGCCTTTCCGTAGGGTAAATACGCACGGAGCGGCCAGATGATGATGATGATCTCTGAGCGCATCATCATCATCTGGCCGCTCAGTGCATATCCTATAGAATAAAAGGCTAATATGCAAATGGTCCCCTCGACCAGGAGTGCGACCAGCAGGAAGGGCGGCCAACCGCCCATGTCCCCTCCCTCCCCCTGGCCAGGCTGGCCGGACCCCACCCATGCACGAATTCATGCACCGGGCCTCTAACACACACACACACACACACACACACACACACACACACACACACTGAGTGGCCAGATTATTATGCGTTCAGAGATCATAACAATCTGGCCACTCAGTGGATGGATGGATGGATGGATGGATGGATGGATAGGTGGATGGATGGATGGATGGATGGATGGATGGATAGGTAGATGGATAGATGGATAGATAGATAGATGATAGATAGATAGATAGATAGATGATAGATAGATAGTAGTAGATAGATAGATAGATGGATAGATCCCCATAAACAAAAGGTCTTTGGTGTCCCAGTCATTTTAACGCAGTGAAGCGGACGAGGGTCGGGGACCAGGTTTGAGAACCGTGTGTGAGGCGCCAGGACTAGCGCCTCAAAGACCGACTCCCCCCCTCGCCCTCTGATGGGGATGCGGAAGGGGCAAGGCAGCTGGGACGTCCGGCGGGAGATGGATGGGGCGCCTCAGAGGGAGGGGCCGTGGGGAGGGAGGAAGGTCTCCCGGCGGGAAACGTCACTCATCGGAGTCCTAACGGCTGTTTGCCTGAGCCCTGACGTTCGAGGGCACAATGGGCCGATGCGGGAGGGAGGGCACTCCTACGGGGAACAGCGTGTCCAGGAAACCCGTGGCAGGAGGGCGTGCGTGTTCTGGAAACTGCCCGTTTCCACCGCCCCAGTGAGCCCCGGGGGGGGGGAGGCGGGCGTGCAGCTGGGGGAGATATAGGGGGGCCAGTAGAAGGTTCGCAGACTACCGTGTTTCCCCGAAAATAAGACATCCTCCGAAAATAAGACCTACTTACAGGTTTCCTTCTGAGTGAAATATAAGGCATCCCCCCGAAAATAAGGCCCCCAGGCTCTGTCTCAGAATGAAAATCAATTTACCATAAACTGGTCGCTAGGGCTGCCCCGACTGGCGTCTAGCAACCAGCGACGTGACGCGGAGTCCTGACGTCACTGCCGTGTGAATGGAGAGAAATCAGCGTGGAAGCTTTGGGAAACCTAAAGTGCAAGAAGTTGTGACTTAGGTGAAGAATTTGTGGGAGAAAACCACTGACAGTTGCACTGCAAATGCACTGCGAGCAGGCTGCCTTGACAAGGACTCGTTGAAAGACAGTGCTGTTGCTAAACAGGAGAGATTTGGTCCACTGATTCCGAAAGAAATGGAGTCCCAAGAAATCCGCCTGGAAATTCAGGAATCGGATTGTTAGGATGACGTTCCAGAAGTTGACGACATGATTGTCATTGAATAAAGGAGTAAATTCTCTTTTTTTAAATATATTTTATTGATTTTTTAAAGAGAGGAAGAGAGAGGGATAGGGAGTTAGAAACATCGATGAGAGAGAATCATCGACCAGCTGCCTCCTGCACGCCCCCTACCAGGGATGTGCCCGCAACCAAGACACATGCCCTTGACGGGGATCGAACCTGGGACCCTTCAGTCCGCAGGCCGATGCTCTATCCACGGAGCCACACCTGTTAGGGCAGGCGTAAAGTCTCTACACTGTAGGATTCGCAGTGTGTCTGGTTTGTGTGGACAACTACCGTCCTACCGTGCCGTACACAGGTAATACATGTCCTTGATTTTCATTTCACAATAAATGCGTGCCGTATTCTTCTTCGTGGAAACATAAGACATCCCCTGAAAAGAAGACCTGGCGCGTCTTTGGGGGCAACAATTAACATAATACACTGTCTTAATTTTCGGGGAAACGGGGTAGGAGGTAACCCCAGCAGCAGCATGGACGATCGTAGGGCACAGGATTCTATTCTGAACATTTATTTATATTAATGCTCACCGGAGGAGATTCCCCCGTTCCCCCGCCATTGATTTCCAAACGTGTGAGAGGGAGGGAGGAAGGGAGGGAGAGAGAAGCATCGACGTGAGAGGGACACATCCCTTGGTTTGCCTCCCCAAACATGCCTCGACCGGGAGGTGAGGGGTCGAACCCACATCCCAGGTACGCACCCTGGACTGGGCACCGAAGTGAGCCCTCGGGTCCTGGGGGGGCTGGCGCTCTACCCACTGAGCCACACCAGCCAGGGCTGCCGTTTTGTGTGCAGCCCGCCTCCCCGAAGGCAGGGGTTAAGGAAGACACCAGGGGGATGGTCTGCGTGTGCGTGGCACTCTCTGTCACGGTCAGCTTCGTGGCTCTTGGTGCACTGAGCTGTCCGCATCCTCGAGGTGTGAGTGAGAAGAGAGAGGGAGTGGGGGGAGCCGGCATCCGGGGAATGCGGCCGGATAGGGAAGCGGGGGGCCTTTTCCAGGACAAATCGCTTCTTGAGTACGTGGCGGCATTTAGGCCACGTAGGACATTTCGCGTTGGTTTACATTCAAATGCTCTTTTTTTTATTTTTTTTTTTTGGCCAACTATTTGTGATCTATAAATAGTCACTAGATTGTTCCCTCAAAAAAACACTTAAAAATCCCACCCTCGCTGGTTTGGCTCAGTGGATAGAGCGTTGGCCTGCGGACCAGGTAGGGCCCCGGGTTCGATTCAGGTCAAGCGTACAAGGGTTGCGAGTTCGATCCCCAGTGGGGGGCGTGCAGGAGGCAGCTGATCCATGATTCTCTCTCATCGTTGACGTTTCCATCTCTCTCTCCCTCTCCCTTCCTCTGTGAAATCAATTTAAAAAAAAAAATACTTAAGCTGAAACCGGTGTGGCTCAGTGGTAGAGCGTCGGTCTGCGGACTGAAAGGTCCCGGGTTCGATTCCGGTCAAGGGCATGTACCTTGGTTGCGGGCACATCCCCGGTAGGGGGTGTGTGCAAGAGGCAACTGGTCAATGTTTCTCTCTCATCTGCATTTCTAGCTCTCTAGCTCTCTCCCTTCCTCTCTGTAAAAAAAAATCAATAAAATATTTTTTTTTTAAAGAAAAGAAAGAAAACCGGTAGCTTTTGGAGAATGTGAGGACCTCCCTCGGTATTCTGGAAGCTGGTCGGCAAAGGCAAAGGCTCTCATCTTTCTGCTTTTCTTCTGCATACTGTTTCTCCCGCCATGCCAAGTCATGGGTGAGGGAAATGTTGTTTTTTTTAGGGAGGGGGGGGAAGAATTTCCAGTTCACAGCTGAGGGAGAAATGGCAGCCTCAGAATAGTAACGCACGGCTCTTTTTAAAAAGCCTCGCATGCAGTCATGCATGTGGGCAGGGAATCATCCGTGGCTGTCAGAACGGTGAGCGGGGAGGATGGAAAAAACAAACCAGGAAGGCGAGAAGCAGGAATCGGGGGTCAAGAGAACAAAGAACAAAGGCGGGGGGGGGACAGCGTGGGGGCCTTGCTTGGACCCCCGTTTGAAAAAATCGGCCCTAAAATAGCATCTGAGATGCAGCCAGAGAACACTCTCGGCGAGCGAACGAGGAACCTTGGGCAGCTGTTAAGCGTGGCGTCGGTAGGGCGCGTATGTAATACGTATGTCTGTACCTGTGTATGTATGTAGGATGGGCAGGCAGGCATTGAGGCGAAATACAGTTGCCGTGTGCTGGCGGTGTCTGAACCCTGGTGGTGGGCTCGTCACTCGCTCTCTCTCTGCATCTGTGCGTGTTGGAAATGTTCCACTAGTTAAAGGAAACATTGATTTTTTAAAAAAATTATTCTACTAGTGGCCCGGCGCACAAATTTGTGCATAGGGGCGGGGGGGAGGGGAAGAGGGGTGTCCCGCAGCCCGGCCTGAACCTTCTCCAATCTGGAATCCCGCTTGCAATCCGGGACCGCTGGCTCCTAACCACTCACCTGTCTGCCTGCCTGATTGCCCCTAACCAGTCTGCCTGCAGGCCAGCTCAACCCCAACTGCCTCCCCCCGCCAACCTGCCTGCCTGCTCCCAACTGCCCCCCACTGCCAGCTTGCTCGCCCCCAACTGCCCTCCCCTTCTGGCCTGATGGCCCCTAACCGCTTCTGCCTGCCAGCCTGATCACCCCCTAACCACTCCCCTGCCAGCCTGATCAACACCTAACTGCTCCCCTGCCGGCCCGGTTGCCCCTAACTGCCCTCCCCTACAGACCTGGTCACCCCTAACTTCTCTCCTCTGCAGGCCTGGTTCCCCCCCACACACAAACTGCCCTCCCCTGCTGGCCTGATTGCTCCCAACTGCCCTCCCCTGCTGGCCTGATTGCCCCCAACTGCCCTCCCCTGCTGGCCTGATTGCCCCCAAATACCCTCTCCTGCTGGCCATCTTGTGGTGGCCATCTTATGTGTCCACATGGGGGGGGCGGCCACCTTGCATGTTGGAGCGACGGTCAATTTGCATATTGCCTCTTCATTATAGAGAGTACTGTTTAGTGGAATTGTTAGCCACCTCTTCATGACAAAACGCCTGTTAAGTACTTCTTTGCCGTCCTTTTGTCACCGTGGTAATGCGTGGACCCACTGTGTGCCGGTCACCTTGCATGATGTGAGTTTCTCACAGACATTCTGGGCACGCCGTGGAACTTGGGTCCGACCCCGAGCTCCACAGTGTAGCTGAAAGATTATTATTTTCTTCGTGGGGAGTGTGGCTGTGTTCCTGTGGGTATCGCCGCTGCCAGACCAGTTAAAGAAAGGGCAGCACAGAACAGACCCCAGGGGCAGGTGTTCAGACGTTTCAAGTGCAAATCGAGCCACGTCGCCCGCGCACAGCGCTCTGCCCCGAGCAAAGACACGGCCCCGAAGACACGACCCATCTCCTCCCGCAGATTGTGTCACGGCTCCTGCAGCTGAGCCCGGGCCCGAGGGGGGAACCGGGCCGAGTCTCCGGGCAGAGCTGGCCACGCGCCCACGACCATGCTGCTTCCCGCCGCGTGGGTCCGAGGGGCCCGGTCGCTCGCTCAGACAGCCTTCCTGAAACCCCACAACGAACGAGGAGAGGTCGTGGGGGGTCGATGACAGATGCCAGCCCGCGTGTCTCTGAGTCGCAGCTCTGAGAGCCAGCAAGTGCCGTGGAAAGGCCTCACAGACCACGCGTGAGCGTGGTGGTCCTTTCTCGTGGTCCTTTCTCATGGTCCAACGGATCGAGCAGTCCCTCGCAGAGGTAGCTTCTCTCGTGTTCCTGTTGCAAGAATTAGGAGGAACGCTTTTTTAAAATATATATTTTTTTAAAACATATTTTGTTTTTTTACAGAGAGGAAAAGAGAGGGATAGAGAGTTAGAAACATCGATGAGGATGAGAGAGAAACATCCATCAGCTGCCTCCTGCACACCCCCCACTGGGGATGTGCCCACAACCCAGGTACATGCCCTTGACGGGAATCAAACCCGGGACCCTTCAGTCCACAGGCCGACGCTGTATCCACTGAGCCAAACCGGTTTTGGCTAAATATATTTTTTATTTCAGAGAGAGGAAGGGAGAGGAAGACATAGAAACATCCATGGTGAGAGGGAATCATGGATGGTCTGCCTCCTGCACGTCTGACCGAGCCCACAGCCCAGGCCTGTGCCCTTGACCGGAATCGAACCCGGGACCTTTCAGTCCGCAGGCCGACGCTCTATCCACTGGGCCACACCATCTAGGGCAAGAGGAACAGTTAAAGCAGCTGGTGTGGGTGGAGGGCGACATGTCCCTTTTTTTTTTTTTAAGTATTTGAGTAGGATCTTTTTTATTTTATTTTATTGATTTTTTTTTTTTTTTTTTTTTTACAGCGAGGAAGAGAGAGGGACAGGGAGTCAGAAACATGGATGAGAGAGAATCATCGACCAGCTGCCTCTTGCACACCCCCTCCTGGGGCCGTGCCCGCCACCAAGGCACATGCCCTTGACCGGGAATCGAACCCGGGACCCTTCAGTCCACCCACCCACACACAGAGAGCACAGGACAGAAGACCGGCTCCGTGAGCACTCTGCCGTGTCCTGGGTCAGCCCGGCCAGAGGCCAGCGGGGAGGAAACACTTCAAACCCGAGGGTTGCAGACGCCTCCCCGGGGGCCGAGGAGGGAGGGGTTTCTCCTGGACGGTCTGTCTGTCTGTCTGTCTATCAGCCGGAGGGGGACAGGCCCACTTCGGCCACCAGGGTCAGGTCCTCAGCGCCTTGGGGGCGTTCAGGCCCCAGCCCCGCCCTGGCCTCACGGGATTCTGGGCTGGATTAAGGGGCTTTTCTGTCCCAGGGAAACTGACAGGAAGCTCCCCTACTTTCCCCCAAGTGGCAGCGCTCTTGAATTCTAAGGAGGTCTTTCCTTCCTTTGTTCTCTCAAAGCGGAGTTCAAAGCAGGCCCTTCTCGGGGGCTCTGGCCGCTTAGCGCTCGGAGGGAGTCTGCTCTAACCTGCCCGTCCCCCTCACTCCATCCCACCCCCGCCCCCCGGGAGCTGGGGCTGGGACCCCACAGGCCGGGGGGTTCACCACCGCGGCCAGCGAGGCAGCCCCTGGCTGGGTTGGATCTCAGTTAACGGGACAACCGCCCGTGTCAGGAAGAGCCTTCTCTGCGAGCCTCAAATGTGTAGGACAATTTCCTTTTCTTTTTTTAATATATTTTATTGATTTTTACAGAGAGGAAGAGAAAGGGATAGAGAGCTAGAAACATCAATGAGAGAGAATCACCGATCAGCTGCCTCCTGCACACTCCCCACCGGGGATGTGCCCGCAACCAAGGTCCATGCCCTTGACCGGAATCGAACCCGGGACCTTTCAGTCCGCAGGCCGACGCTCTATCCACTGAGCCAAACCGGTTTCGGCTTATTGATTTTTTTTTTTTTTACAGAGAGGAAGTGAGAGAGGGATAGAGAGCTAGAAACACCGATGAGAGAGAGAGACATGGATCAGCTGCAGTTTCCACAAGAGAAGACAGGTTTGTTCTTCTCTGGGCTTGGCAAGCCCTGGGCAGGCAAGAGCGTTGAGAGGGTCTTACCTGGCCCGGCCAGCATGGCTCAGCGGTTGAGCATCAACCTATGAACCAGGAGGTCACAGTTCAATTCCAGTCAAGGGCATGTGCCTGCGTTGTGGGCTCGTACCCAGTAGGGGGCGTGCAGGGGGCAGCTGATCCATGATTCTCTCTCGTCATTGCTATTTCTCTCCCTCTCCCTTCCTCTCTGAAATCAATAATATATATATATATATATATATATATATTTTTTTTTTTTTTTAAGACAGTCTTGCCCTGGCTGGTTTGGCTCAATGGATAGAGAGCGTTGGACTTCGTACTGAAGGGTCCCAGGTTCGATTCCAGTCAAGGGCACATCTCATCACTGATATTTCTCTCTCCCTCTCCCTCTCCCTCTCCCTCTCCCTCCCTCTCCCTTCCTCTCTGAAATCAATAAAGATATATATATATTTTTTTTTTAAAGAAAGACAGTCTTGCCGAAACCAGTTTGGCTCAGTGGATAGAGCATCGGCCTGCGGACTGGAAGGTCCCGGGTTCGATCCCGGTCAAAGGCATGTACTGTGGTTGTGGGCACATCCCCAGTGGGGGGTGTGCAGGAGGCAACTGGTCGATGTTTCTCTCTCATCGATGTTTCTAACTTTCTATCCCTCTCTCTTCCTCTCTGTAAAAAAATCAATAAAAAATATTTTTTTAAAGAAAGAAAGAAAGGAAGGAAGAAAGAAAGGAAGGAAGGAAGAAAGACAGTCTTGTCCCGTGAGCCCGGAACGGCGCTCGGCTGGGAATAAGTGTGGCCACGTGAAGGAGCCACCGCTGAGGAGAATCACACGATTCTGCGACGTCTCCTCCGCCGTCCCCACGCCCTGCGGATCAGAGTATTCCAGAGAGCAACTCCGAGGCCCCCATTGGAATCATAGACTGAGGACAGTCTGCACATGAAAGGGACCCAGATATCACTGCACACCCCCCTCGTTTTAACGCTGAAGTAACGGGCCAGGCAGGGCGTCCTGGAAGGTGCCGGAGCCTCGGGCTGCTGGCCGGCCTCCCCGAGGAAATGCTGGCCTTTCCTCTCTCCCCCCCCCAGGCCCTCCCCGCCCGCCCTCGGGCATCGCCCAGGCCTTGGCTGTGGCCCCTGGACCGGCTCGCTGTCAGGTCCTCATCACTATGGCAACAGTCCTGCCCGGGGTCAGGTCAGGTTAATGCTTTATTATCCTCTAAGTGATGGCCATTGCGATGCTAATTGTTTGTGGCAACAGACAGTGAGGAACCTACGCAGACTTCGTTTGGACGAGGCGGTGACATTTGGCAGAAGTGAGCTGCGCAGAGTTTCGGGTCAAGAGACCAGAGGGGGGGGGGGGTCGAACCTTTTGATGTGCTTGGTTTCGGATCGGGCCCGAAAGCTGGCATCTTCCTTTGACATAGAAGGCGGCTTTGTAGGGGAAGAACTGTTCTTTCTGGCTTTTATCTATTTTTGTTTGGTAGAAGAGTGATGGAGCCGAGGTAGGAAGGTGGACAAGCAGTCTATATATTGAGCATCGTTTATCTTATCATACTGGGGGGGAGGGGGAGGGGAAAATCAAACTGGCAGTGAAATAAATTTAATAAAACGAATGGGTATTTTTAAACAAAGATGAATGCTAGAAGTGGGAGCCATAAACAGGAAGAGTCGGTGTGTATAAATTACCTGCGATTCTGAGAGCTATTCTCAAACGTGAGGTTACCGGCCCGGCCAGCACTGCTCAGTGGTTGAGTGTGGACCGATGCACCGAAAGGTTGCCGGTTCGATTCCTGGTCATGGCACACGCCCAAGGTTGGGTTTGGTCCCAGTTGAGGTGTGTACTGGAGGCGGTGAATCCATGTTTCTCTCTCTCTCCCTCTCTAACCTTCTCCTCTCTCTAAAATCAACACAATAACATAAAAACATTAAAGCATGTGTGGGTACGAACCACAAGTAGAGTTCATAAGGAATATACTAGTATCTACACTAATAGGAGAGAAAGATGCAAATTGACCATACCTTCCTGATGCCCGCCAGCCAATCAGGAGTGAGTATGCAAATTAACCCAACAAAGATGGTGGGATAGTTTGCATACACAGGTATGAGTGGCAGGGGCGGAATGCTTGCGCCATTGCCATGGCGAGGAATGCAGGAGGCAGCCAATCCATGATTCTCTCTCATTATGGATGTTTCCATCTCTCCTTCTCCCTTCCTCCCTGAAATCAATAAAAATAAATTTTTTTAAAAATCATAATATGGACTACGATAATGCCACGTGACTTATGTAAATATTACTGATCTAGTCGGCATGTAGGCCGGTGGTCTAAGCACCGTGTCCCAACGGGGTGTCACATTTCGTATCAGTTTTGTCGCTGTTGCTCTCTTCTCTCTCTGGGTCGCCCCCTGGTGTCATCGGTTTCTTCTTGGCGTTCACAGTCGTGTGCTTGGGACCCGCCTCTTTCTTTCAGGGCATCCCTTAACTTCCTTCTGCTCAAATCCTCGTCTGTGAGGGGGGCTCTTTTCCTCTTAAACATTGAGAAACAAGAAAACTACAAATGGCCCTGACCAGTTTGGCTCAGTGGATAGAGCGTGCAGAAGGCAGCTGATCAATGTTTCTCTCTCATCGATGTTTCTAACTATCCCTCTCCCTTCCTCTCTGTAAAAAAAAAAAATCAATCTGCCGAAACTGGTTTGGCTCAGTGGATAGAGCGTCGGTCTGCGGACTGAAGGGTCCCAGGTTCGATTCCGGTCAGGGGCATGTACCTTGGTTGCGGGCACATCCCCGGTAGAGGGTGTGCAAGAGGCGGCTGGTCGATGTTTCTCTCTCATCTGTGTTTTTCTAGCGCTCTATCCCTCTCCCTTCCTCTCTGTGGAAAATCAATAAACTATATATTTTTTTAAAAGAATCAGAATCCTTTTTCTGTGAAGGGCCAGACAGTAATCGTTAAGGCTCTCCACACCTACCGTCTCTGTGATAATTACCCAGAAAGCAGCCATAGACAGCCGGTCAGCAAAGGGCTGTGGCTGCGTCCCAATAAAACTTTATTTGCAAAAGAGGAGCGTGCTTGCTTGATTCCAACACGCAGAAGTCTGAGAAAGGTGGGGGCTGACCTTCCGTTCCATGCTCGATGCTGCCATTTCCACCTCCACTCTTGCTGTTAACTGTTCCTGTGAAAAGCGCTTACTGGTATTTGAGAAACTCCAGAGTGTGTATTTATTTCATCAGCCAGCTTTGTAAGAGGGATGGACGGGACTTTCTTCGAAAGGTTCGAGGTTCTACCCAGATTTGGTGGGGAGAGGGATTGTGGTGTGGTTTTGTTTTTTTCCTCCAAACCTTCCCCAAAATAATTCTGCTGTGGAAAAGGTTTAAAAACACGTGATCTTGCCCTGACCGGTTTGACTCCGAGGATAGAGCGTCGGCCTACGGAATGGAAGGTCCCAGGTTCGATTCCGGTCAAGGGCATGTCCCTTGGTTGCGGGCACCTATCCAGTAGGGGGTGTGCAGGAGGCAGCCGGTCGATATTTCTAACTCTCTATCCCTCTCCCTTTCTCTCTGTAAAAAAAAAAAAAAAATCAATAAAATTTTTTAATAGTTTATTTATTTTTTACAGAGAGGAAGGGAGAGATAGAGGGTTAGAAACATCGATGAGAGAGAGTCCGCAGACCGACGCTCTACCACTGAGCCAAACCAGTTTCGGCTTTATTTTATTTTAAAGAAAATATTTTATTGCCGAAACCGGTTTGGCTCCGTGGATAGAGCGTCGGTTTTTTAATGTGATTCATTTAAAAAAAGAAGAGGAGGAGGAGGAGGAGGAGGAGGAGGAGGAGGAGAAAGTTGGTGGGTCTCACCCGACCGTGCTTGCTTTTGTGCACGTTGGTGTGTGTGTGTGTGTGTGTCTCTCTCTGCTGGTCCCAGGTTCGATTCCGGCCAAGGACATGTACCTTGGTGGCGGGCACATCCCCGGTAGGGGGTGTGCAGGAGGCAGCTGATCGATGTTTCTCTCTCGTCGACGTTTCTAGCCCTCTATCCCTCTCCCTTCCTCTCTATAAAAATATCAATAAAATATTTTTTTAAATAAAATAAAATAAAACGCATGACCTTTTTCGACAGGAACAGAGACAGAAAACTCCATTCACCCTGCACTTGTGCTTCCAGAACTCCTGAAACCTCTCCCGGCCGGAGCCGCGGCCTCTGCTCTCCCTGGCTGGCTGGACGATGCGGCGGCGCCTTCCGGACCTTGACCACACCTCCCCGCTCGGCTCCTGGCGCAGGGAAGCCCAAGGTATGGCACAGACACACCGGGGCGGCGTGGGGAGCCGTGGGCTCGGCGTCCTGTGGTCCGTGGGAGGTGCAGCAACGGACTGTGATGGGGAGGAGGGAAGAGAACCGGCCTGCGGTTCAGGGAAATTCGGGGGAGTTCGTGGGAAGGGGGGGCTTCTGGGGAGCAGTGATTTTTTGGGGGGTAGGGGGACGGGAGGGAGGGAGGGTGCCCTGTGTGGCATCTCGGTGCTCAGAGGCTTGGAACGTGCCCGGATGTTTGTGGGCCTGCAGTCCCGCCGTGTCCAGAGGTGTGGTCAGAAGAGAAAGTTGTTGCCGAGACCGGTGTGGCTCAGTGGATAGAGCGTCGGTCTGTGGACTGAAAGGTCCCAGGTTCGATTCCGGTCAGGGGCAGGTACCTTGGTGGCGGGCACATCCCCAGTGGGGGGTGTGCAAGAGGCAGCTGGTTGATGTTTCTCTCTCATCGATGTTTCTAGCTCTCTATCCCTCTCCCTTCCTCTCTGTAAAAAAATCAATTATATATATATATATATATATATATATATATATTTTTTTTTTTTTATTTTTTTTTTTTTTTTAAAGAATAGAAAAGTAATCGTGGGAGGCCCTGGCTTCCTGTCGGCTGCCAGCGGCCACCTGGGTAGCTCAGCTGCCGCCTTTGTGATGTCTCGCCGGCGTCCCACGGCGTAACTTTATAACGAGAAACTGTGCAATAAAACGATGCAGGCTTGCGTTTCGTTACTAGGAAAGTTGCGCACACACACACACACACACACACACACACACACACACGGGGAAAGATCTGCAGCAGTCTCTCCTGAAGAAGAAGAAAAAAGAAAAGACAGTGTGACCTACAGCTTGGGGCGATCGATAGGGCGTCTCTGAGCGGGAAGATCGATAGCGGATCTGCTGAGCGAGGAGAAGGGGGCCGTGAGGATGGCCAGAACCGCTGCGGTCGGCGTTCCCGTGCTTCTGATCCGCCCTCGTTCGTCCGCACGTCTGACAGCCGAGCATGTCCCGGCCTCCGGGGACCTGCTCCCTCTGGGGAGACGGCAGCCCCAGCGGAAGGCCCAGGAGAGTCTCTGCGGACCTGAGACCTTGGCAGGGGGCAGGGGGTAGGGGCAGGGGGAAGGGGCAGGGGGTAGGGCAGGGGTAGGGGCAGGGGGCAGGGAGTAGGGGCAGGGGCAGGGGGTAGGGAGTAGGGAGCAGGGGGTAGGGGCAGGGGGTAGGGGCAGGGGGTAGGGGCAGGAGCAGGGGGCAGGGAGTAGGGAGCAGGGGGTAGGGGCAGGGGGTAGGGGCAGGAGGCAGGGGCAGGTGATAGGGGGTGGGGGCAGGGGGTAGGGGGCAGGGGCAGAAGGTAGGGGGCAGGGGGTAGGGCCAAGGGGCAGGGGCAGGGATAGGGGGCAGGGGCAGAAGGTAGGGGGCAGGGGGTAGGGCCAGGGGGCAGGGG
Organism: Vespertilio murinus; assembly: GCA_963924515.1. Classification (NCBI taxonomy): domain Eukaryota; kingdom Metazoa; phylum Chordata; class Mammalia; order Chiroptera; family Vespertilionidae; genus Vespertilio; species Vespertilio murinus. The sequence goes on from OZ004721.1 coordinate 4,041,974, forward strand.
CAGGGGGTAGGGGCAGGGGGCATTTCTCCTGGCACAGCCGCCGAAACGGCATGAAAGGAGGGAGCAGTCCTGTGGACGGACAGCTGGCCGGCTCGGCTGGGGGGGGCGAGGCAGGGCAGCCGTGGGCAGCAGAGTGAGCATGCGCGAGCAGGTGCAAGGATGCCCGGACGGTGTGTCCACACCAGCCGTGGGCAAACCACGGCTCCGAGGGCCGGATCCCGGGCCCGTGCGGCTGTTCTCTCCGGCCCGCGGAGCCGGAAGAGCGGAGGAGGGTTCTCTTGTAAGCTTAACTAGCGCGCTCTAAGCTCAGAGCACTAGTTAAGCATACAATTTTACCTATATGTTCCCAAAAATTCCGGTTTAACGCTCCTCAGTTGGGATTCGGGAGCCTGTATGTTAGCAACCCCACCACCAGGCGATGCTCATCCGGAGGGAAGGTCGGGAAACACTGCATAAGACAAGGCTAGGAGGCAGATCGTCCCCTCGGTTGGGCGTTGGACCTGGATTTCCGCTGGGAGCCGGGCCGCCCTGCGGTTTCTGTTCGAGTCCCCGAGGGGCCGTCCGGTGACTAAAAGGCACGTAGCCCAGGAGGCGTGGCGACCGAGAACCGGCTCTGGAACTTCTGGAACTTTCGTGTGCATTCACGTCAGCCGACTGATACCTAATCTGTGTGTGTGTGTGTGTGTGTGTGTGTGTGTGTGTGTGTGTTCATTTTCCCACGGATAAGAGTGGGGGGCCGGCCCTCGCCGGTGTGGCTCAGTGGATCGAGCGTCGGCCTGTGGACGAACGTGTCCCGGGTTCGATTCCGGTCAAGGGCACACGCCCAGGTTGCAGGCTCCATCCCCAGTAGGGGGCGTGCAGGAGACAGCCGATCCATGATTCTCTCTCATCGTGATGGATGTTTCTATCTCCCTCTCCCTTCCCCTTCCTCTCTGTAATCAATAAAAATATATTTAAAAGAGCCAAAACCGGTGTGGCTCAGTGGATAGAGCGTTGGCCTGCAGACTGAAAGGTCCCGGGTTCAATTCCGGTCAAGGGCACATACCTTTGTGGCGGGCACATCCCCAGTAGGGGGTATGCAGGAGGCAGCTGGTGGATGTTTCTCTCTCATCGACGTTTCTAGCTCTCTATCCCTCTCTCTTCCTCTCTGTAAAAACTCAATAAAATATTTTTTAAATTATATATGTATATATTTTTAATATTTTTGTTGATTTTTCACAGAGAGAAAGGGAGAGGGATAGATAGCTAGAAACATCGATGAGAGAGAATCATCGACCAGCTGCCTCCTGCACACCCCCCACCGGGGATGTGCCCGCAACCAAGGTACATGCCCTTGACCGGAATCGAACCCGGGACCTTTCAGTCCGCAGGCCGATGCTCTATCCACTGAGCCACACCAGTTTCGGCCAGAGACACGTTTTCATGTCTTGGTCCTTCCATTGTTGAGGGCAGGCAGCTTGGGCAAGGGAAGGGAAATTGTGAGGAAAAAATGAGAAATACAAGGCATCTGGCAAATTAGATGTACTTTCATTTATTTTTTTTCCCCCAAGACAAAGATATTGAAGAATTCGCAGGCGAAACCAATCAGAAGCGTGTGTTCTGCTGGAGAGTGGCATCTGTCACCGCCACGAGGCTGCTCCCGTGGCAGGGAACGTTCCCCGTGGCGGGGGCTCCGCGTGGTCCCTGATGGGATGATCATGAAAACCCCGTGCATACGGTTTCTTTTTTAAAAATTTATTTTTTTAGCCGAAACCGGTTTGGCTCCGTGGATAGAGCGTCGGCCTGCAGACTGAAAGGTCCCGGGTTCGATTCCGGTCAAGGGCATGTACCCTGGTTGCGGGCACATCCCCGGTGGGGGGGTGCAGGAGGCAGCTGGTCGATGATTCTCTCTCATCGATGTTTCTAGCTCTCTATCCCTCTCTCTTCCTCTCTGTGAAAAAAATCAATAAAATATATATTTTTTAAATATATTAGCATGGCCAAGACCGGTTTGGCTCAGTGGAGAGAGCGTCGGCCTGTGGACTGAAAGGTCCCAGGTTCGATTCCGGTCAAGGGCCTGTACCTTGGTTGCGGGCACATCCCTGGTAGGGGGTGTGCAGGAGGCGGCTGGTCGATGTTTCTCTCTCACCGACGTTTCTGGCTCTCTATCTCTCTCCCTTCCTCTCTATCTCTCTCCCTTCCTCTCTCTAAAATATCAATAAAATATATTTAAATATACACACACACACACACACATATATATATATATATATATATATATATATATATATATATATATTAGCATGAATGGGATTTAAGTAACATTCTTCGGGCCAGATAAATCGTCTTTTCTCTGCCTTCCTAGGCATGTGCCAACTTCGGATGTGTCTCCCCGCTCCCCCCAGCTCCCACACTTGCTTCCTGCTCACGTTCAATAAACGGTGGATTGTTGTGGGTTGCTTTTTGATTAAGAGCCGGTGCGTGGCGGCTGAGGGCTGCTTTCCATCTATATGCAAATGGGCCGCCGCGTCGCTCCCGCCGCCGGGAAAGAGCTGTTTCCGCAGGCAGAACGTGAGGAGTGGGCTGGGGGCCACACGCCTTCCACTGGCTTCCATTACCGAGGGGTCACCCTAGTCAGGGAGGAACCCTGGGGGGTGGGGGGCGAGATGCCCACACGCCCGACGATCAGGGAGTAAACAAGTCCCTGAAACGCCCCATAAATACCTAGCTCCCGCCCTGGCTGGTGAGGCTCAGTGGGTAGAGCGTCGGCCTGCAGACTGAAGGGTCCCAGGTTCGATTCCGGTCAAGGACATGTACATTGGTTGCGGGCACATCCCCGGTGGGGGGGGTGCAAGAGGCAGCTGGTCGATGTTTCTCTCTCATTGACGTTTCTAACTCTCTATCCCTCTACCTTCCTCTCTGTGAAAAATCAATAAAATATATATTTAAAAAAAAACAGTTAAGCTTTGTCCTTGCATATCAAATTATGACTTCTTTTTTTTCTCATATATTTTTTTTTTATTACAGAGAGGAAGAGAGAGAGAGGGGTAGAAACATTCAATGATGAGAGAGAATCATAGATCGGCTGCCTCCTGCACGCCCCACACTTAGGATCCAGCCCGCAACCGGGGCATGTGCCCTTGGCCGGAATCGAACCTGGGACCCTTCAGTCCACATGCCGACGCTCTATCCACTGAGCCAAACCGGCCAGGGCTCAAATTATGACTTCTGGCCTGTTTTACAGATGTTGGCCAAAACCTACTTCAAGCATGAATATTCATGTATCTCTGTAAGGCATACACACTTCCAGATGGAACCTCGCTTACTGTTTTTAACTTCCCTTTTTTTGCTTTTCTGAAGAAAGATCACTTCTGAACGTTGTCTTCATCAAAATGGATCTTAAACTTGCATTGATTTTACAGAATCAAGGTTCGGCAGAAAGTAATCTGTCCATAAAGGACGAGGTTGGAACATTTTCTTAAGTACACACTACTAAAATTTTAGCTGTTGAGGAAGAAATTGTATCTTGATATATGTATCTCGGGTTCAGCTTTTTATTTTTAAGTGGATATCATAACATTTTTAAAAAGCTGTGATTTAAGAGACATTTTCTGGGCCTGGGCTCGTGTTGCCAGAATAGGTGTGCTCTGATTCCTTGTCCACTTTCTTCCCGACATCCATGGCGGTGTTGGTGTCATCTTAGAAGTAAATTTCAGCTGAAACCGGTGTGGCTCAGTGGATAGAGCGTCGGTCTGCAAACTGAAGGGTCCCGGGTTCGATTCCGGTCAGGGGCATGTGCATTGGTTGCGGGCACGTCCCCGGTGGGGGGCGTGCAGGGGGTGGTTGGTCGATGTTTCTCTCTCTCATTGATGTTTCTGGCTCTCTGTCCCTCTCCTTTCCTCTCTGTAAAAAATCAATAAAATATATAAAAATATATAAATTAGCCGAAACCTGTTTGGCTCAGTGGATAGAGCGTCAGCCTTCGGACTGAAGGGTCCCAGGTTCGATTCCGGTCAAGGGCATGTACCTTGGTTGCGGGCACATCCCCAGTAGGGATTGTGCAAGAGGCAGCTGATTGATGATTCTCTCTCATCAATGTTTCTAACTCTCTATCCCTCTCTCTTCCTCTCTGTAAAAAAGTCAATAAAATATATTTAAATATATAGATAGATAGATAGATAGATATAAATTTTTAAAATAAGTAAATTTCAGAAAATGCTCTTTCTTGAAAGACCGGCACCAAAAAAATCATATCCTAGGCACGACTTTAGGATTTGCTATTGGAGGCCCGAGCATTTTAGCTGGCCATAAAGGAGAAGTTACTCCAACTAGATATCTATTTTTTTGTTGTTGTTGTTGTTATAAACTCAATAAAAATCTAATAGGCTTTTATCTAAATTCAATCAAACTAATCACCTCCCGGTTACAGAAGGAAAAAAATGCTCTAATGGGCAAGATGATGGAAAATACCCCAGAAGTATTATTGATCCTTTTCTTTTAACATCCTGGCATTGCAGGCGATTTTTTATATGATATTAATGATCCTTCAAACGTGTGTAAAAAAAAAAAAAAAACCATTGCAATCCACTGACTGCTGGCAATCCACAGACAGCTGACTGCAATTCACTGACTGCTGGCCTGTATACATTTTTTTAAATATATTTTATTGGTATTTTACAGAGAGGAAGGGAGAGAGATAGAGAGCTAGAAATGTCGATGAGAGAGAAACATCGACAAGCTGCCTCTTGCACACCCCCTACTGGGGATGTGCCCGCAACTAGGGTACATGCCCTTGACCGGAATCGAACCCGGGACCTTTCAGTCCGCAGACTGACGCTCTACCACTAAGCCAAACCGGTTTCGGCTGGTCTGTATACATTTTGACGCTTCCGCCTCATCATGGATTACCTCCGTTTTTCCAAGGAAACTCACGGATGCCCAGACCTAAGAAAGCAGTCGGTACGGGCTCTGGTCTTAGGCTCTGGGCCCCTGTGCTGTCTTTCTCCAACCTGGAAAGAGTCTCTTCACCCGCTCAGAAGTGCGTACACCTGTTTGAGTTTATCTCTTGCAAGGGAGCCTGGAGATCTCACGTTTGTGTCCAACACACAACCCGCACTATCGTTTACCATCGGGAACAGGTAGAATGGGCCGGGAACTAACTGTACGGATGTGTCACGTGTCCACAGCTCAGGCAGAGATGCAGGGGTGGGGTATTTTTTTTTCTTTTCGTATATTTTATTGATTTTTTTTTTTTTTTACAGAGAGGAAGGGAGAGGGATAGAGACCTAGAAACATCAAACGAGAGAGAAACATGGATCAGCTGCCTCTTGCACACACCCCCACTGGGGATGTGCCCGCAACCAAGGTACATGCCCTTGACCGGAATCGAACCCGGGACCTTTCAGTCCGCAGGCCGACGCTCTGTCCACGGAGCCAAAGCGGTTAGGGCAGACATACAGTTCTGAACACTCAGGGACCTGTAAGCTTGAAAATAACTTTTATCGTCTACAAGGACTGTCACCAAAGCACCGTTAGAGTGTACAGAGCTTCCAACATAAGGTATTCCCTTTTCACCATGGAACTTTTTATTTTTTAAGATATATTTTATTCATTTTTTACAGAGAGGAAGGGAGAGGGACAGAGAGTTAGAAACATCGATGAGAGAGAATCATTGATCAGCTGCCTCTTGCACACCCCCTACTGGGGATGTGCCCGCAACCAAGGTACGTGCCCTTGACCAGAATCGAACCCGGGACCTTTCAGTCCGCAGGCCGACGCTCTTTCCACTGAGCCACACCGGTTTCGGCTTCACCGTGGAACCTTGGAGGCTTATGGGTAGACATTAAACAATTTGGAGGAAAGAGATTGGATGCTCGTTTCAGCTGATTATATTTTTTTTTAAAGTGATGATGGCTAAGTGGGTGTATTTTTTTTTAATCCACATCTGTTTCCTATGCGTCGTGCAGTCATAGTTGCTTAGTGTACAGTTCGGGCGGAATCGGGGCTGTTTTTAGCACAGCCAACACATCCATGGAGGGGAGAGCTGAATGCCCTCCTGATTTCGCGTGCTTACTCGGCTGTCCCAGGAGCCCGTGCTCCTGGGGATGACTCAAGGAGCACCGAGATGAGGCCACAGCTCCGTCCTTTCGTGGGGGGGCGGCTCCTATTTCGGGGGCCGCGGCCGCCCCGGAGCTCAGCCATCACACAGCTGTGAAATCCCGGCGGCTCGGGGTTTTCTGCTTCCTCTCTCTGACGACGACAAGAAAAAGTGTCATGTGAGATGATTTTGTACATTTTTTTTAATTTTTTTTTTACAAGAAATAAAATATGGGCATTTAGCCGAAGCCAGGTTGGCTCGGTGGATAGAGCGTCGGTCTGCGGACTGAAAGGTCCCGGGTTCGATTCCGGCCAGGGGCATGGACCTTGGGTGCGGGCACGTCCCCGGTGAGGGGTGTGCAGGAGGCAGCTGGTCGATGATTCTCTCTCATCAATGTTTCTAGCTCTCTATCCCTCTCCTTTCCTCTCTGTAAAAAATTAATGAAATATATTTTAAATACACACACACACACACACACACACACACAAGGACATTTATTGTGCAGCAAAATACAGAGATCCTATTGGCATATTTTATTTTTTAATATATTTTATGATTTTTTTTACAGAGAGGAAGGGAGAGGGATAAAGAGTTAGAAACATCGATGAGAGAGAAACATCCATCAGCTGCCTCCTGCACACCCCCTACTGGGGATGTGCCCGCAAACCAAGGTACATGCCCCTGGCCAGAATCGAACCTGGGACCCTTCAGTTCGCAGGCCGACGCTCCATCCACTGAGCCAAACTGGCCAGGGCTCATCAGTTTATTTTATTCATCAGAGTCCACATACAAGTGAGATCACGTGACAGCGCTTTCAATGAACCGTCTGTGGTCCTCCATCCCAACGCACCATCTGCTAGATTTTAGGAGCGTTGAAAACCTAACAGGGAAGTGCCCCAGGGGATCGTGTGCCCCGGGTGAGCCGTGTTCCCCAGGGGGCTGTGTGCCCCGGGGGAGACATGTGCCCCGGGCGAGCCATGTGTCCCAGGGAAGCAGTGGGTCCTGGGGGGGCAGAGGGTGCACCAGAGGAGGAGCGGACTCTATTCGTGTGGTTCTGAGATAGTCACCATAAAACAAGCAGACTGCCAAATGAGGAGCGGACTCTATTCATGTGATCCTGAGATAGTCACCATAAAACAAGCAGATTGTCAAACGACAGCGGGGAGGGGAAGGAGACCTGGGGGGAGATAAGAGAACCACCGAAGGACTGGTATGCATGCATATAAGTACAACCAACGAACACAGAACTCTGGGGAGGGAGGGCATGAATGGGAGGTGGGGCAATGATAAGCTGTGTACACATATAATACCTTAATAAATTTTTTTTAAATGAAGGGGGGAAAAAGAACGGCTTTGCATGCGTTTTTTTTACTTGGATTGCCACGTCTCTGGAAGTTCTCATGCCCAAAGGGTTTATTCTTTGCGGTGCGGATGCAGGACAGCCAGGAGGCCCGGTGGCGGCCTGTGCGTCTGAGGGGAGACGTGGCCACGGCAGCAGCTGGCACGGCTCCCCAGCACCCTCCCTGCCTGCCCTTCGCGGTCACAAGTGGAATGACTCGGTGCAAGGGGGCAGCCGAGCACCTTTAAAAGCAAGCTTCTCCTTTGTAAAGGGAATGCCGTTCCGGTGCCGGCGACCTGGAATGTTCTGCGCGCTACCCCGAGCGGCGGCACCATATTAGGGCACGTCTCCCCTCCTGGCAGCTTGGCACCGGCCCCCGGGGCGAACAAGTCAGATTCTTCCCGCTGTGCAAGTCCGAACGCATCTGCCTCCCTCCGAGGACACGTTAGCCTGCCGAGGGTTTGCTGGCCGGACGGACGGACGGGCGGACGGCACGGCTGAACGGAGCCGAGAGCCTGTGGCCTTGGCCGTGGCCCCTGCCGGTGGGCAGGCGGTTCTCCGAGTCTGCTCCGCCACCTAGTGGCGGGCTCCGGTCTTGCTCTGACCCACGTAACTCCTGTTAGCTAGCTATTCGTGGTAGGAATGATTTACTCTTAGAACGTCCCTTAGCAAAGCATGCAGTTCAAAGAGAGACCCCCCAAAAAATAAGCCCCTTTAATTCTTTTTTAAAAAATATATATTTTATTAATATTTTACAGAGAGGAAGGGAGAGAGATAGAGAGCTAGAAACGTCGATGAGAGAGAGTCATCGATCAGCTGCCTCCTGCACACCCCCTACCGGGGAATGTGCCTGCAACCAAGGTACATGCCCTTGACCGGAATCGAACCCGGGACCTTTCAGTCCGCAGACCGACGCTCTACCACTGAGCCACACCGGCTTCGGCGAGTCCCTTTAACTCTTACCGTTCGCAACAGCATGCATGGGCCTGGAGGGCATTATGCTAAGCGAATCGGAGAGAGATATCACGTGATCTCAGTCATTTTGTGGATTATAATGAACATAAGCTGATGAACTAGACCTAACCAGTTTGGCTCCGTGGATAGAAAGTGTCTACCTGCCCACTCAAGGGTCCCATTGTACAAGAGAGGAAGGGAGAGGGACAGAGAGTTAGAAACATCCATCAGCTGCCTCCTGCACACACCCCCACTGGGGGTGCGCCCACAACCAAGGTACATGCCCTTGACCGGAATCAAACCTGGGACCTTTTAGTCCACAGGACGACGCTCTTATCCACTGAGCCAAACCGGTTTCGGCCCAATGGATAGAGCTTTAAAAATCTGGCTCTCCAGCCAAAACCGGTGTGGCCCAATGGATAGAGCGTCGGCCTGCAGACTGAAAGATCCCGGGTTTGATTCCGGTCAGGGGCATGTACCTGGGTTGCAGGCACATCTCCAGTAGGGGGTGTGCAGGAGGCAGCTGGTCTATGTTTCTCTCTCATCAATGTTTCTAGCTCTCTATCCCTCTCCCTTTCTCTCTGTAAAACATTAATAAAATATATATTTTTTAAATGGAAAAAGAAAAACGTGCCGAGACTGGTTTGGCTCAGCGGTAGAGCGTCGGCCTGCGGACTGAAAGGTCCCGGGTTCGATTCCGGTCAAGGGCATGTACACTGGTTGCGGGCACATCCCCGGTGGGGGGTGTGCAAGAGGCAGCTGGTGGATGTTTCTCTCTCATCGATGTTTCTAGCTCTCTATCTCTCTCCCTTCCTCTCTGTAAAATATCAATAACATATATTTAAAATAAATTTTAAAAAAAGAAAAACGTGCCTTACCCAGAAGGCCTTTGGCCCGGGTTCATTGTCTTTCCCTTTGGGTCTCACCTAGAACTCCTGATTTTGGGGGAAGTTATGTTGTTCCTTGCGAAACGATAACCCTCTTCTCTCTCTCTCTCTCTCTTCTCTCCCCAGACTATGTCCGAGAGTCACGATGAACTTGCATACTAACCATACAGCGTTGCCGTCGTTGCCAAACCTCAGCTCTCTCTGGGTGCCGGGGTCCCCGGGGTCGGGGCTGCCCCCGGGCACGGCCGCCGCCGCCGCCGCCGACGCGGGCAGCTACAACGTGTCTCAGGCCGCAGCCGCCGCCAATGGCACCCTCGGCGACCCTCTGGGCGGCCACGCCCTCTGGCAGGTGGTCTTGATCTCGGTCCTCACGGGGGCCGTGGCCCTGGTGACCATCGTGGGCAACGTCCTGGTGATCGTGGCGTTCAAGGTCAACAAGCAGCTGAAGACGGTCAACAACTACTTCCTCCTGAGCCTGGCCTGCGCCGACCTCATCATCGGGGTCATCTCCATGAACCTCTTCACCACCTACATCATCATGGACCGCTGGGCGATGGGCAACCTCGCCTGCGACCTCTGGCTCTCCGTGGACTACGTGGCCAGCAACGCCTCCGTCATGAACCTGCTGGTGATCAGCTTCGACCGCTACTTCTCCGTCACCCGGCCGCTCACCTACCGGGCCAAGCGGACCACCAAGAGGGCCGGCGTGATGATCGGCCTCGCCTGGGTCGTCTCCCTGGTCCTCTGGGCCCCCGCCATCCTCTTCTGGCAGTACTTCGTGGGCAAGAGGACCGTGCCCCCCGGCCAGTGCTACATCCAGTTCCTGGACGAGCCCACCATCACCTTCGGCACGGCCATCGCCGCCTTCTACCTGCCCGTCACCATCATGACCATCCTGTACTGGCGGATCTACAAGGAGACCGAGAAGCGCACCAAGGAGCTGGCCGGGCTGCAGGCCTCGGGCACGGAGGCGGAGGCGGAACACTTCATGCCCACGGCCACCACCGCCACGACCACCACCACCACCACCACCACCACGGGCAGCTCCCGGAGCTGCAGCAGCAGCTACGAGCTGCAGCAGCAGCCGGGCACGGGGGCCCGCCGGGGGCATGGTTGGTGCGGCGGCGGCGGCTGCTGTGCCCTCTGGGTGCCCGGCAAGACCTCCTGGGAGCCCAGCGCCGAGCGCGTCGTGGTGGACCAGGACCACAGCAGCAGCGACAGCTGGAACAACCACGACGCGGCCGCCTCCCTGGAGAACTCGGCGTCCTCCGACGACGACGACGAGGAGGAGGAGGAGGAGGACATGGGCTCGGAGACAAGGGCCATCTACTCCATCGTGCTCAAGCTGCCGGGGCACAGCACCCTCCTCAACTCCGCCGCGCCCCCGTCCCCCGACAGCCTGCGGGTGCCCGTCGCGGAGCTGGGCGCCACGGCGGGCACAGGGGCGGGGAGGAAGGCCGCGGCCAAGATGCAGGCCCAGAGGAGCGTGGAGGACAGGGCGCGCTTCCCCAAGAGCTTCCCCAAGCTCCCCAGCCACCCGGAGTCGGCCTCGGACCCGGCCAAGGCCCCCTCCGACGCCAACTCCTCCTCCTCCTCCGTGGGGAGGGCCGCCACAGCGGCGGCGGCGGCCACGACGCTACCTCTGTCCTTCAAGGAAGCCACGCTGGCCAAGAGGTTCGCCCTCAAGACGCGGAGCCAGATCACCAAGCGGAAGCGCATGTCCCTCATCAAGGAGAAGAAGGCGGCCCAGACCCTCAGCGCCATCCTGCTGGCCTTCATCGTCACCTGGACCCCCTACAACATCATGGTCCTCGTGAGCACCTTCTGCGACAGCTGCATCCCCAAGACCTACTGGAACCTGGGCTACTGGCTGTGCTACATCAACAGCACCGTGAACCCCGTGTGCTACGCGCTGTGCAACAAGACCTTCCGCACCACCTTCAAGACGCTGCTGCTCTGCCAGTGCGACAAGCGGAGGCGGCGCCGGCAGCAGTACCAGCAGCGGCAGTCCGTGACCTTCCACCGGTGTGCGCCCGAGCAGGGCCTGTAGCGGGAGGAGCGTGGCACGTGGCACGTGGCCGTCCGCGGGGGTGCGCCCGCGCAGGGCCTGTCGAGTGAGCTTGGTCCACGGCCGTGGCCTTGGATGGGCGTGAGCCTGAGCAGAGCAGGGCCTAGTGAGTGAGCTTGGTCCATGGCCGTGACCTTCCACAGGTGTGTGTCCAAGCAGGGCCTGTAGAGTGAGCGTGGTCAATGGCCATGACCTTCCTTCCATAAGTGTGCACGTGAGCAGAACCTATAGAGTGAGCTTGGTCAATGGCCGTGACCTTCCACAGGTGTGAGCCTGAGCGGAACCTGTAGAGTGAGTTTGGTCAATGGCCATGACCTTCCATAGGTGTGCATGTGAGCAGGAACCTGTAGAGTGAGCTTGGTCAATGGCCGTGACCTTCCACAGGTGTGAGCCTGAGCGGAACCTGTAGAGTGAGTTTGGTCAATGGCCATGACCTTCCATAGGTGTGCATGTGAGCAGGAACCTATAGAGTGAGCTTGGTCAATGGCCATGACCTTCCATAAGTGTGCACGTGAGCAGGAACCTGTAGAGTGAGCTTGGTCAATGGCCGTGACCTTCCACAGGTGTGCACCTAAGCAGGAAACTGTAGAGTGAGCTTGGTCAATGGCCATGACCTTCCACAGGTGTGCATGTGAGCTGAACCTGTAGAGTGAGCTTGGTCAATGGTTGTGGCCTTCCACAGGTGTGAGCTTGAGCAGGGCCCATAGAGTGAGCTTGGTCAATGGCCATGACCTTCCACAGGTGTGAGCCGATCTGAACCTGTAGAGTGAGCTTGGTCAGTGGCCGTGACCACATGCTCACACCGGCCCACGGGCCTCCGGAGGGTGTCCGTCAGGGGGGTGGGGGGGAGCCATTCCTGGTAATAATGTTCTCATCACTCAGATGAGAAAGCTGCCTGTTTACTGAATAACCCGTTTCTAATACAAAACGTCAAATATCAGTTGAGAAAGGAGAGAGAAAAAAAAGGTATTGCCGAATATAAGGATCGTGACTCTGAAATAGACTTCCACGTGTTTTTTTTTCCTTCAAGAGGAAAAGCGATCACCCCGTGGCCATTGGACACCCGTGCTTGCGTCCCTTCGTTTCCACGAGTTCTGGAATCTCGGGTGCACCCAGCCGGCTGCCCTTGAGGCCACGTCCTTGACACGGACCCTGGTGGCGGCGTGGACTCGGATTCCACGCGGACAGGGCCGGGCGTGCGCCTCCGTGGCCCTTCCGTGGCCCTGAGACGGATCCCATCCGCTGCTCAGCTGCACCTTCTCGCCCCCCCCGTAGAGCCGCCCGTCCCCTCTCTTCGGTGTGTTGTGGAGCTCCGTGTGTGGACTTGACTTCTGATCCCTGCCAAGTACTGCGTGGTGCAGTCCCGGTTTTGTACAAATAAACCTATCTATGTATCATCGGTGTATGGACATGTGTGAGTGTGTGTGAGTTCCACCTACACACACACACACACACACACACACACACACACATCGTGTGTCTGAGACGGTGGGAATCCTTGAACTGGCAAGTTGTTCCCACAAGATGTGCTCTCAGTGCCTGGGTAACGGACGCCCTCCAGACCCTAACACGTCGTCGTCGTCGAGGCGAACGCAACCCAGAGTCAGTCCTGTTTTCCGACGGGGGGGCTGTTTTACAAAGACCGCCCAGGAGAGGGTGCCCAGCCCCTCTCCCCCCCACCCCCACCCCGCAGATCTGGGCCCAGGGGGGTCAGCCTGGGATCAAGGGTCAAGCAACCTTGGCCGGACTTGAGTGTCATCCATCTCCTTCCTTGATATCCTCAGCGGAGCTCCACCCGCTGCCCCCCCCCCGCCCCCCCGCAAGCTCAAACCCTGAAGCCCGGCCCCGGGTTCGAATTGAATGGCCCCGTGCCGAATGGGTCCCCACCGAGCTGGCCGCTACCTGAGCTGCTTCCCGCTCAAGGACAGGGTCACGTGGGGAGGTCACGCCCAGCGGTGTGTGTGGGGAAGGGGGACGGGCAGGCATCATCCCCGTGAACACCTTCCCCCCTTGGTCGCAGTGCCTCTGCCCCAAGCTTCCCGGCCCCTCCCCGTGGCCTCCCCTGGTGGGTGGGGCTTAGGCAGTCCCGTGTCTTCTACAGAAAAGAATGACCCTTGGAAAAGTCAGGTTTCAAATGGATTTTCCGGGGGTGGGGGGAGTTTTGCATTTTTTCAAAATGGTTTTTTTATTCTTCTCCAACATTGACCAAAATGTTAAATGTTCTATGTGGGCGTGGGGCAGGGGCGCTGCTGTGGGTATCATTTTTGTTGCTGCTATCATTGTTGGGGTTGTGTGGGGAGGGGGTGGGGAGGGGAGGGAATGGGGGGGCATACAGGCCTCGGTGAGGAGGGGCGGGGGCCAGAGCTGCCTCTGTGTCCATGTGAGCCGATGTTTACAGGTGACTGACGAGCCGTCGGTGGGGTGTGTACTTGTGGCGTCCGTGTTTCTGATCTATTTAACTTTGTGTTCCGTCTCCACGAAGAACTATTTATGCACCCTTCCCCCACACGTCCCTCCGTGGTGATCGAGGCCGCTCTTCGGTCTCCCGCGTGGGGTGCCTTGATGGGGGCTCCCTGAGGCCCCCACCCCGCCCCGAGCCCCCCCCCCCGAGGAGGGTGCACCCCGCTTTCCTCGCGAGGCTGAGAAGAGAACCGTCCCTCTGTGGGTGTCGGCGGGAACCCAGCTCGCTCGGGGCGAGACAGCGTCGGCTGTCACTTCAACGTAACGGTTTCGCTCCGCCGCGACCCTTGGCCGGAACTGGACAGCAAATCAGTGTTACGGAAAGATTTTGGGGGGGGGCGGGGGGAGGCTGGGAGGTGGGGAGGGGGAACCACATTTAACCAAAGAACAAGAAAATACCAGAACCTGTTTTCTAACGTGTGTAGCCATCCACAGGATGTCATGTTGCCCACCCGTGACGTGTCTCGTGCGTACCTGCATCCCTAGTTCCTGACTCCGGTGGGGGCCGGCACCAATAAACATGTGAATGCTGATCCCGTGTCTCCACGTGCTCCTGTGATTTCCATCCGTCTTGGAACTGCCTGTCCTTCAAAGGGCTGTTCCTTATAGAAACACACACACACACACACACACACACACACACAAAAAAAAAAAAAAGGTCGACAGTTAGCATTCCATAAAAGAAATGGAGGAACCCTGAGCTTTGGGAGAATGGCAAAGGTTCATCACAATCCCTTTTCTAAACTATGTCTCTGTTGATATATATATATATATATATATATATATATATATATATATATATATATGATTTTTTACAGAGAAGAAGAGAGAGGGATAGTAAGTTAGAAACATCGATGAGAGAAAATCATCAATCAGCTGCCTCTTGCACCACCCCTACTGGGGATGTGCCTGCAACCAAGGAACATGCCCTTGACCGGAATCGAACCCGGGACCTTTCAGTCCACGGGCCGACGCTCTATCCACTGAGCCAAACTGGTTTCGGCTTGATTTTTTTTTTTTTAATAGTTTATTGATTGTCTTACAGAGAGGAAGGGAGAGGGATAGAGAGTTAGAAACATAGACCAGCTGCCTCCTGCACACTCCCCACTGGGGATGTGCCCCGCAACCAAGATACATGCCCTTGACCGGAATCGAACCTGGGACCCTTCAGTCTGCAGGCCAACGCTCTATCCACTGAGCGAAATCGGTTAAGGCTGTTTCTGTTGATTTCAAAGAGCGGGGGCGGGGGAGAGAGAGAGAGAAACATCAATGAAGAGAGAGAATCATGGACCGGCTGCCTCCTGCACATCCCACACTGGGATCGAGCCCGAAACCCGGGCGTGTGCATGGATGACAGGAATTGAACCTGCAACCTCCTGGTACACGAGATGAAGCTCAACCAACCGAGACGCACCAGCCAGGGCTGGTACCAATCCTTACCCGGGATTATCCCCTGTCCTCTCAGGAGGCTGACACTGACACTCCTGTTCTTTTGCTGGTTGGACCAAACTGTTGCCTTCACATCCCTGGGGGGGGGGGGGGAGAGCCACTTTGAAATGCTGCTGACGACTGATGGAAAGGTATGCCCAACGCTGAGGTCGTTGGCCGCGAAGGAGTGGAAGGAAAGCAAGCACGCTGTTCTGAACAGGGACCGTTAGGAAGGGAAATCGAAGACGCGGCGAGCGTGTGTAACAGGACGTGGCTGCGCCCGCGTCTCCCAAAGAACGCTCGTGGGAGAAGGTGTTGAGCACGCACACACGGTCGGCGTGTCTTCGTCCCCAAATGGGAAAATCACACTCTTTTATTCCATAAGAATTAGCTTTCGAGAGCGTTCATGATCACTCACTTCATTTCAAAGAGAAAGCCCTAGCTGGTGTGGCTGAATGGGTAGAGCGTCGGCCTACCGCCCGAAGGGTCCCGGGTTCGATTCCAGTCAAAAACATATGCCCAGCCGAAACCGGTTTGGCTCAGTGGTAGAGCATCGGTCTGTGGACTGGAAGGTCCTGGGTTCGATTCCGGTCAAGGGCATGTACCTTGGTTGCGGGCACATCCCCGGTGGGGGGTGTGCAGGAGGCGGCTAGTCAATGTTTCTCATCGACGTTTCTAGCTCTCTATCTCTCTCCCTTCCTCTCTGTAAAAAATCAATAAAATATATTTTTTTTAAAAACACATATGCCCAGGTTTCGGGGCTTGATCCCCCAGTAGGGGGTGTGCAGGAGGCAGCTGATTGGTGTCCCTCTCTTATCTGATGTTTCTAACACCCCCCCTTCCTCTTTATAAAAAAATCAAAATATTTTTTTAAGAAAAATTTTTAAGTAAATACAGATAACGTTTTCCTAAAGGCAGGAAAGTGTTATTTGCTGCCACCTTGTGTGCGTACTTGGGAATAACACCGTGGTGGGCATCGCTAGAAATACCCCGTGTTCTGCGGGCACCTTGCAAAGGACAGCTCAGGGATGGTCACTCGGAAAAGCTTTAGTCTGCTGCCATCTAGTGTACATGCTGCTGCCGCCGCCGGCAGACTGCAGGTGGGACATGTACCTGGAAGCCGTAAGCTGAACAGCTAACGGCAGTGCCATCCCTGTGTGTGGAAGGACTGACTTGCTGGAGGAAACGTATCCCGGTTAGAAAGGCCTGCTTGAACCAGGAAGAGAAACCCAAAGCGCCAGAGGTGACTTCCTGGCTGGGCACCGTCACCCGGGTCAAATACTATAGCAACAGGCCACTGCTATCCCCCCCAGGCAGCTGCCTAACCATGGGGGGCGGGGGGCAGCCAGAATCCAGAGAGACAGGCACAGCAAAGTGGGTCTCCCTTAACTCTGCAAGAGTTGGAAGCAGCCCTGACCGGTGTGGCCCAGTGGATAGAGCGTCAGCCTGCAGGCTCAAGGGTCCCAGGTTCGATTCGGGTCAAGGGTATGTTACCTTGGTTGTGGGCACATCCCCGGTGTGTGTGCGGGAGGCAGCTGATGGATATTTCTAACTCTATCCCTCTTCCTCTCTGTAAAAAAAATAAAATAAAAAATCAATAAAAATATTTTTTTTTTAGAAAAAAAGAGTTGGAAGCAGAGGCAGAGACATCTAATCCAACTACGGTAGCAGAGGCCAAGGAGACCCCTGCCCAGCCCCTCCCAGACAGATGAGCCCATAGCCACCGCTGCCTCCTGTCCTGTGCCCAATACACTCTGGGTATAGACCATCCTGCTATTAGGACCTTTATTTTTTTTAAATATATATATTTTATTGATTTTTTTACAGAGAGGAAGAGAGAGGGATAGAGAGTTAGAAACATCGATGAGAGAGAAGCATCCATCAGCTGCCTCTTGCACACCGCCTACTGGGGATGTGCTCGCCACCAAGGTCCATGCCCTTGACCGGAATCGAACCTGGGACCCTTCAGTCCGCAGGCCGACGCTCTATCCACTGAGCCACCCCGGTTTCGGCAGTTACCTTTATTTTAAATGAAACCGAGACATCATTCCCTCTCATGATGACCTTTGGTTCATGACTCTCCTTAGCATACGTGGATGGTCAGAGGAAACATGGCCCCTTGGGCCAAAAAAAAAAATCTCCGTTCTGTCCTTGAGACCAGTAGGGAGGGAGGGGCAGAGTGGGTGTTTGGCTAAGGGGTGAGGAGAGAACTGGAGACCACTAGGTATCCCCTTTGCACACACGCCTTTGGAGGGGGGTCATGAGTCAGTGGGCAAGGAGACACCTGCAGGCAAGTGGTGGTTGGGGTCCGTGGCCAGGAAGGAAGGACTTTGAGCAGAATTCTGTATCGGGGACTCTAGCCAGCGTGTGTGTGTGTGTGTGTGTGTGTGTGTGTGTGTGTGTGTGTGTGGTTACTGCGGTTGCCTAGCAGAAGGAGAAAGATCTGGAGCCAAATTTCCCGTCCCTGCTTTCTGCCAGGATGTGGTGGGGAGGAGGACATGGAGATTAGGAGGACAGGGGACACGGGGGCCAGCGGAGGCCTTGAGATGAGTTACGCGTCCCAACTCCAGCCCAGCCTCAGATGGGCAGCTGGCGCCGTCGGGAACGGGAGGGCGAGGAGAGACCGGATGCCACCTCTGCACCTGGTGCAGGCGGCGTGAGCGGTGGGGGGGGGGGGGGGGGGTGCCTGAGATAAGGGTGGAGCTCCGGGGAGCGCTTGAGGGCCAGAGGGGATGCCTGGGGAGTGGGCACCGGTGGCAGCTGGAGTCTGTGGGCGCTACCCCAGGACACGTTTCCTGGGGGTACCCTCCTGGTTCCAGGTGGACCCCTTCTTGCGATCCCCTCCTCCGGACAGGATTCAGGAGTGTACTTGCAACTACACACATTTTTAAAATACATATATACATATATTTTTAAATACATATATACATATATATATATATATACATATATATATACATATATATGTATAATGTTTTATCGCCCAAACCGGTTTGGCTCAGTGGATAGAGGGTCGGCTTACGACTGAAAGGTCCCAGGTTCGATTCCGGTCAAGGGCATGTACCTTGGCTGCGGGCACATCCCTGGTAGGGGGTGTGCAAGAGGCAGCTGGTCCATGTTTCTCTCTCATCGACGACGTTTCTAGCTCTCTATCTCTCTCCCTTCCTCTCTGTAAAATATCAATTAAAAATATTTTTTAAAAATCAATAAGATATATTTAATACCTTAATAAATTTTTAAAAAGTAAAAAAGTAAAAAATAAAAAATAAAATTATATATATTTATATATTTTATATATAATTTTTATTATATAAATTATTTATATAATTTAAATATATATTTTAATATATATAAAATATATATAATATATATTTATTATATAAATATTATATATACATTATATATAATTTCTAATATACATTATATATATGATTTTATTTATATATTTTTTTATTTTATTTTATTTTTTTTTAGGGAGAGAGGGATAGAGAGACAGGCAGGTCAATAGGAGGGAAACATGGATCAATTGCCCTACAGCCTCCTCCCCGCACAGACCGCAGGCGAGCCCGCCCCCCGTCCCGCCAGACCCCGGGGCCGCCATTCAGGAGGCGCCACGGAGGGCGCAGCCCCGCCTCCGGGAGGAACCGGGCCGGGAGGGCGGGCCGGGCCCCGGGGACCCGGTTCCGGTCCGGACCTCGGGGCCTGGGAGGGGGGCGTGGCCCGCGGCGGCGGAAGCCGCTCACTGCCCGGGCCTGAGTGGGCGTGGCCTCAGGACCCCGCCCCTTTCTCCGGGAGCCGGCTCGGCACCGGAAGTTCCGGTGTCGGGCCGGCGGGGGTGAGAGGTCAGCAGGAAGTCGATACGTGGCCGCCGCCTGTCCCCCCCGAGGAGGCGCAGCGGCAGCGCGGAGATGGCGGCGGTGCTGAGCGCGGAGCGCCTGGAGGTGTCGGTGGACGGCCTGACGCTGAGCCCGGACCCCGAGGAGCGGCCCGGCGCGGAGGGCGCCCCGCTGCTGCCGCCGCCGCTGCCGCCGCCGCCCTCGCCGCCCGGGGCCGGCCGGGGCCCGAGCGCCGCGGGGAGGCGGCCGGAGCCCGGGGCGGGCGGGGCGGCGGCGGCGGCGGCGGGGGGCGCGGCGGAGGAGGCGCGGTGCCTGGAGCAGCGCTGGGGCTTCGGGCTGGAGGAGCTGTACGGCCTGGCGCTGCGCTTCTTCAAAGGTGAGCCCGCCGGCCCGGCGGGGGCCTCGGCGGCGCTGGACAGTCTCACCCGCGCCGGGCCGGGCCGGGCCCACCCCCCCGAGCAGGGCTGCGTCCTTGGGGGCTCCCGAACTTCCTCTCTCCCCGCTGGGCCGCTGGGTCACCTCGGTTCAGCTGTCCGAGGGCCGCCTCCCCGAGGTGACCGGGCATTTCCCCTGATTTTAGCTTCTCGGATTTCCGTGAGCTGGGATGGAAGCGTGAGCCGGCTCTCTCGCCCGGAGGATCCCATTCTGGAATTTATTTATTATTATTATTATTATTATTGGTGTTATTGTTTTCTGTTTTACCGTCGCATTTCTTCTTCTGTCTCTTTGGCGTGGCACATCACACCTCGCCGGTCTGCACCCTTCTCTTGATCTGGACCCTTCTCCTGATCTGGACCCTTCTCCCGATCTGGACCCTTCTCCCGATCTGCACCCTTCTCCCCTGCACCCTCCTCCCGATCTGCACCCTTCTCCCCTGCACCCTCCTCCCGATCTGCACCCTTCTCACCTGCACCCTCCTCCCGATCTGCACCCTTCTCCCCTGCACCCTCCTCCCGATCTGCACCCTTCTCACCTGCACCCTCCTCCCGATCTGCACCCTTCTCACCTGCACCCTCCTCCCGATCTGCACCCTCCTCCCGATCTGCACCCTCCTCCCGATCTGCACCCTCCTCCCGATCTGCACCCTTCTCCTGATCTGCACCCTCCTCCCGATCTGCACCCTCCTCCCGATCTGCACCCTCCTCCCGATCTGCACCCTCCTCCCGATCTGCACCCTTCTCCCGATAGGACCCTTCTCCCTGTCTGCACCCTTCTCCCCTACACCCTCCTCCCGATCTGCACCCTTCTCGTGATCTGCACCCTTCCCTTGATCTGGACCCTCCTCCCGATCTGCACCCTTCTCGTGATCTGCACCCTTCTCCCCTGCACCCTTCTCCCGGTCTGCACCCTTCTCCCGTAGTGGGAGGCGGCCTTCCATTGGGCGCCGCACACCCTTCCCAGTCGTGCTGGGGGGACCTAATGATGCGGCAGGATTTATTTGATCACCTGGCATTTGATCACCGGTGTGGAGAGGAAGGAAGCGTTCAGCCAGCACGTCCCCTCTGGCGGGTCAGACTCCCAGGAGAGAGGTGCGCGCTCTGCCCTGGGAACTTCCGGAAGGTTAAATTTTTACCCCATAAAAGCACTGTGCCAGGAGTGAATTCTCAGAGTTAGGTTTAAAAGGGCCCTCCCCTCCACACCCCACCCCGCGCTTCTCGCAGAATTGTGAAATGTCTCGACTTCGAGTAAGATTGTGGTGTGTGGGTTTGGGAGGGGGGCGGGGTTGTGGGTGGTTTTTTTTTTTTTAATTGGGTGATTCACTGAGTCAAACGGTGGTGATACCAGTCACATGAGCTTGTCAGTGGGAAAAAACGGATGAGAAGCCCGTTAGTCTGATTTCTTCGAGATAGTTCCATCTCCTGGGCAAGGAGAGTTATCAGCAAATGAGACTTGAAAAGTGCTTGCTAGGTTCCCTACACATTCCAGAGCAGCGACCTGTAACCCTCCCCCCGGGGGGGTACCTTCTGGAGTACATGTTTTACCCAACTTCTAGCTGCAGTGGAGCAGCTCAGCGTAGCCGTGCGTGCATGCAAAAGTTACTTGCTTTTTCTCAAAACAGTTTTAATTGTGCAAACTAATGCAAGTCTCTCTCTCGTAAATTTTTCCAGGACAGTTGATCGTTTCACACTCATTGCACTTTTTGCTAAGAAGTTTACCCTTGAAATACTCGTCCATCGTTTGCACAATGAATCTGGCCTTGGATTTTTTTTTAATATATTTTATTGGTTTTTCACAAAGATCGAGAGCTAAAAACTTCGATGAGAGAGCAACATCGACCAGCTGCCTCCTGCACACCCCCTACCGGGGATGTGCCCGCAACCAAGGTACATGCCCTTGACCGGAATCGAACCCGGGACCTTTCAGTCCACAGACTGACGCTCTATCCACTGAGCCAAACCGGTTTCGGCCGGCCTTGGATTTTTGATCTCTTGCTCATTGAATGTAGTTTACTATAGTGATGATACATTCTCACATATATAAAATTCTGATGGTTTCGTTACAATTATTAGTAACTACATCTTGCCTTAAGTCTTTAGTCGTAGAATGTAATTTTCCAGATTGAGTAAGGTTAAAACAGTGGTCGGCAAAGTGTGGCTGTTCCCCAAAACACCACGGCCTGGGTGAATCTACTTTGAAGAAGTGGTATTAGAAGAAGTTTACGTTTAAAATTTGCCACTCAAAAGAAATTTCAATCGTTGTACTGTTGCTATTTGGCTCTGTTGACTAATGAGTTTGCCCACCACTGGGTTAAAGTAGATCGTAGCGGAAATACGTAAGAATGGAAAAGAACCAACTTCTAATCCTAGCTTTCGCCACTTGACTGAGCCCGTCTTAATTTGAAAGTGGCAGTAATATCATCTTTGAAAGATTAAAACATGGTACAGTGTGCAGTAAACAGCATTGCTTTGGAGTCAGGAAGCCTTGGATTCCATATACTGTAAATTCCTAGACAGTTAACTTTTCTAGACTCTGTTTCCATCCATTTATATACAGGGAGCTGGATTTGATGCCTCGGATTTAAGATTTAGTGGTCTAAACCTAATGTTATTTTGCCCGAGTAGTGGGACTCCTAGGGCAGGGGTGGGCAAACTTTTTGACTCGAGGGCCACAATGGGTAATTAAACTGGACCGGAGGGCCGGAACAAAAGCAACCTGACCATGCTGGCACTCTCCTCTTGGGCTGCTGGGGAAGGAGCGGAGGGGAGAGCAAGAGAACCCTCTGCTCTTTCGGCTCCACCAGCCAGAGAGAACAGCCGAATGGGCCGGATCTGGCCCGCGGGCCATAGTTTGCCCACAGCTGTCCTAGGGGAACCTGTAATTTGCAGCCCTAGTTATCAGTCACCTTAAAGGGAAAGGCCCACCTTGATAGGTATGGTTCGCTCCTTCCTAAGTTAGGCTTTCGACGCAGTACCCAGTACTTACTAGAAGGAGAACAGCAGCCAGCAATCAAAACCTCTCTGCCTGAAGCATTACCTGGTTAGCCATGAAGAGGCAGTCAGGACAGGAGATGCCTAATTGGGGGAGGGGAAAGGAAGTCAGAGGAATTATGGGAAGTGGGGGAAGGGGTTGCTGCCTTGGTTTTAATGTGAAATTTTTCTGTAAAGTTTGGCATTTTTATCAGTCTTGCAAGGACTTCTAGTAGATCACTATTTTGTGGATTTGTACTAGTATCTCACAAGAATTAGAACTAGCATTGCCCTTCATCTTCCTCTGTGGGAGA
This sequence comes from Vespertilio murinus, assembly GCA_963924515.1. NCBI lineage: Eukaryota > Metazoa > Chordata > Mammalia > Chiroptera > Vespertilionidae > Vespertilio > Vespertilio murinus. The sequence goes on from OZ004721.1 coordinate 4,064,743, forward strand.
GATGAGTCTTGAAAGCGTGGGTATCTTTTTCCATTGAAATCAACTTGGGTTGGGAGTCAGGAACCTGTCTCTCATTCCATCCCTGCCTCGGTGGTCCCAGGCCAGTGACTGAACCGTTCTGTCAATTGCCTGCCCTTCTACTCTTCTGAAGGTAAAAGTGAAATAAAAGATGAAAGCGCAGATGAATGCAAGTTAGCATTTCCCCATCCCAACTGCAGGCCTGGGGAACCTTCTCACGGATAGAGGTCTGCATTGGGTTACCACTATGAAGGAATAGTGCGTTCTCTTTGGCCGAAAGGAATGTAGAGGCCAGAGGAGGAGTCAGAGACCCAGCGACAACTGCAGTGCCTGGGGAGGATCCAGAGAGCAAATGCCATTCCAGATTGGGGGGCTGGAGGGGGGCAGGCCTGTGAGTCGGGCAGTGGCAGTAGGAGGTGGTGGGACGGAGAGAGCGGGACAGGTGAGGAACCAAGTTGCCCGGTTCTAGGTTAGCAAGATCAGCTGGTTACGTACTAAACCCGTTGGCTTTATTGTAGCATTCGTACTTTTTGGATAGCGTTAACTTGGGGAGTTGTGTTTGGTTTTCAGAGTTCTCAGGGGTGAGTGTTTCCTTCTGTACACTTCATTTACCTCATGGTATTAAGCTGGTAGGGGGTGGCATTGATTTAAAATTCCAGAGTACTAAGTGCCACCAGTTACCGAGCAGATGTCCACTAAAAGTGTGGACGCAATCACTTTCTTGAGATTCGCTTCAGAGAGCTGGAAAAGTAAAGTGTGAGAAAAGCATCTACTACTCTGAATGCCTACGTAACTAACTTTGCTGTCAGGTTTGAACTGTTGATTGTAGTGGCGGGGAATCCCCCCCAAAGGACCAAGTAAATGTGCCCATCGAAAATATCGGTGTTAATAATCTATTCCTCTTAATATACTAGTAGACCTTTCGGGAAGCCTGCATTCAGCTAACCTAATGATTGTTTCTCACTCGTATAAATTGAAAATGGGTGTGTTTTAATTCATTAGGGGTTGAAAAATGGTGATATTCTAATGGTCTTTCCTTCACTGTAATACTTTTCCTCATCTTCTCTTTGGTTTGGGGTACAGTTCAAATAGGAAAGGAAAGGAATGCTTCTTCCTTTTTATTTTCTAAATAATGAGTGTCCCTCAAAAGGTGACTCTTTTTTTAGTATGCTTTTATTGATTTCAGAGAGGAAGGGAGAGGGGGAGAGAGAGAGACAGACACATCAGTGATGAGAGGGAATCATGGATCGGCTGCCTCCTGCACGCCCCCTACTGGGGATCAAGCCCACAGGAGAATGTATAGACCTAAGAGACAGGTGTAGAGAAAAATTATATGGGACCGTGAATCACCACCACGGGGAGGTGTCCAGGCACGGGCTAGCCATTATAGGTGGATGTGCTCTGATTGCTTCTGTGTGTCTACCACAGGCTTTCCTTTGTGGTTACCACAGGCTTATATAAAACAGTTTATAGTTCTGGTTTAAGCACATAACTTCCACAGCATACAGAAACTCCACTTTTATTTCTCCCTAGCATTTTAGGTTATTGATGTTACAATTTACATCTTTTTTATACTGCAGATGTAGTAACAAATTAAGGTAGGTATGTAGGGCAGATTTGAGCTTTGGTTGTGCAATTCAGTCATCTGTCTTTAATATCCTTCCCAGCCCATATATTTTATGGCTTTCGTTTCATCAGGTAAAAGCTAGATAGGACATTGAGATAATTTGTTGCATCCTCTACCTTTACCTCCAGACAGAAGGGAAAATACGACTTCTCGTAAATGTAACTCTAGCAATTGAGGTGCGAGACTAATAACCTTGTGTGTGATTAATTTCAGGTGGAAGGGACTTAATTTTAATCTTCCAGACCTTAGGGCCTGGTGACAATGATTATAAAACTGCTCTCAAGTTACTTATGCTGTCTTATTAGAACTGTCAAGTCAAGTACTTAGGAATTTAATAAGAACATGATCTAGAAGCCATTTCTAATTTTAATTGCTTGGGGAAATGTGTCTTGTGTATTGTATTGGTTTCCTATTGCTCCTGTAACAAATTACCAGAAAATTCGTGTCTTAAAACAACAACTCCCGACTTCGAGTTTTGGTGTCAGAAGTTCAAACTAGGTCTCATTGGTTAAAGGGGGGCTGAGGCACCAGGAAGCAGCGTTGTCTGGCCCCCAAAGGCCCCTGCATGTCTGGCTCTGTGGCCCCTCCTTCCATTGATACGGACCCTTGTGGTTACATTGGGCCAACGCAGGGAAGTCCAGGGTCAGGCAGTTGCAACCTTAATTCCCCTTTTTCATATAACCAAACACATCCACAGAATTGGGGTTAGGGCGGAGACATCCGGGGATGGGGTGGGGAGGGCCGTTGTTATGCCTACCACGCGTCACAGTCTTCCTGTTCCTGGACAGCGGAAGACCCATCAGTTTCCTAGGCGTGCTCCTTCCGGGTCCTGGTCTCCTCCGATTGGCCAGCGCTAGGCCAGGGGGTCCTCGGGGATCGCAGCTGGTCCTGGCATTGCCCGCCAGGTGTTACTGCCTCTCTCCCCGTCCTGGAGGTGAAACAGCTGAGGCTCCGGGGAGGCGGCCTCGGTATCTGGCTGTCAATTGCTCTGCCCATTTGCTCAGCTGTCTGTCTCAGTTTCCCTCTCCCACTGACCTACGTAGTTTACCGGCCTGTCTCGTTATGAACTGACTACTGAAATTTAGCATATTATTAACTCATTTGACCTTTTCACCAAGTGGAACCAAAGCAATTACAAAGGTCAGGTTTAGGAAGGAAGGAAGGGGGTCAAATAGTTACCTTTATTACTCTTGGTGCATCAGGACAGTGCTCCAACCAACCGAGCTACCCGGCCAGGGCTAATTATTCCTCCTCATAATAACATCTATTACCTCCGAAGTCACATTGGGCCCCTTACTTTACTGATGAGTCAGGGAGGTTAAACGTCCCACACCTCAGAAGTGTCTGAGACGAGATTTAAACCTAGGCTGTCTCCTACCGTGTCATACTGCACCAGTGAGCTAGACACGGTTGAATATAGCCTTTCAAAGTACATGCACGATCATATTGAAAATGATTGATACAAAATTATTTTTAAACCTTTTAAAGAACGACTGTTGAACGTGTTTAATATGAATAAAAGATGTCAGTGGTACACGTATATCTGTGTGCCTGACTGCAGCTTAACAGACTGGTTTCTCGGGGGTAATTTTAACATAAATATTGATACTTGGCTTCATTTTTTTTAAATTCTGCATAAAGCTTGTTAAAATTTAGTATTTGAAAAAGTCTCACTATAATAGTGTTTCTATCTGCCATAGGTTTGGACATACCTATAGCAAAACTTCAGCATACAACTGAAAATTGTGTGTTTTTCCAGTGCTAATTGTTTTCTTGGCGGGTTTTCTTTTTTTTTCTTACAGAAAAAGATGGCAAAGCATTTCATCCAACTTACGAAGAAAAGCTGAAGCTGGTGGCACTGCATAAGCAGGTTCTTCTGGGCCCGTACAATCCAGACACCTGTCCTGAGGTCGGGTTCTTTGACGTGCTGGGCAATGACAGGAGGTAACAGTGTTCCGTTGTGGAATTAATTTAGTGAGCATAGTGCTGAGAACGGTACGCGGTGAATTGGTTAAGATGAACAGAGCTGGTCCGTTAGCTTAGAACTGAAACAAACGTTTTTGCTTGCAGCTTCTGGAGTCTTCAGATGTTTATCTCTTTTTGGCTTGGAGGTGTTTGTGGCTAAATATTGTGGAAGAAGCTTACCCATCTCATTATGAACATAAGACAAGTACAGCTTCATTTGATTCTTCCTAATAATGATAAAGGCTGCCGTTTAAAATGTGTAGTAATTGATTTCCTTATTGGAGCACATAGAGAGCTGTGACAAAAAGGAATACATTGACTATCCAATTAAGCCTAAAATATAAGTAAAACTCAGATACACTTTTGCTCGCACAGAAACGATCAGCGATGCAGTTAAGTTGTAGCTTATAAAGTAAGTTTGGATTGTACGTGTGGCATGTCTAATTTAGTAAATCAGTCCATGCTTGTTGAAACTGGAAGTTTTGCACCTTTTGTGCATAACACAATTATTCGTCGTCTTCGTTATGATTGAGAAGTGTTCATGGTTAGGTTCCCGTTCATGGGATTCTCATCCTCCCGGGAAGAGGCGGTGACGTGTCCCGTTATGCCTTCCAGGAGAGAATGGGCCGCGCTGGGGAGCATGGCCAGAGAGGACGCCATGGTGGAGTTTGTCAAGCTCCTGAACCGGTGCTGCCACCTCTTCTCCACCTACGTCACCTCCCACAGGATAGAGAAGGAAGAGCAAGAGAAGAGGAGGTGAGGCTGGGGCTCGGAGCCCGGTGCCTTCGCTTTGCGGGGGGTTCCGGCTCGGGGGTCTGGCTGCGCCTGGCGCACGGTGCTGGCAGGCGGCAGACTCCCTCGTGTGAGCAGACATTCCCGCGTTTGGGGCCGCTGCCTGTCTGGCTATCCCTGTAAACATTCCTTCTGTGTCATTACATGGATTTCTGAGCAAGCCCCGTGAACTCAGCCACCCTCCTCCTGAGCCCCTGGTCTGACACACCCTTTGCGGCCGCCTCCCCTGTTTCTAGAGCATTCGTGTGTCCTATCGTTATCGGCTGTGAAGCTTGGTAGGCCTTACCTACACGCTCCATGCTGGTTCTGGCTTCCAGGTGGCTCATTCATTGTTTCTAGGGGCTGGAAGGGAGCTGCTGGATGCGCTGTTTGTGTTTTGTTTTGTTGGGTTTTTTTTTAGTATATTTTGCTAATTTTTTACAGAGAGGAAGAGAGAGGGATAGAGAGTTAGAAACATCGATGAGAGAGAATCATCAATCAGCTGCCTCTTGCACACCCACCACTGGGGATGTGCCCGCAGCCAAGGTACATGCCCTTGACCGGAATCGAACCTGGGACCCTTCAGTCCGCAGGCGGACGCTCTGTCCACTGAGCCACACCGGTTTCGGCTTGAGTAGTGTCTTAATGATGGATGCCTTTTCCTGTTGCTGCTCAGCAGTAATTATTCTCGCCGAGATCACGTATGTTGTGTGACAGCTTTGGGAACAGGTGTCCCGTTCAGAGTTACATCACACACGTGTACGAATGCTCAGTGTATGCATTTCAGATCTCGGTATGTGTGGTTTCTGAAAAGTTTCTGTCCGTGTGCACGGTGAGATGAGGTCTGGAGTTGCTTTAACCGGGCTCTGTGTCAGGACTCATTCATTCTCTGTCTCCTGCGCTCGGTAGGAAGGAGGAGGAGGAGCGCAGGCGGCGGGAAGAGGAGGAAAGAGAGCGCCTGCAGAAGGAGGAAGAGAAACGCCGGAAGGAAGAGGAGGAGAGGCTCAGGAGGGAGGAGGAGGAGAGGAGGCGGCTGGAGGAGGAGAGGCTTCGCTTGGAGCAGCAGAAGTAAGCGGCTGTGTGCTCGGGAAGGGGGAGAAACAACGGCCTCGCTGCGGGGCCTGAGCGTTCGCCAGGCGCCTGGTCATTCTGACGCGGGTGCGGGAGGTGGACCAGCGTCAGCTTCTTAGCGTTTGTCCAGAGAGGGCCTCGTCGTGGGCGGCATTTGGCTGCGAAAGGAGAGAGGAGGGTTGGAAGGGCTGGGCATTCCCTCCAGGGCCCAGGGCCCAGGAGCTGAGGTTGCTCCCTGCCCCTGAGTCCACGTGGCCTCTCATCTTTGGTGTCTCTCCCAGCCTGCCTGTTCTCTGCAGATCGTCGCTGTCCGCCTTGGCACCACGGCCGGGCCAGCCTGGACTTAGGTGGTTTGTTTTCATGCACCTGCTAGAGAGCGGCTGGCTGGAATCTGAGAGACCCAGTTCCGCATTCCCGGGACAGGGAATGGGGTGTGTGAGCCTCTGCCCAGCGTCCTCCGGGGCCGGGCTGGGAGCTGAGACCGTTCCTAGTAAGGGCTGGGGGAGAGGCTGTCCCAGGAGCCGCTGCTCTGCGGGCAGCGCTGGGTCCGGGAGGAGGGACCGACCCCACAGGACACTGGGAAGGAGGCCGGGCTCCTGCGGGTGGCGGGCGGACGGACTAAACCACAGGCCCCGGGAGCCCGGGATGCCCCTCACCAGTGCGGAGTCATTCCGCAGAAAAGCTGCAGGCCAACAGGGCCGCCTCCCGCTTTGAAGAGATGATGGCTACTGCTCTCGGGGGGCCCGCAGGCGACTGCCGTGGGCGCCAGCCCGTCCCCCCCACCTCGTGGTTAGAGGCTGGAGCCAGTCTGCCTCGCCTTCCGCGCTGGCGCTGGCGCTGACGTCTCCCAGCCGGGTGATCGTGGGCAAGTTACTGACGCCTCCGTTTCCCTTCTGTGAAGCCCTCCCCCCGAGGCAGTGGTGAGCCTGCTGGGTCAGTCAGGGAGGGCCTCGAACACCGCCTGGTACATAGGAAGGGCACATGACCGCTAACCGGTGTGCTGGTGCCGTGATGGTGATGTGTTTATTATTATTATTCTCTCTCTCCATCCCCGATCTTCCTTGGAAGCCTAAGTAAAAAATTAGAGATCGTGCTTCTTTTCTTCAATTGCTTCTGGGCCTGGGACACGTGCAGATTGGTATACCTTACTAGCTGAGTCATTTCTAAGAGGTGTGAATTATAAAAATAAGGAACGAGGGCATTTTATGGTGTCCTGACCGAGCCCCTGTGGCCAGACCGGCGTGCATTTTCCGCTGTTTGCAGGCAGCAGATAATGGCGGCGCTGAACTCGCAGACGGCCGTGCAGTTCCAGCAGTACGCCGCCCAGCAGTACCCGGGCAACTTCGAGCAGCAGCAGGTGCTCATCCGCCAGCTGCAGGAGCAGCACTACCAGCAGTACATGCAGCAGCTCTACCAGGTGCAGCTGGCGCAGCAGCAGGTACGGCCGCCCCGCCTCGGCGACCTGGGAGGAGCCGGGTCTTCTAACAGCCGCCAAGGAATTCTGCATTGGCCTCAGGGAGAAAGCAACTTCTAGGTGACCTTTATTAAGGGAGACTTCAATGTGGCATTGGCAATTATGAAGGAAAATATAGCCCTCGGCAACAGGTAGTGTGGCCGCTGTTACAGTGTCCGGGGTCTGTTTGGGAGCTGTGAGGACCGAGTGTCAGCCCAGTGAGTCTCCGTAGATTCCAGGAGTGCTCCCGGAGCCAGGAGGACTCGGTAGCGAGCATTAGTTCAGGATGCCCGTCGGGCGGTGCGCTGTCATAGCCGGGGCAGCCTCCAGGGGGAGGACCGGCCCGTAAGGCTGTTGGCTGGGCCATCTTGACTTTTGTGTGAGTACAGTATCGAGCCAGCGCTCCCCTAGGGCACACTGCTAGTCCTCCACGCACTGGGCACCCCAAACAGCTTGCTTCCACGTGTGAGCAGGTGGTTTAGGGGATAGAAGGTGGGACCAGGTCAGCCAACACTCGGACTCTGTCGTGTTAGCTGGCTTTGTCATCATCTTGTTCGATCTCAGACAGGGAATACCGCAGTGATTTTTCTGCCTTTCTCCCCGTTGGTAAGAAAGGGGTGAAATCCCGGCACCTGTCCTGTTCGCCTCGCAGGACAGTCAGGGGGGTAGTGAGGAGACAGCTGCTCTGGGAAGGTTTTTGTGCAGCTGGAAGGTAACTGACTGTACATTCTCTTAGACATCTTGCAGCGGCATGAAATGCCTCTTTACACTCCTAGCTAAGTTGTACTTACTCAAGTAATTTTCACTTACACAGCAGTTGCCACCTGTCAAATCTGAGTGAAGACATTCTTGTTAGATTAATTTGTTTTGCCAAGCTCTTTAAATTCCTTGAAATTTAATAGTCTAACCTAAAATACCTTTCCCCCGGGTCTTCAGCAATAATGTTAAAAAGCGTGCAGACTCGTGTGATCACAAGAAGAGGAAAAAGGTATCAGCCCAGAGCCTATTCAGGAAAATGAGTGGCATTTTTGAGGGATTTCTTTTCTGTCCTCTGAAGCCTATTTCTACATAAGCACATCACTCCCTTTCCCCTGCTGCTTTGATGGACATTGAGATGATATTTTATTAAGATAGCTCCCACACACTGTCCAGTTTATTGTGTCCCTAATGAGAACCAAGGCAGTCAAGTAGGGCAACAGCAAGAAACTTTTAAACCTAGTGGAGCCAAACCGGTTTGGCTCAGTGGTAGGCGTCGGTCTGCGGACTGAAAGGTCCCGGGTTCGATTCCGATCAAGGGCATGTACACTTGTTGCGGGCACATCCCCGGTTGGGTGTGTGCAGGAGGCGGCTGGTCGATGTTTCTCTCTCATCGACGTTTCTAGCTCTCTATCTCTCTCCCTTCCTCTCTGTAAAATATCAATAAAATATATTAAAAAAAAGAAAAAAGAAAAAAAGAAACCTAGTGGAAAGCCACAGTTTAGATTGCCATGCTCAGCCCGAGCTATCAAACTGATTGGTTGTCTCTGGGAAGAGAGAAGGAAAGGGGCTGCAGAAGGAACAAAAGGAACTTGAGCCTCATAAAGTAATTACTTTTTATATAAATATTGAGCAAAATGACAAAATGCAAATGAGCATCTTGCTAATTTGGGGATGTGGTTGCATAGGTGTTTGCTAATTTGTTCCTGTGCCTTTCTGTGCTCTTAAAGACTTCCAGCAGTACAAGAGAGAGATTATGCATGTCAATAATCACAGGCTATCTATCTTTCTCTGCATATAAAAGGCTAATATGCAAAGGGTCCCCTCGGGAGTTCGACCGGGAGACTGGGAGTTCGATCGCTCGCTATGATATGCTCTGACCACCAAGGAAATGTTGAATGAAAGAAGTCAGACACACAAAGAGCATGTGTTACATAATTCCATGTATGTGAAGTTCAGTAATAGGCAAAGAAGACCAGTGTCATGAATCAGAAGAGCTGTTACCCGTGGGGTGGGTGGGAAGGGCACCAGGGCAGTTCTGAGATGCAGATAATGTCTTGGTCGAAGAAAAGGGGGAAAAAAATGAAAGGGGATGTCGCAAAATAATTGTCCTTTGCGTTTAAGACGTTTTTACTCTCCCCTTTTGACTCAGAGGGCATTTAATTTCATGTATCTGAATTTTATCGAGGAGATTTTCTCTCAGTTTTAAGGACAAATGCTGCTGTGTGTCGCTTTTGCCCTTAGTAATTTTATTTTGGGTTGATTATTCCTGCCTACTTTAATTGTTCCTCGTCAGTTTTCCTAGTGATCCTCAGATAACAAAAACAAGATGCTCCGGTTACAGTTTTTCACTCACGTTGATATTTTTAATCACTTTTAACTGTTGGTTTATATTGTACTATTCCTATTCACTATAGATGGGACAAAGCCTGATGAAGTTTATTGGCAATATATATATATATATATATATATATATATATATATATATATATATATATAAAATTGACTTTTTACAGAGAGGAAGAGAGAGGGATAGGAGAGTTAGAAACATCGATGAGAGAGAGAATCATCTATCAGCTGCCTCTTGCACACCCCCCACTGGGGATGTGCCCGCAATCAAGGTACATGCCCCTGACTGGAATCGAACCTGGGACCCTTCAGTCTGCAGACCGACGCTCTATCCACTGAGCCAAACCAGTTTCGGCTTTTGGTAACTTCTTGGAGCAGAATGTGTGGTAGTGTTAAAACACGGGTCCGAATGCATTCCAGAACAAGTGTCTCTGTCAGCATCTCTTCGCTTTTCTTGACTTGCAGGCGGCATTGCAGAAGCAGCAGGAGGTAGCAGCAGCGGGGGCTCCTTCGCCGCCATCCTCGAAAATGAACGCCGCTGGGCCGAGCGACATGATGTCAGTGAACGGACAGGCCAAGACCCACACCGACAGCCCTGAGAAGGAGCTCGAACCCGAAGCCGCCGAGGCAGCCCTGGAGAACGGACCAAAAGGTACTGACCCGCATGGCTGCGCCCAGACGCCATGAGAGCAAAGCCGGAGGTCAGGCTCACTGGCCCTGAGAGCAAGCGCATGTCTGCACGCGTTGCATGCGTTTTCACCTGTTTATTCGGTCCGCACCTGTGCTTCGGGTGACCCCTAGGAGAATAGGGTAGAGGGCGAATCAGATCTTTTCTCATTCTGTACGTTGATTATCTGATGCCGTGTGACACATCACACCCAAATTCAGCAGCTTACAATCCTAATAAACACGTCTCATCTCACGCACTTTGTGTGGGTCAGCTGAGTGTGGTGGGCCCGGCCCCTCCCCAGGTTGGAGTTGGGGTGTTGCCCGGGGCTGGAGTCCTATGAAGTTTGACCGGACTGGAGGCTCTGCTTCCAAAGGCGCCCTCGCCGACGGGCAAGGTCAGGTTGGCCAGGCCCAGGTCTCAGTTCCTGCCCGAAAGCCTCCTGCAGCTGCTGAGTGTCCACAACACTTCCTCCGGGCCGTGACCTGAAGGCGCGCAGAGCTGGCGTGGCAGTGCCTCAGGCCCTGGCTCTGGGGGTGACACACCCACGTTTCTGTGTGTTCTCTGGGCCTCGGGTGCCACCTGCTACGTTTCGGATGGTGACCTCACAAGGGCGTGAACACCCGAGGCAAGGGTGACGGCATCCATCTAGGAGGCGGGCTCCCATATGCCACGGTGTCTCTTTTGAGACTGCAGTGCCGTGTCAGCCAGAAGATAACGTGGCATTTTCATGTCTATGGCTCTTTATGGGCAGCTTGTGCGCTGACGGCAGGTGGCTGACGATTTCCTGCGGGCCAGGAGCGCAGGGCCGCGGCACCCCGCACACAGGTGTAAGTGTGGCTGCTCAGCGCTGTGCTGGAGATTGGGGTTTGTCATAGTTGGAGCCCACGTGACACGGGGGTGTGGCCAGTCAGAGAGGTCACCGAGCTTTCCTGGGGAGGGGACCGTCGAGCTGAGAAATCTGAAGCAGGAGCAGCGTCAGCTCGGTGAGAGGGAGAGAGGAGCACCAGGCGGGTGATCGGGGACCGCAGGTTCCGAGATCCTCCTTGTCTTTTAGAACAAGTAGCAGGAGATGGTGTCAGAACAGACTTTGAAATGCTGTAGCTTACAACCCCCCCCCTTCCCCTATTAACAGTACATCAGTATTTTTAAATTAATCTTGATCGAAAGCTCTGTGATGAACTCTGGGAAACCAGGGCGTGTGGAGCCTGCTCAGCAGCAGCCTCGGCTCCTCTTCACTGAGACCCTGGCAGGTCCGCTTCTGCCCGAGTCTCTGACTTCTAAGACTTTAGATACTGAGGGATGAAGACTTTTTTCAAAGTCCACATGCAAAAGTGAATTTATTCCTAAGTCCAGAGCTTTCTTCTTGGTTATAGGTAGGCTAAAAACTGATGAAGGCCCAGCGAGGAACTTCCCACAGTTATCTCTAAATCCCCATGTGTAATTAGCGTGTTGGGGGGAATCACGTGTAGCATCATGGATCACGTGTCCTACTTGAAGTGCGCTGACCTGAGCACCTGTGACATTCGCTGTCCGGTGAAGTGACTCGGGGAGACCATCCAGGCGGGCCCAGGCTCCGCTCTGAGCCGTTGTAACCTCTGTTGTCTGCAGACTCTCTTCCAGTGATAGCGGCCCCCTCCATGTGGACGCGGCCCCAGATCAAAGACTTCAAGGAGAAGATCCGGCAGGACGCGGACTCCGTGATCACCGTGGGCCGAGGAGAGGTGGTCACCGTCCGCGTGCCCACCCACGAGGAAGGGTCGTATCTCTTCTGGGAGTTTGCTACAGACAGCTATGACATTGGGTTTGGGGTGTACTTTGAATGGACAGACTCGCCGAACACTGCTGTCAGCGTGCACGTCAGTGAATCCAGCGATGACGAGGAGGAGGAGGAAGGTAGGGCCACTGGTCCGGGTTGTGGGCTGGCAGAGGGGCAGCGGACCACCCCCTACAGCGTGGGACTGTGGCTGGGGAGGTGGTGAGGGCAGGGTAGCTCCCATGGGGACTGGTGCCTGGGTAGTGTTTGACTTCCAGCCTCGTGTGTGAGACCACTAATGTGCACCAACCAGCTGCCTCCTGCACACACACACACACACACACACACACACACACACACACACCCGGGGATCGAGCCCACACCCAGGCACGTGCCTGTGGCCGGGATCAAACCCGGGAGGGACCCTTCAGTCCGCAGGCCGATGCTCTACCCACTGAGCCACACCGGCCAGGGCAATCAGCGGTTTTCCTGGATCTGCTCATGGCTTGTGTCCCTCCCTTCCCACAGAAAACATCACTTCCGAGGAGAAAGCCAAAAAGAACGCCAACAAGCCCGTGCTGGACGAGATCGTGCCTGTGTACCGGCGGGACTGTCACGAGGAGGTGTACGCGGGCAGCCACCAATACCCAGGGAGAGGAGTCTACCTCCTCAAGTTCGACAACTCCTACTCCTTGTGGAGGTCCAAGTCCGTCTACTACAGAGTCTACTACACGAGATAAAGGTGTCGCTGCGGAGTCAGGCCGGGGCCGGGGCCGGGCAGGAGGCGGCGTTTGGGTGGGAAGTTTCTTTGGACTTTTGTGGAGCTTTGCAGCCGGTGTGCGCCCGTGGGTTGTAGGCTGATGGTCTGGGGACTCTGGTTGGGGATCGGGGCTTCCTGGAGACTCTTTAGCGTTAATACTTTGGGGTCAAAGGGATTCCTCAGACTTACCCAGCTGTTAGGTGCCGACCAGCTGCAGCCGTAGCGGGTGCTGACGTCCCATGGGCTGCGTGTTAGATCTTTAAAGTCTCCGGAGTGAGCATCCCGCGTGGAGCCCCCGGGTCAGCCCCCGCCACCTGCTCGATTCGTCCGTGCGAGCCACGGCTCCGGCGCCCTCCCGGGAAACCCGTACGTTCGCGTTCCGCATGAGGCACACAACTTGGAAGGTCACCATTTTTTTTAAAACTTCAAAACTTGAGACCTCACAGATTCTAATAGGAAACAGTTGCTTCAGTCCGACGTGGTTGTGAACGACCAGACTGGCTTCTGCTTTGGGAACAGCTGTCTCGTTCCGAGTTCCGTTACACACGGGGAGTTATTTTCTGAGATGATCTTAAAAGAGAATGTCCCAACCTGATCGCTGACTAGTGTCAGCACACACAGACCGCCTCAGACACCCTCCACGCTCGCGGCCTCTCCACTGGGTTTTCACACTGCTGCCGCAGGCGGAAAGAAACTCATTTTTGTCTTGATTTGGCTTTATATGAGAGCATCTCAAATTGAAACTGTTTTCTACACAAGCATATAGTCACGTAAACAGTTTTATAAACTCAGATTGCCCACCTTCTGAATTAAAAACACACAAAGTCATTTAAACATAATTCAGCGCCTGAGGAATAACATTGCACTAATGTGGGAATCACTGCCAGACACAGTCCATTTTCGATCTGTTACTACTTCGGCACAAACCCTACATGATTTTAGTTTGGAATTCCTAGGGAAGTGAAAGAGCATACACCCACGCTTAAATTCTCGGTGGCTTTCATCTGTATTATGTCTCTATTGATGGGAAGAGGTACACCTTCGTTTTCCCTACTGAAAACAAATGTGGGTTCACCAATTGCCTCGGATACACATACGTGATTGACGAGTGTAGCGATTCTTGTTTTCAAGAGGGAGGGTAGCACAGATAGAAAATGACAGCGATGGCAATACACACACGGAATGTTACTACTACATGCTGTTACTGAAATCCTCGGGTTTTTTACCCGCCAGACCATACTCACCCCTGTGGGAGGGTCCCCCGCAGTGGGTGCGTGCACTACGTCAGGGAGGGGCTGCTGGTTTTGCGTGCTGCGTTCTTTCTGTTTTTTGTTTTTTTTTTAATACCTGGTTTTGTACATACCTGACTGTTCTCTTCCGTTGTTTGGAAACTGGATTATCTTTCCCAAGAAGTGCTCACCCCGTGTGTTTCCCGTTTCGATCGGTTACAGCTCACAGACGCCCACGCTGTTACATGAGAGCACTCGCCCGCTGTCTGTCCATCAGCTCCCGCGGACACGCGGGCCAGAAACCACGGGGCTAGGCACTTCCGGGCTGTTTCGTTGTGTTTCGTTTTGTTTTTTAACGAGAAAATACTGTATTTAAAATGTAAAATAAACTTTTAAAAAGCAGGCACTAATATATATTTCTTCCAGCCTTTGATTACAGACTTGTCCTCGCCCATGGTAAGACGAATTACCTTCTGAAAAGACCGCTGTTGTTGTTGGGAGCAGCGTGTGTGGCTTCACGCAGCAGCGTTCCCTGTCACGTGTCCGTGCCAGGACACTGGGGTTTCGACTTTTATACTGCCGTTGGTTGGCCGTTGTCAGTACAGTTCAAATCGATTTCAAAGAGATCCTGAAAATATATATATTTAATCAATTAAAATGTTTATCTGTTACCTGTTGACGTTTCATTGATAAGTTCCTCTCTCAAGCGTTAGTTCTGCATCTCATCGCTTGGCAGGACAAGAAGAAATGTTTTAAACCATCTTTTTCTGTTTTCTAAGATTAAGAAGACGAGCAAACTCTCCCTGGCTGATTATTTTAAGTTTTGCTGTGAATTGACCTCATGAGTTGAACAGATTGAAAATGTTCAGGCTTGCCGAAACCTCAATGATGAGAGTCATTGACCAGCTGCCTCCTGCACGCCCCCTACTGGGGATCAGGGCCGCAATCTGGGCACGTGCCCCTACCAGGAATCCAGCTGTGTGACCTCTTGGTCCATAGGTGGACGCTCGGTCACTGAGCCACGCGGTTGTCCTTTTACTTTACTTATAGTATCTTGTATCGTTCAGACATTTTTAAGGCACATTTTAAAATACAAAAGGTACTCCCGGCCAGCGTGGCTCAGCGGTTGAGCATTGACCTATGAACCAGGAGGTCAGGGTTCGATTCCCAGTCAGGGCACAGGCCCGGGTTGCAGGCTCCATCCCCAGTGGAGGGCGTGCAGGAGGCAGCCGATCCGTGATTCTCTGTCTCTCCCTCTCCCTTCCTCTCTAAAATCAATAAGAACATACAGAACTTTTTCTTTTTTTTTCTTTTCTTTTTTGAAATATATTTTATTGATTTTTTTGCAGAGAGGAAGGGAGAGGGATAGAGAGCTAGAAACGTCAATGAGAGAGAAACATCGACCAGCCGCCTCCTGCACACCCCCTACCAGGGATGTGCCTGCAACCAAGGTACATGCCCTTGACCGGAATCGAACCCGGGACCCTTCAGTCCGCAGACCAACACTCTATCCACTGAGCCAAACGGTTTGGGCCATATAGAACTTTTTCACCTCGGGACACCCATAACCATTAAAAATCACTTCCCATTCCCCCCTCCTCCCTCCCATCCCTTGGCAGACACTAATCTGCTTTTCTGTCTCCATGGATCTGCCTCTTCTGGATAATTCTTGCCAAAGGACCCACACAATACGTGTCTTCTGTCGCTTACTGTGGTGTTTTCAGGGTTCATTCGAGTTCCAGCATGTGCCAGCACCTCATCGCTGCTTACGCCCCAGCGGTACCGCGTGCTGCGGGCACACGGGCATCTGCGGGTCCCTGGCTGAGGGACGTGGATTGTCCGCCCTCCGGGCTGTGTGAACAGTGCGGTTAGGAACATCCCGATCGCGTGTGTGCCTGGCTGCCCGTGCCCACCCCTCGGGGCACACACCTGGGAGCGGCATCTCTGATCCTGTGATAGATAATTCAGCCACGCTCTCCCCAGTGCTGCACCATTTCACATTCTCCCACTCCCCACACCCCCTCCAGCGCTTGTCTGTCTGTCTGTCTGTCTGGCCGTGGTTTTCATGGCCGTCATACGGCTTCATTTGCATCAGAACCAGAACTGGGTTTGGAGTCCCTGTTTCCTCTGGTCATTTCTGTGCGGCCTTCGTATCGTCCTGTCGCAAATCAGCCAGCTGGGCAAGACGCCTTAATGTGCCCGTTAGTCGGGAGTCATGTTTATTGCGGGCAGGTTCAGAGCAGATCACCTCTGTCAAATTCTGAACAGACACCAGAAGGAATGTTTGTAAACCCTTCCAGTTCTTCGTGTACATTGTTTTTGTAGACAGCTTGTCACCTTGAGTGCGTATCACGTCCATGCAGACACCTGCAACCTTGAGGGCCCTGTCTCTACAGGCACCTGGCATGTCAGCGTGTCAGTCCCTTCTGTTAGAGGGCCAGCTTGCAAGGTCAGACGCTTACGTTTATCTTCTCTGCTACTCAAGCTCAGAGACAAAGTTGCGTTCTGCAGAGTAAGAGGTTTAAGAATGACAGGGTAGCTCAGACAGCGGTGCTTCCAAAGGAGGGGTTGCCGCTCTGCGTCCGCGTGCCTGCCTCCGTGCGATCCTGCTCTCCTCGCTGTCCGTGCAGGCCTGTGGCCCCCCCTTGATCTGTCTGCCCGCTTCTTGTCGGCTTCTGGGGAGCAGTTTTCTGTGGCGGGTGTGTTTTGGGGTTAAAACCGGGCCCGATGGAGATGGCCACCTCCCTGCAGGGTTTGTGGGAGGAAAACCCCGGTCCGGGACCTGTGTAGACGCGGTGGGTCCACGTGTGGCCGCTCCCTCGCCCCTCCAGTGCCCCTTGGTCCTCCCTGTGGCGGCTGAGCCAGCAGGGGAGAAGGACCTGGTCTTCCGGGGTGCACCCCCGTCCCCGGGCCCCCCGCATCACCGAGCCCCTCTTCCCGGTCACGGAAGCAGGGCTGGGTTCCCCCTTCAAGGCACAAAGCTCACCGCCCCGAGCGCTGTCCTCATGACTTTTGCCCGGCCTCCGTACCCCAAAGGGACGAGGCTCCTGGTCCCTCCCAGCCCAGGCCGGCCGCTGCCCCTCCCGAGGTCACCAGCAGCCTCGGTGGGTGCCCCCCCGGCCGCCCTGTGCCACTGGACGCTGGTCGCTGCTTCCTTCCCACAGCGCGCTGCCCACTCGGCCTCCAGCCTGCTCTCTGGTTTCCTGGGCGCCTCTGGGCCCCCCCACCCCCCAGTCCCCACCCCACGCCGCCCCCTCACCTGGCTCATGGCGTCCTCTGTGCCCCCGGGCAGGCTGACCGAGGCTGAGTGTGTGGGAAGCGCCTTTGGCAGCCAGGAGGCAGTTGGCAGCGTGGCCAGCTCCCGGGATCCGGGAGAGGGAGGCCCCTGGCGTGGCCCTGGGCCCGTGGCGAGGACACGGCCACACGTGGATCCCTAGGAACTTGGACACACGGCGTTTTTCTTGGCTTGCACCCCGTTCCCACAGACTGGCCAGGAGGCCAGTGCTGGCTGCTCAGCAACGCCCGGCATGCCCAGCTCCCCCCGAAGGTGAAGTCGGGCGGTGGTTCCCCAAAGGGGGTGGCGGTTCCCCAGAGCCGGAAGCGGTGAGCGGACTTTGGCACTGGGAGGGAGAGGTGCCAGGTGCCGGAGGTGAGCCGGCCCTTCCAGCCTGGCAGGCCCGGAGCAGACCCCTGCCCGGCCGGCCGCGGGCACCGAGCACAGTGGCACTCGCCCTCAGCCCGGTGCTGTCTGTGCGCCCCCCCGGGCAAGGAAGCAGTTTGGACCAAGGTCTCTGCGACACCCAGCGAACAGCTCCTTGTCACCTGCTCTTCCGGCATCAGGCGCCGCTGACCTGGGGACAGGGAGCCGCGAGGCCAGGCAGAAACACTCAGGAGGCCAGGAGATGGTCACGCCAGGTCACGGAGTGGTGACGGTGGTCACAGTGATGTGCCAAGGCCGGCCAGGGGCTCAGCTGCGGGTCAGGATCGAGAGAGGCTGCTCGATGGGGACGTTTTGCCCGAGGCCTGAGCGATGAGCCAGAACCTTCCGGGAGGGGACAGCATGTGCAAAAGCCACTCCCCTCCGCCCCCATTCCCGCCAGGGGGGCACCTGTGTCTGTGTGTGAAGATGCCAGTGAACTGGCGGGGAGCTGGGCAGAGCAGTGGGCCGAGGACAGAGAAGCAAGCGGGGACAAGGCGAGGTCACCCCACAAGGGACTTGGGCTCCGGCCAGGGGCAGTGGAGTGATGGCCTCACAACCGAGGACTGACACCATCCGGCTTGGTTCCAGAAAGCTGTCCTGGTCGCTCTGGCCAGAGTGGGGAGGAGGAGCAGGAGGCCCCGGGAGCGGTGGCTGAAGCCAGGGTGCAGGAAAGACGGGACACATGATGGAGACGGTGCTCAGAGGTGACAAGACCTGCCCCGAGGTCACCCCACCTGACGTGGAGGGGCCCCGGGCAGTGCTAGCCAGTCCTGGGGGCTGTCCTGGAAACGGCTGTCCACCTGTGGCCCCCGCTCTGAGGCCAAACTGGTGTGAATGGGAGAGAGCAGCCCCTCCCCGGGCTGTCACGGCCTGGCCCCGGCCTTGGCGCTCCTCTGCAGGGCCCTCCATCGCTGCCCACGTGGGGAGACCCGTGTTGCAGACGCTCAGGGGTCGCTTTGCTGGAACCTCGTCTTTGCTGGATGGAACCTCGTGGCAGCAACGGGGGCGCCGCTGGCTTTGGCGCCATCTAGTGGCCACGCCGGGGCCTGCGCGGACCACAGCCTTTTCCGGCCCAGAAGCTGAACCAGCAACTTAACCTGCCTGAGTCTAGACTTGGGGGGGGGTCTCAGGCCACAGCCCACCCCCACCCCCGGGAGATACCCCCACCTTCACCCCCGGCCAGCAGGGAGGGACTCAGCCCGCCCATCCCCCGTCCGGAATGCAGCCCCCCAAAGGCCGTCCGGATGGGGGACACGGGCCCGGCGGGGCCTCGGCCCACGGCCAGCCCGCCGTCTGCTCCGACTCCGCCGCCAGGGGGCGCCCGCGGACCGGCCTCTGCGGAGAAAGGCGGCTCTTTGCACTCGGGGTGCTGGGGGCGTCCGGCATCTGCGTCCCCCGGGGGGGCCCGGGGGGCCCGGGGAGGCCGGGGCGCGCTCTGGGCGGGTCCTGGCTGCGCGGGGGGCCCGGAGCCAGGCCTCTCCCTCCGGGTGACGGTGCTCCCCGGAGGCCCTGCAGAGCCGACACCGCGGCCCCGGGCAGGGCGTCGCCCGCGGACAAAGGGGGGCGGGCGCGGGGCGGGGCTCCCCGGCTCCTCCTCGCCGCCCCCTCCATCCGCCCCGCGCGGCTCCCTCCCCTGCCCCCGCGGGTCTGGGGGGGAGGGAGGGTCCTCCTCCCTGGTTGAGCCATCGCGGTGCCCCTATGGACCGTATTGATTGTACCGAAGGCCGGCTTCGCTCCCAGCGAGCTTCCTCTCTGCAAGGAAACACCACGGGGTCCCCGGGCGCTGTCGCCCCGCCCGGCTGCGAACCCCGAACGCCATTCCCCCGGCCTCTGCGCGCAGCGGCCACCAGAGGGCGCCCGTGCCCCCCCCCCGGCCTCCAGCTCCCGGCCGCGGCCACCAGAGGGCGCCCGCCCCGCCACCTCCCGCTGCCGGCGGGGGAGCCGAGGCCCCGCGGGTGGGGGCGCGGGGACGGGTGAGCGTGTCTCCGGGGAGCACCGAGCGCCCCGGGGTGAGCCCCGACCTCCAGGTGCCGCCAGTGCGACCCCGGGGCACGGAGAGGGCACACCGCCTGGGCACAGTGCGATGCTGAGGCTCCGGGCACGGGTCCGTCCTACAAAGAGCCTGATGACAGTGTCCTTTTCTTAAAATACATTATTTTATTGATTTTTTACAGAGAGGGAGGGAGAGAGAGAGTTAGAAACATGGATGAGAGAGAATCATCGACCAGCTGCCTCTTGCACGCCCCCTACTGGGGATGTGCCCTCAACCAAGGTACATGCCCTTGACCGGAATCGAACCCGGGACCTTTCAGTCCGCAGACCGACGCTCTATCCACTGAGCAACACCGGTCTTGGCTAAAAAAAAAATTTTTTTTAATAAAATAAACCAACCTGAAACCGGTTTAGCTAAAAAACAATTTTTTTTTAATAAAATAAACCAAGCCAAAACCGGTTTGGCTCAGTGGATAGAGCGCCGGCCTGCAGACTGAAAGGTCCTGGGTTTGATTCCGGTCAAGGGCATGTGCCTTGGTTGGGGGCACATCCCCAGTGGGGGCTGTGCAGGAGGCAGCTGGTCGATGTTTCTCTCTCATCGATGTTTTTAGCTCTCTATCCCTCTCCCTTCCTCTCTGTAAAATATCAATAAAAATATTTTTTAAATATATACATATATTTTAAAAATAAAAATTTTAAAAATAATAAAATAAAATAAACCGAGGCAAATTGCCCATTTCCAGAGTTTATCTGAGCGCATGTCCATCTGAACGGGCCGTGGCAGAGCAGAGGCGGTTAGGAGAGGAACGCAGAGGGAGCGCGGAGGCAGAGAACAGAGGCGGTGTGCGTGGCTCCAGCCGAAAGCCGCACGGGCTGTGTGTGATTAGCGGTCGGCGGGGGTTTGATTTCGAAATCCTGGAGCATTCACAGGCTCGGGTTCCGGTGTGCTTACGTGGGCCTGGCCCGAGCCTCAGAGCCATGTGGGCCCCATGGCCCCTGGTTTAGTTGGTTTGGTAGCAGGCCCCCCTGGGCACCTGCCCCCCAGCTTCCCTTCTGAAAAGGGGAGCAGTGTCCTCCCAGGAGCACAGAGGTACTCAGATGTGTCCCCCCCAGCGGAGGGCCCGGCAGGGCTTTGCAAGCGGCCATTCTCCCGTGGAGGGCGGGTGGAGAGCGGAGAGGGGGACACGTGAGGGGAAGAG
Source organism: Vespertilio murinus (assembly GCA_963924515.1). Classification (NCBI taxonomy): domain Eukaryota; kingdom Metazoa; phylum Chordata; class Mammalia; order Chiroptera; family Vespertilionidae; genus Vespertilio; species Vespertilio murinus. The sequence continues at coordinate 4,085,276 of OZ004721.1, forward strand.
GTCTCATCGCCCCCAAGGTCCTTCTTATTATTTCTTTTTAATATATTTTATTGATTTTTTTTACAGAGAGGAAGGGGGGAGGAGAGTCAGAAACATCGATGAGAAATCAATGAGCTGCCTCCCACACATCCCCCACTGGGGATGTGCCTGCAACCAAGGTCCATGCCCCTGACTGGAATCGAACCCGGGACCCTTGAGTCCACAGGCCGACGCTCTATCCACTGAGCAAAACCTTCTTAATTTTTAAAAAAATATATTTTATTGTTATTTTACAGAGAGGAAGGGAGAGGGATAGCTAGCTAGAAACATCAATGAGAGAGAAACATCGACCAGCTGCCTCTTGCACACCCCCTACTGGGGATGTGGCCGCAACCAAGGTACATGCCCTTGACCGGAATCGAACCCGGGACCTTTCATTCCGCAGACCAACGCTCTACCACTGAGCCAAACCGGTTTTGGCAATTTTTTAAAAATATATTTTATTACTTTTTTTTTACAGAGAGGGAAGGAGAGGGATAGAAAGTTAGAAACATCAATGAGAGAGAGACATCGACCAGCTTGCCTCCTGCACACCCCCTACTGGGGATGTGCCCGCAACCAAGGCACATGCCCTTGACCGGAATCGAACCCGGGACCCTTCAGTCCGCAGACCGACGCTCCATCCACTGAGCCACGCCAGTTTGGGCTCCTTCCTCTTCCTGCCTCTGTTCCCTCGGACCCTGATCCAGCCAGGGATGGCGCCGGGGGCCGTGAGTCCGCGGGACAAGGGTGGGCCCCCGCCAGGGACAAGGTTTTAAAATAGGCTCCGCGACTTTGGGGTTTCCCTTTGTGTCTATTTTTAGTGAGGGCTGCGCGCCCAGCTCTGCATGAAAATAGCGGTGCCACGGCAGCCATTGTTCCAGGCCTTCTGCAGCTGGCAGGGCCCGGCCCACCCACGCCGGGGAGGAGGCTTTGGTTCAGGGACACCCCCCCCCCCGCCCCCAGGAACCTCAGCAGTGTGAATGCACACAGAAGCGGGGGGGCCCCTTTGGAGCCGACTCAGGCTGGGGGAGAGATCTCCCCAGGAGGCAGCCATGTGGGAGGACTGAGGCCTCTCCTCCCACCCCTGGGTCACCAAGCCTGGCAACCCAGGAGGGCTGCATGGAGGCGGCGGCCAGCCCTCCTCACCGCATGAGGGCTTTCTCCTGGGAGAGCTTTTCCCAGGAGATGGGGGGGTCGGGGAAGACTCTCTTAAGCAGCAAGTCCTCCCTTAAAACGCCTGGCTCCCTCCTATCCCCCCCTCTGGTCCACCTGGGAGAGCCGGAGGAGGCCGGGGAGGTGGTCCGAGGGAGGAAGGCGAGGGGTCTGGAGGCCAGAGGGAGAAGGCTCATGAGTCATTTTCCCTTTGCCCAAGTCTGGGTATGGGGGTTCAGTGAGCTCCAGGCAGTCCCGGGGCAGAGTGGGGGGGAGGGATGGAGGGGGGCAATCGTCCTGAGCAGGAAGGTCCCAGTGTCCAGGGGGGGACGGGAGAGACGGGTGCGATGGTGCTGTGGGTGAGGACGTGCGTCCACCCTGGGGGACGGTCCCTTAGCTTTCCCAGGACCCCCGTCGGGAGCCCACACCCTGGAGGGGGCCACGCTAACCCCTCCCCGTGTGCCCCTGGGGGTGTCACAGCCCTTTTCTTTGGCAAAATGATGGGTGCCACTGTGGAGAAGCCGGAGCAGGGTCTCGGGAGGTGAGTGGAGGGGACTGTGAAAACCTGGCAAGCTCCGAGGTGCCCAGTCCAGAACCCTGGCCCCGGGGTTCCTCGAGGGCATGACCCAAGCTGCTGACCCTTGCATTCGCTTCTGGAGGGGGGCGGGGGGCACCCTTTCCTGCAACAATAAGTCAAAACCCATGGCCGTGCAGAAACCGGTGTGGCTCAGTGGTAGAGCGTCGGCCTGCGGACTGAAGGGTCCCGGGTTCGATTCCGGTCAAGGGCATGTACCTTGGTGGCGGGCACATCCCCGGTAGGGGGTGTGTGCAAGAGGCAGCTGGTCGATGTCTCTCTCTCATCGACGTTTCTAGCTCTCTCTCTCTCTCCCTTCCTCTCTGTAAAATATCAATAAAATATATATATTTTTAAAAAAGGTTCATGCCGAAACCTGTTTGGCTCAGTGGTAGAGCGTCGGTCTGCGGACTGAAAGGTCCCGGGTTCGATTCCGGCCAAGGGCATGTACATTGGTGGCGGGCACTTCCCCGGTAAGGGGTGTGCAGCCGGTCGATGTTTCTCTCTCATTGACGTTTCTAGTTCTCTCTCTCTCTCCCTTCCTCTCTGTAAAATATCAATAAAATATATATATATTTTTAAAAGGTTCATTTCCATTTAAAAAAAAAAATCCCCATGGCCGTGCTGCAGGTGCAGCAGCGCCCTGACCTCGCCGTGACCCCGAGCAGGTGACCATCCCTGCCACCTGCCCCCTTGTAGATGGGAGACCAGGATAACCTTGCAAGGTGGAACCGCCCGGGGCTCCCAAGGGTCCCATGTCCTGCAGGGTGGCCGGCCCAAGGTCAGAGGGCGCGTCCTGGCACCCTCCGGGCTCCGGGTCCCCCTGGCCGGCTCCCCGGGGGGAGGACGGGGAGCGGCTCCCGGGGCTGCTGCTGCCCAGCCTGGGTGCTCCCAGCGCCCTCCCTGCCTCTCTCCTCCCTCCCTCCCCACCCGCTGACCCCGAGGGCGCTCTCCCGCCTCCACCCCGGGCCCTCCCCTCCCTCCCCCGGGCGGCCCGCAGCTGCCGGGCCCGGCGTATTAATAGGCACCGGCTTCCTGGAAAGGTTCTGGGCCCCGGGGCAGGTGCCCCGCCCTCCTCCGCCGAAATCCGGGGGCCAAGGGCGGCCGGCGGGGGAGCCGGGGACGCGGGGCGCCCGGCGAAGGGCGCTCCTTTGTGCGCACCGCCCGGGGCGCGCGCACCCATCCGCCCCGGCGCGCACCCGGCGGGGAGCGCACGGCCTCCCCCCGGCCCCGGGGACCCCCTTGCCGGGGACGGCGGATCCCGGGGGGCCGGAGGGGGTGCGGGGCCCCCCGAGGCCCGGGGGAGGCGGCCGTTATGTGACGCGCGCTCCTCCTCCCGGGGCCTCCATCCTGGGGGACCCTCCCAACCCGCCCACCCGCCTCCCCCTGCGATTTAAAGGCGCGATCCGCTTTTCGGGGGCGATATCCGGGTCCCCCGGGGTCCCCCGGGCTCCCGGGGCCGGTGGGGCGGAGGGAGCACCTGCCCCTCCGGAGGGGAGGACGGGGAGCCCCGCGCCCGCGGAGAGGAAGGTCCGGGGCCACCCCGCACCCGGCGGCTCCCGGGCCCCGCCTCGGGCTCCGGGGCTCAGCAGCGCCCCTCCCCGCCCGGAAGCCGCTCGTGCAGTCCTTCCTCCGTTTGGATTTATTATATTTATTATAATATATTTATTAATATTATATATTTATTATATTATTAATATATAATTTATTATATTTATTATATTTATTATATATTTATTATATTTATTATATTTATTATATTTATTGCGGAGCGTCCCGGGTTCCAGGCACGATTGTAGGCGCTGAGGATGGAGCAGCAAAAACAGACACCAACGCCTCTGCCCTCCGGGAGCTCATGGTGCAATGGGGGAGGCAGAACAGACATAAAACATACGTTACGTGGCAATAAAGGCAGAGAGAGAGAGAGAGAGAGAGAGAGAGAGAGAGAGAGAGAGAGAGAGAGAGAGAGAGAGAGAGAGAGAATGAGAGAGAGAGAGAGAATGGAGGCTCAGAGAGGCGCATTTTGGAGAGGAGAGGTGGGGTTTTGGGTAGGGTGACCCGGGGAAGGCGACAGGGAGTTCGGGGTAAAAGGCCCAGGCGATCGGGTGAGCCAGCCAGCCTCGCAGGTGTCTGGCGACCTCCTTTGTTCCAGAAAAAGAAAAGAAAAGCCAGGAGGCCAGCGTGGAGGGGGGCGTCTAAGCGATGGAGCGGGCAGGGCAGGGGCAGGGGCAGGGGCAGGGGCAGTGGCTGGAGCGCCTCGCGGGCCCCGGAGAGGACTCGGCGGGCTTCTCCCCGGCGTGACCAGGGGGGCCCGGCCGGGCTCGGAGCGGAGGGAGGCCCCGGGTGGCCTCACGGGAAAGCAGCCGCCTGGTTGGCGGACCGGCCGCGGGGGCAAGGCCCGCGGCGCAGGAACCCACGGAGGGGGCGTGGCTTCTGGTTAGTGGGTGTGGCTTTAGGCGTTGGTGGGCGTGGTCTAGTATGCGATGGGCGTGGCTTCGGGCGGTGGGTTTTGGAAATGCTTTTTTAGGAAAGACTGCCAGGATTTCTGGTTCAATCTGTGGTCAGGGCGCATACGCAAAGCAGCCCACGGATGGATGGATAGAACAACAAATCGGTGCCTCTTTCTCTCTCTCTCTCCCATCAATCAAAATTTTTAAATGGAGACTGGGAAAATTTTTTTAAATATATATTTCATTGTTTTTTTTCACAGTGAGGAAGAGAGAGAGAGAGAGAGAGAGAGAGAGAGAGAGAGAGAGAGAGAGAGAGAGAGAGAGAGAGAAGACAAGGTTTTGGCCGGGGAAGGAAGACTTGCTGTTGTTGACCGGGATGGGGAAACTGGCCTCGCAGGTTTGGTGGGTGGGGGTGAGCCTCTCAGGTTGTTAGGTGGGAGGCGCCCTCACCTGACGGCCAAGGGCAGGGCTGAGCAGGTCCCGGTTAGACAGGATGTGTGCTGTCCGCGGGTGAGCGTGGGAAGCTGCCTGCCCAGGCTGGCTGGCGTTGGGGTGCACAATGGTCCCCCCGCTCTCCAGGCCTGTGCTGTCCAGGGCAGCAGCGTCTGGCCACCGGGGGCTACTGAGCCCTTGCAACTAGCGGAGATTGTGCAACGGAAGGAACTACGGTTTAATTAATTATAAGTGAAAAACATACGGGCACCCGAAACCGGTGTGGCTCAGTGGATAGAGCGTCGGTCTGCGGACTGAAAGGTCCCAGGTTCGATTCCGGTCAAGGGCATGTACATTGGTTGCGGGCACATCCGTGGTAGGGGGTGTGCAAGAGGCAGCTGATCGATGTTTCTCTCTCATTGACGTTTCTAGCTCTCTATCTCTCTCCCTTCCTCTCTGTAAAATATCAATAAAATATATTTTTTTAAATGGGGGGAAGAAAAAAAGAAAAACATACAGGCACACAACTGCTGTTTGATTCAATTATTGGAAACCATTCAAGAATGTTTGGAACAACTTGGTTAAGTAAATCTACTTTTTCCACTGTCAGGATTATCAAATCTAAAGACAGACCAAGAGTTCCCACCCTAAGCTGGTCTGATTCAGTGGATAGAGCGATGGTCTGCGAACTGAAGGGTCCCGGGTTCCATTCTGGTCAAGGACACAAGGGAATGTACCTTGGTTGCGGGCACATCCCCAGTAGGGGGTGTGCAGGAGGCAGCTGATCGATGTTTCTCTCTCTTCGATGTTTCTGGCTCTCTATTCCTCTCCCTTCCTCTCTGCAAAAAAAAAATCAATTTAAAAATATATTTCTTTTTTTTTTTTAATGGCGACTGGGAGCCCTGGCCGGATAGCTCACTTGGAGGGAGCGTCCTCCTGGTTCACCAAGGTTTCTGGTTCAATCTGTGGTCAGGGCGGATACACAAAGCAGCCCACGAATGGATGGATAGAACAACAAATCGATACTTATCTCTCTCTCCCATCAATCAAAATCTAAAAATGGAGACTGGGGCCGAAACCGGTTTGGCTCAGTGATAGAGCGTCGGTCTGCGGACTGAAAGGTCCCGGGTTCGATTCCAGTCAAGGGCATGTACATTGGTTGCGGGCACATTCCTGTTAGGGGGTGTGCAAGAGGCAGCTGGTCGATGGTTCTCTCTCATTGATGTTTCTAGCTCTCTCTCTCTCCCTTCCTCTCTGTAAAATATCAATAAAACATTTTTTTTTAAATGGAGACTGGGAAAATTTTTTAATATATTTTTTATTCTTTTTTTTTTTTTTTTTTTTTTTACAGCGAGGAAGAGAGAAAGATAAAGAGTTAGAAACATCGATGAGAGAGAATCACCCATCAGCTGCCTCTTGCACACCCCCCACTGGGGATGTGCCCGCAACCAAGGTCCATGCCCTTGACCGGAATCGAACCTGGGACCTTTCAGTCCGAAGGCCGACGCTCTACCCGCTGAGCCACACCGGTTCCGGCTGTGTTGTTTGCATTTGGTCTAAGGCAGGGACCGACTCCAGCAGGAGCCAGACACCCCGGGGTGCACAGAGACCCTCAGAGGCCTCAGGGCTCCAGTGGGGCCTGGTCCTGCGTGAGGCCGGGCCTCCTGGGGGCCGGCAGCCGGAGGGGGGCCAGCAGCCGGAGGGGGCCAGGTGTGGCCCATCTTCCTGATGAGTCTCTCCACTTCGCCCCGGAAGTGGTTCTTCCGGAAGTCACAGCCTGAGGGGCCTGCAGACCCCAAGGGCTCGGGCCAGGCTCTTCCCGGGGCCCTGGCGGCTTCCCGGCGGCCTACCGGGCCCCTTCTCCCCGGAGGAGGCTGGCGCTGCCCGGCTCTGCCTCCCCCCCGAGAGCCCTGGCCCCGGCTTCTCCGCTGGGCGCTCGGGGAGGAGCGGCCTCGCCCCCCGGAGCCCCGCGTGGAGGTGGGAGCAGAAGCCCAGCCAGAGGTAGGGAGGGCGGCCGAGATGCAGGGGGCGCGGTGGCTGGGGGGGATTGAGGAATTGGGGAGCTCATGGTTGCTCGGCAGTAAGGAGTTCAGCTCAAAAAATGGTGTTGGACGCCGAAACCGGTGTGGCTCAGTGGATAGAGCGTCGGTCTGCGGACTGAAGGGTCCCAGGTTTGATTCCGGTCAAGGGCATGGACCTTGGTTGCGGGCACATCCCCAGTGAGGGGTGTGCAGGAGGCAGCTGATGGATGTTTCTTTCTCATCGATGTTTCTGACTCTCTATCTCTCTTCCTCTCTGTGAAAAATCAATAAAATATATATTTTAAAAAACAAAACAAAAAATGGTGGTGGTCTGGAAAGCTTTTGGCTGATCTGGAATGGTGTTGGTGGTCTAGGATGGTGTTGGGTGGTCTGGGATGATGATGGTGGTCTGGAGTGGTGTTGGCTGATCTGGAATGGTGTTGGTGGTCTGGAATGGTGTTGGTGGTCTGGAGTTGTGTTGGTGGTCTGGTTTGGTGTTGGTGGTCTGGAGTGGTGTTGCTGGTCTGGAAGAAGGTGGTGACAGGAAAGAGGCTGAGGGTGGTCTGAGGCTGGAATTAGGTGGTCGGAGGCCTCTAGGTGTGTTCTGTGCAAACACAGCTGAAGCCAGAGACAGAAGGGGGTGCTGAGGGCCCTGGAAGGCTGTTCTTTATGTCCCGAGAGTGGGAGAGCTGGCAGGCTTCGGGAGTGACAGCTCCCCACCCGCCCGTGGAAGGAAGGGGGGTTATGGGGAGGCCCCAGGTAGACAGACCCCAGCTGAAACCTCCAAGCGCAGAGGTACCGTCCTCTCTCTGGGTGCACCCTGCTCAGCTGGGGACTGCACCCTGGATTTGCTCCTGACTCAGTGCCGGCTCAGTGCTGTGAAGCCGGGAGGCTCTCGGATGTGCGATGGGGTTGGGTGAACACTTCCGGGGAGGGCGGGGGGGGTGTCTGTCCTGGGGTCCTCCCCAGCCCGCACCCCAGTCAGTGGGAGAAGCGGAGCACCTTTGGGAGACAGCCCCTCGCCTCTCCCACCCCCCAGGTCTGCTGTCAGCCTTGTGAACACCCCTTTCTCTTTGTGTCCCCGAGCCCCGGCTCCTCCAGCTCTGAGGACTCTCTGTCCCCCCTGGGGGAGCCCCTCGGCCTCTGTGACCCCCTCATCCGTCCCCCAGGAGCGGCCCCGCAGGCAGGAGGGTGTTGATCCGTGGAAGTCCCGCTCATCGCGGGGCCCTCCAGCCCCCTCCCTCCCTCCCCTGAGTGTCCCCCCAGGACGCAGCTCCCCGGTACCGGGGCCCGCGGGGGGCACCGCTCCTCCCACCCTTTACCCTGGAGGACTGGGAACCAGGGGTTTGGGGGGGGGCAGTGACTGTCCCCCAAAGGCCTCGGCTTCCTGAGCAGCTCAGCTGGGTCCAGGCCCACCTGCTGGGGCTGCGGGGGACAGACTGGGGGTGTCTCCGCCGCGCAGGAACCGCTGCCCCCGGAGAGCGCGGTGCTCGGCTAACGGGTCTGCATCTAACGGGTCTGCATCGGCGCCTCGGAGGCCGGGGCTGGGCTCCCGCCAGCTTTGTTTTCCAGGCCACGTGCGGCCCTCCGGCGGCAGCTGCGGCTCGCGGGCCTCCGGTGGGGGGATTAGGGGGGTGCGGGAGGCCCTGAGCTGGGGGAGGACCCCGCGGGCCGGCCTCCCGCACCCAGAAAAGGGCCCCAAACCCCGAGGGCCGGGAGCTGCGGGGAGAGCGCGCGGGGGCCCTGCCCGCCGCGAGGCTGGGTCTCGGGGACGAGCCCTGTCGGGGGCGCGCGTGGCCGTGGGGGGGGACGTCCTCCGGGGGTGCCGGCGGGAGCGTGGGGAAGCTGGGGAGACCGCTAGGGGGAAACCAGCCCCCCAGACCCACCCCCCTGCCCGCAGCCCGGGGAGCGGCGGGCGTGGCGGGCCGCGGAGGACCGGGTTGGAGGCTGGGGTCCCGTTAGCGTTTTAGGGTGACGGTCCCTGAAACGCGTGGAACGGGGACCGGGGCGGCGGCAACGTGGGCTCCCCGGGCATCGGGGACAGGACCCCCGAAGCTAAGATCGAGGATGTGGGGCGGAGGGAGGGGAGAATGAACGCTCGGATCTCGAGGCCCTGACAGTCCCCCGCCCCCATCACCCCGCACCCCGGATGTCCCGGGACCGGACGGGCGCTTTGGGTCGGCGATGCGCAGGAAGGGCCGGGGTGCGGCCACCTGCCGCCGGGCCCAGCGGGCAGCGCTGGTGGCAGGAGCCGGTCCCCCCACGGTCTCGGGTGAGCAGTGGTTTGCAGGGTGCTGTGCTGTCCGCTCAGGGTCATCGCGTTCCGGTGAAACACGGGGCTCATGTCTCGCCCTAGGCGTCTTACATTGGGAGGCGCACAGCCTCGGCCTGTCTCCTCACTGAGGATGCGAATTCCTTTACGCCAAAGCCCGGTCACCTTTGTTCTGTTTTCACCAAAACTGTTCTTACCAAAAGCACCCGTTACCTCCGCGTTGCCAAACCTAATGGTCAGCGCTCAAACCTCGTTTCCAAATGCAGAGGGGTGTTCTTGCGATTCCTTCCTTCTGTCCGCTCCCAATTTTGTCTTTTTCCATCTGTTGTTACTGCAGTCAAGACCCTTAACTTCTAGCCACCCCCCTTCCCCAAAATGAACCAATTTATTTCACATTTAGAGCGCAGGAATTGAGAGAGCAAGGCCCTGGTTATTGTCTATTGGGGAACACATCCCATCTCAGTTTACTGTGATCTTGGCAACTTTTACCTATAAAACAGGGTGAATGATAGTACCAATCTTACAGGGTTGTTAAGAATTACATGAGGCCAAAACCGGTTCGGCTCAGTGGCAGAGCGTCGGCCTTCGGACTGAAAGGTCCAGGGTTCGATTCCGGTCAAGGGCATGTACCTTGGTTGTGGGCACATCCCTAGTAGGGGGTGTGCAAGAGGCAGCTGGTCAATGTTTCTCTCTCATCAACGTTTCTAGCTCTCTCTCTCTTCCTCTCTGTAAAATATGAATTAAAAAAATACATTTAAAAAATGTTTTTAAAGGGTCCCAGGTTCCATTCCGGTCAAGGTAGGGGGTGTGCAGGAGACAGCTGATGGATATTTCTCTCATTCTCATCGATGTTTCTAGCTCTCTATCCTTCTACCTCCCTTTCTGTAAAAATTCAATTAAAAATGTTATGCCACATAATTTTATACATTTTTTTTAAACTTGTGTAAAGTTACTTTAGTATTCAAAAGCTGTTTACCTTTTAGATGTTAAAGCTAAGCCTAACCAAGTGTGGTAAATTCAGCCAGTTCCCACACACTCACTCAACTTTTCCCGAGCTGGAATGAGAACAGGTCAGATAGGAACAGAGCGCGCTTTATGGAGACAAGCTCAGTACAGACCAAACATGTTGGTAGTGCCCGTTCATCTCCTCTGCCCGTTTTCGTCTTTTTGTGTTTTTATCCTATTGGAGACACCATTCCCATTTTCAAGATCAGGGGTCATTCCGTTCTACTGACTTAGCTTACACTGCAAAGCATACATACGAGAGGTGCTCTGGCCAGCATTTCTAAGGTGCCTGCCCACGGAAGCACAAAGGGTCACACTGAGACCCCTAAATGGTAGGCTCTAAAACCACTCCCTAATTCTAAGGGACTTTGTAACAACCAACAATATAAAAATGAAGTTATAAAGTTTACAACCAGTAAGAACATGAGCTCAACATTATACTTTGACATGGGCCTGTTCTTAGTACATTGACGTTTAATATTTCGTTCACCCTGGCCGGCGGCTCATGCGCTGGAAGGTTTAGACAGGGGTCATCCTGGAAGCAGCCAATAGATCCTCTCCCCTTCCTCTAAAGTCAGTACAAATGAAACACACTCAAGTGTTACAACTAACAATCAGTGTTAGGGAGGTGTTATAGGTCTTAAAAGGTTCGTCATCATTCCACAGCTGAAAGTCCTAAATTATTGGTGCTTGATTAATAATTTGATGGTTAATACACAGGATCTTAGGACTATGTTTATAAATGTTACTTTCACTACTTACAGACTCCCACTATTTCCGTGTGACACTGTTAGCTGGCTAGGGTTGAAAGTTATTGGTTTAGAATACAACACATCGATGGCAAAAAGACTCACTCTACAAGGATTCTACTTTCCCTCTCAATAGCCCGTTTCAGATATAAGGTGACAAAACACTTGACACTAAAATTATTTTGAATATGAACATTTCAAGTGAATTACAAGGGTAAGGTTGATAATAAAGACCAAAAGCAGGTATAGTTTAATGTATTTTAATAGCAAACTTACAGGAACAGCACAGAAGACAGACAACATTAAAAACATGTACTTGCATGTAGGACAACTAAGTTAGAAAAGTATAGTGGATGGATGGAATCTACCGTATGATAAAAATGCTACAAACACCATTTAGTTGCCATCAATAAGAAATTTACTTGTTTTAAAAAAATCCAAATGCTGGCATTGTCCAGAAAAATTTAACAGGTTTATTTATATTGTTATAAAGTTGAACTGCTGAAACTTGTTCACTGAAACATTTGACTTGCATTAATGCTTTATGTCCCCGCATTTATATTAAAAAAATTCACACACAAATGAAAATGGAAAAACTGCCAATACCTGATTTCTGTCCCCTATTTTCAACTTGCAATCATATACTTAGGTACCTTTGACCCCCATGGAAAAAAAAAACCTAACGTTCAGAACTACCAATAACAGGAAGAAGAGAAATTTTTTTAAAAGAATGAAATGTTTTCCATCATAGTGGATTCTTAAGCACGCTCTCCACGTATGCGGCGTGCTAGCTGGATGTCTTTTGGCATAATTGTTACACGTTTGGCATGGATAGCACACAGGTTGGTGTCTTCAAAAAGGCCAACCAGATAGGCCTCACTTGCCTCCTGCAACAGGAACGAAGAAAAAAAAAAATTAATGGTATTCCCAAGTTTAAAAAACAAAGTTACAATAATGGGGTTATTGAACCCTTTAAAAACATACTTCAGAGATGTTAACTATTTTACCAAATGCATATATTTAAAAACCTAGGGGACAAAGCTACACGGAATCATATAACCAATCCAAATACTCCTTCCCCGCAGTGTCTCTTTCTGAATCACTCCCACTCCAAGACAGTTTTGAACTTTGCCTTGCCAAATAATGAAATACACCCTACGAGTGGTGTTCATCTCACCGCCCTCCCTTACGCCTCAGATTGTACCACAAGAGGTCTATAGGTTCCAGAGCACATACGAGGATCTGTTTTGCCTGGCAGATGTGCACCCACCCCTATCCACCCCAGTATATGGCACTGATATTGATCCATTGGGTTTTTCCTACGACACTGTAAGATTCTTGGAAGGCATCTTCTTATCCCCACCATCACTCCAGAACAGCTAGTTGTGGGAACCCTTCACTGACACGTGGTATACAAAGAGGGAGAAGGGGAGCTTCTACTTTAACTCAAAATGTCCATGCATCTTACAGCTGTCTGAAAAGTCGGCTCAGTGGGTAGAGCGCCGGTCTGCGGACTGAAGGGTCCAGGTCTGATTCCGGGTAAGGGCATGTGCCCAGGTGGTAGGCTTACTCCCCAGTAGGGGCTGTACAGGAGGCAGCTGGTCAATGATTCTCTCTCCTCACTGATGTTTCCATTTCTCTCTCCCTCTCCCTTCCTCTCTGAAATCAATAAAATTTTATTTAAAAACAGATCCAGAAATACTCCAGCAGCTCAAGCCCCGTGTTACATAATACATAAGACACACAGGTGGAATAGCCAGGTTTGCCTGTTACAAGCATTTTGACTGTGCAACAAAACCACGAACATTCTGCTTTTAAAAGCATTAACATAGCAACACTTAATTAAAATGGTTTACATTATTTCATCTTATATTTCTTCACCTTTATAAACTTAATCTAATCTCTCCTATGAAAACCAGTTTAACCCAAATTTCACCATCGTACACCTTTCTGCAGCATCTGTTACCAGGCCGGTCTAGGGCCCACTCCTTGCGGCCTGCCTTCAGACGGTCAGGTGGAGGCCAGCACTCCTGCCCCTGGCTCCGGGGGCAGGCAACCTTGACCCGCCTCCATCCTTGGCACCCGTTAGTCTGTGTACCAGCCAACTCGTAAGGCCTTCGGTCACTTAACAGGGATTTCATTTTATACTTATAATGCCTTGCTCTTAAGGAGGTGTTTAATAAGCATTTGCTTGTTGCATTTTTATATTTAACCCTAACTTAAATTTGCATATTCTCTATACAATGGGTCCCTCAAATAAAACCCATCCCAAAATGTATTAATAGTAAAAGTCCTTAATATTCAGGGATTAATTCTTGAGATATTCTAGAAATGGGTAAAAAAAAAGTTTGGAAAATACAGCATCCTGTAGCCTACACCTCTTAGCACTATGCATATTTAGAACGCTTTTGCAAAAGAAAAGAAAAGCAGTAGTCTGAGCTGCTCTGTGGCCAACAGGCCCGTGATTCGGTGATTGGGAGACCAGACGTGGCCCTCGGCCACCAGGGCTCGGTCCCGTCTTAGAACTAACCGGGTATCAGCTTACAGGGTTGTGTCTGGTCAGCTCTAGAAGATTCAGTACTCACAGGGCATTTGACTATAACCCAGAGATTCCCAATTCTATAAACGAGTCCCGGTTTCCTAAACATTAAGGCCGTGTGTGAGAAGAATCAAGTCTGTCATGTTAACTTACAGCCCCAGGAACATAATTTTGAGATAAAACAAAAGAAATAGTATCTTACAACTGGAAGGAAACACCTGTCCAATGTCTGACTCTTCCACCATTTCCACAAATCTTTGTCCGTTTTTAACATAGAAACACCTTAGTTCAACCTCTCAGACATTAAAGGCTAAGTTTTAAGTTAGTTTTTTATTATATCTATGGCAAACCTAGACTAACTTTTCTACCATCCTTACTAAACTACCCTCCCACCCTCGTTTAGTTGCATTAGAAAAGTTGTAAATTATGTTAATTCTGAAGCAAAGACCAAAGAAACCTTTGTAAGTCCAATGCTTTCTTTATTACTCTTATTTTTATTAGCCAATTTCCCATCTCTATATCTTTAAGAGAACTGAAGTGCATATATAAAATAAAAAGGGTAATAAAGATTACTTGCCAATAAAAATAAGAATGATCTAATACTAGAATATTATGGGCAGCAGAGTTGAACATTTCCTCAAAACCAATACAACTATACTTAACAGCAACAATAAAAGTTTACACATGCGTTTTTAAAAAGACAATAGTCTTTTAATCCAGATTATTTAGTAATCTTAATTAACAAGGCTGAATACTGACAATGAAACTCAGTAACAATGGAGGTTTACACATGGAATTTAAAGACAATAGTGCCTTTAAATACTGTTTAGCAATCTCAAGTTGTAAGTCTCTGTATCACTGACAAACTTAAAATGTTGAATTTTCAAGTATAATTTATGTTCTCAAAAAGCATAGTCCTGTTAACTCTAACTAGAAAATAAAATCAGCAGCTTTGAATCAATGTGAAGACTATTAGTGATAATACTGCATTAAGCTGGTGGGGAAATTGTGATTTGCAATAATGAATGAAACAGGACCTGAAATGATCAGTGATGAAACAGAAAACAAAGTCTTAAGTAACAACACCGGAGGATTTTAGTCGTTTGAAATTTCAATTCATTGACAATTAATGGCTGCCCTCGCCGGGAACGCACCAATCAAATGAAGCTCAGACTAACCATAGAAACAGCTCAGCCAATTACACTTCAGCGTGGAACCCACCTATCACATCCTTCTCCCTGGCACGGCAACAGCAGCTGGAAAACCTCCCCATGGAGGGCATGTCGATTCCAGAATCTAGACCAGGGGTGGGCAAACTTTTTGACTCGAGGGCCACAATGGGCTCTTAAACTGGACCGGAGGGCCGGCACAAAGCACGGATGGAGTGTTTGTGTGAACGAATATAAATTCAAAGTAAACATCATTACATAAAAGGGTATGGTCTTTTTTTATTTTTTTATTTCAATTGTTTAGAACAGCCATCCCACCCGGGGGCCGTAGTTTGCCCACACCTGTTCTAGACCCTTCCTTCCCAGAGATTTGGAGTCAGATCTGTGGTGCTGCCTAGCAATCTGCATTTTTAACCACCTCCAACCCTATGCCCTTTGAAGAGGTAGCTTTATGGTGTTTTGAAACACACTGATCTAAAGCATGCAAACACATAATAGAATACAGGGTTCCGTAAATGACGTTAACTATTCCCATGTACCTAGTAATCAAATTATCTGATCGTGGGAATTTCAAGTTCAGTCTCAGCATAAACCACAAACATTTCAAATACATAACCATCCCTAAAAGAGCATTCCTCAAACCTCTGACACATGGGGCCGGTTAAGTTTAACGTGCTCCCCATTTAAGTGGAAATCCCCAATCCCCTCCGCAAAGGACTGTCTTCCGATCCTGGTTCCTTTACAAGCTGGTGTCCAGCGCACCCTCTCCCCACTGCCACCCCAAACCACCACTCCGTTCCTCCTGCCTCACCACAGTCCCCTGGTACCCAGCACCATCCTGGCTGGGATGCCCTCCACTCTCACCTGCCCCTTCAGAACCAGCAAGACATTGACTCCCACATTCCTTTTCGGCAGCTTGGAACCACTACCCGCAGAGACGGTCTTACTGCCCCACAGCAGCCAGAAACAAGCCAAACCCGACGGTGCCCTCCCCTCAGACGCTGCTTCCAGCGCAGCCACACATCTGTAAATGCTGTAAACGAACGAACACTAGGCTCTGGAGTCAAATGGTTCCAATTACAGTTTGCGTGTGTGACCTAGAGCCGTGGTCAAAATACCAACAGGACAACGATTGAAATTTCTTTTGAGAGCCAAATTTTTAAAACTTAAGACTTCTAACGCCACTTCTTCAAAATAGACTCGCCAGGCCGTGGTATTTTGTGGCAGAGCCACACTCAAGGGGTATGTGGCTCTCAACCTGCAGTTTTCCGACCACGGACCTTTCTGACACCTCAGCAATGACAAAAAGGCCTTTGATGATTCCATATCCCCAACTCTTTTGGAGCCTCCCGGCCGCCATTTTACCTGCAAAGCACCAATCGCTGCACTTTGGAAGCGCAGGTCTGTTTTGAAGTCCTGAGCAATTTCTCGCACCAGACGCTGGAAGGGAAGTTTTCGAATCAGAAGTTCAGTGGACTTCTGATAACGTCTAATTTCACGAAGTGCCACGGTACCGGGCCTTAAGAAAAAAAAAAATATATTTTTTTTAACTTAAAAGAAATGGTTACCGAATACATAGAAAACCTAAATAGTAAGTAGTCAGCCTTACTTAACTGTAGTCTTTCCCCCTCTCCAAAAAAACCAAACCACCCAATTTTCTTCAACTTCTGTATTAAATCTCTTATCAATTTATAACCCCAATATTAAAAAGTCTGTTAAGAGTAACAGAATATCTTTAAAGCAAAAAGCATATTAGAACCCTGGCATGGAGTTTCTCAAAATGCCAGTTATTCATCTTTAACATACACATCACTAATTTCTGTTATGATGACAGCTTAGGAGGGTATGAGGGCCACTAATAAAGAAGCCAAAGTTGTTCAGACTCTTCAGATTCTTCTCAATCTGGCAGCTCTCTTTCGCACCCACACCCTCGGTTCTTCTATCGAACCCAATAGGCTTCATTTAATAACACTCTCCTGGCATTTAACTCTGACTCCCAAGAATACCTTTACTTTGTCACTGCCCATCCTTTATCATCCTAGATTGGGAGGTGCTGTGTTTTTTTTGAAAACAAGCATCTGTCATAGAAATTACCTCAATTCTGACTGACTTCTTCCACTGGTGAGCTTTATTTTTTATTTTTTTTGCAGAGGCTACCGAGGGCGGGGCCACTCTGCCCTCTACCGGCAGAGCCGCCAACAGCACTGCTCGGGGCCTCCGAACCAAAGGCATTAACAGAAGAAGCAAATTCAAGAAAATGAGGGATGCGAAACGGACTAAAAAAAATGACCCTAATCTTGATTAAATTATTGTTACTTTGCCAAAAGCAAGGGTATTCTCAAAATGTATCTTTAATTAACTCCTTACTATTTAAAAAAAAAAAAACATGTATTACCAAAAGCTAAAATGTTAGCCCATTAACTTTACTAGTGATGCAATAGGTCTCCTTTGGGTTATGGGTACGATTGTGGCTTAAAAATTAAACACGGTTCCAATAAAGCCTAACACTAAATTCTAGGTCAATTTTCCAAGTATTAGCAAATATTCAAAAGAGGAAAAAATGATTTCTTTAATGCAAAAGTTTGATTATATCTCTTTTTATTAGATTATGTAGATCTAATGCTCTTTGGGACTATCCTATTTTTTTTTTTCTTTTTGCCTGGGCAAAAAAAAAAAATGCATGTAGATGTGCCTCCCCCTCTTTTGCCCTCCCCCCAATTCCTGTTGTGACCGGACAGCCTCCTCCGGACCTGGCCATCATTTCCTGCGGTTTCACTGGTACCTGTAACGGTGCGGCTTCTTCACCCCTCCGGTGGAGGGCGCACTCTTGCGGGCGGCCTTGGTGGCCAGCTGCTTCCGCGGGGCTTTGCCCCCGGTGGACTTGCGGGCGGTCTGCTTGGTGCGGGCCATGGTGCCGGGACCTCCTCACGGACCTGCCGGGGGCGCCGAGAACCCAAGATCACCACGTACCCCGAACCCCGAACCCCCGAGGTCCCCGGCCACCACCAACCCCCCTCCCTTCCCCTCCGCCACCGGAGGAGAGAAAAAAAAAAAAAAAATCTGGAAATACGATCAGCACTAAAAAAAAAAAAAAAAAAAAATGTCGGTAATGTTATATAATTCGAAAAGGTGCCGATTACACGTTCTCCACCCAAATTTAACAAACTGCGGGAACGACAAGATCATCAATTACCGTCCACACACCCACCGCCTCTCAAAAAAATAAAATTAAAAAAAAAGCCACAAAACCCGGAGCGACAGAAACAAACAAAAAGACCCCTAACGAGCCTTTGCTTCCAACCCGCCCCGTTAATTACAGCAGAAATGCCTGCAAAACATTCGGTGCACAAACCAGAGAAAGGCCGAGTCCGATTACAGGGGGGAAAAAAAAATAAAAATAAAAATAAAAAATAGAGGTTTTTCCAGCCGCGACCCCCCCCCCTTCCTCGCCCCCCGGCGCCCGGCGGTTGATAAATCGCCGTAAATATCGGGGCGCGCTCCCGCTCGGGCAGCGTCCCCCCCCCGTTCTAAGAAGGCAAAAAGGGGGGCGTCCGGGGGGGAAAATAAAAAAAAAAAAAAGGAAGAGGAGCGGGAGGGAGCCTTCCACAAAGAAAGCGCCGTCCTCCGGGCCAACCAGGCTTCGCGGTGAAAAGGAAGAAGAAAAAAAAGAAAGAAAAAAAGGGGGGAAAAAAAGCCGCCCGGCCCCCCCACCCCCGGCTCCACCGAAACTTTTGGTCCCGCCGCCTCCGGCCCCGGGGTCCCCCCCGCCCCCCCCAAAGCCGCCCGCGCCCCAACTCGGCCGGACGAGGCGGAAAACAATCGCCAAACGCCTCCAGTTCCCCTTCCTCCGAGACACACACAAAAAAACACAAAACACACAACAAAAAACCACCAAAAAAAACACCCAAAGGCTCGAAAATGCCCCGATCCCCCCGCCACGTGCCGCCCTCCAAAAAATGCAAAAGTTTTTTTTTGTGTTGTGTTGTTTTTTTAAAGCATTTCAGATGCATCAAGTTTCTCCAAAAAAATAAAATAAAGATAAAAATAAAAAGATGTCCCTCGCCCGAGGATTTTCCTGCCTTCCCAGAAATGGGGGAACGGAGAGAAGAAACAAGAGCGGGAGGGAGAAGGGAAAAAAAGAAAAGAAAAGGAAAAAAGAAACATGGTCGGTGCCCAGAGGAGAGAGACAAGATGGTGAAGCTGAGCCACAACCGCGGGGAGGCGGCGAGGGAAGCCCGTTCCCCCCAAGGCTGCGCGGCGGCGGCGGCGGCGGCTTCCACGCTCTTCCCGCCGAGAAGCGGGGCCCGGGGCCCGGGGGCGGCGGCGGCGCGGGGCCCGGCGAGGGTCGGGGGTCCCGCGGGCGGAGAAAGGGGGAGCCCGGGGCGCGCGGGCCGGAGGAGACGGCGGAAAGCTCGGCCGAGGCGGCGAGCGGAAACCGGGGGAGCCGCCGCCTGACGCGGAGAGAGACTCGGGGAGCCTCCGTTTCCGGGCCGAAAAGTTTGCGGGCCGAACCGGAGCGGGTCCGGGGTCCGGGTCCGGGTCCGGACGGCCCGGTTCCCCCCACCCCCCCCGAACGGGCCGACGACTCACCCCCCTCCTTCCTTCCTTCTCCTTCGGCCGGAGCTCGGCGGGGCTGGAGGCGGCGCGGCGCAGGCGTCGGGAGGGAGAGGGAGAGAGCGCGGCAGCGGCGGCAGCGGCGGCGGCGAACACAATTGAAAGATGGCTGACACCGAGGTGATCCCCCCCCGCTCCACACGCGCCGCCCCGCCCCCCGCGCCGCGCGCCGGCCAATCACACACAATGGAGGGAAGGCTCGGCCCCGCCCCCGGCCCCGCCCCCCGCGCGCCCGTTCGCCGGCGCGGCCCGGGGGGGAGGGGCGAGCGCGCGCGCCGGCGAACGGCCTCCCGGCGGCCGCCGCGCCGTGTGTACAAACACAAAAGCCGCGCCGCGGGGGCCGCGCGTCCCGGGGCTCCCCCCCTCCCTGCCCCCCGCGCCCCCGGGGGGGCCCCCCAACACTCCCGCCGGGGCTCCGTGCGCCCACGCCACCCACCTCACGAAGCCCTGTTTTGGGGCGCCCGGAGAGAGGGAGGGAGGGAGGGAGGGAGGGAGCGAGCGGGGGCGGCGGGAGGAGGTGAACGCCCGGTCTGCGGGCGTCTGGGGCCACGGCGGGAGGAGGCGGGGCGCCCCCCGCTCCCGCGCGGGCCTGGGCGCGCGCCCCCGAGGCGCCCGGACGGCCCCGGGAGCGGGTGGAGGACGCGGGAAGCGTCCCCCCCGGCGGGAAGCTTGCAACCCGGAGTCTGCGGGTCCCGCTCCCGCGTTCGTTCGTTCGTTCGG
The DNA here is from genome assembly GCA_963924515.1 of Vespertilio murinus. Taxonomy (NCBI): domain Eukaryota; kingdom Metazoa; phylum Chordata; class Mammalia; order Chiroptera; family Vespertilionidae; genus Vespertilio; species Vespertilio murinus. Next base: position 4,104,994 of record OZ004721.1, read on the forward strand.
GGTCGGGCCGCCCGGGCAACTGGCGGGGCGCGCAGCCCTCGGCTGGCTCCGGCTCCGGGCCCGGTGCGGCCGGCCGGCCGGCCCCGCGGACAACTCGATCCGCCCAGGCGCCGGCCCCGGGGCGGGCTGCGGGCCGCACGGCTCGGCCCCCCGGGGACTGCCAGCCCCCTCGCAGGTGGCATCGCCCAGGCCACAGGGGATCGGGCTGGCTGGCTGGCTGGCTGGCTGGCTGGCTGGCTGGCTCGCCGTCTTGCTGGGCCGGTGCCTGATGCAAGATGGCTGTGGCTCGTCAGCCACATCGTGAGACAATGTGGCCGGCTCCCTGCACCGGGGCCCGCCCGCCAACCCGCCCGCCAGGCGCGCGGCTGGTCCTCCTGGCCCGCTGGGGCTGTGCACCGCCCGGGTCCCGCCCGGCGGAGCTGCCCCATCCGGGCCATGCAATGCCAGCGCCTTGTGCACGGCCTGCATGCATGGAGGTGGCAGAAAGCGGCGGAGAGAAAAAAAAAGCACCAGCGTTTCAGGGATGGTTGCGTCTCTCTCCCCCCACCCCCCTCCCCTCTGCCGGGTCTCAGGAGCCCCGGGAGCCGACGTGACAGCTCAAGTTATCCTCGTTGTCTGCACCCGCTCGCGGGCCTGGAAGATGGGGGCCGCCCGACGGCACTGACAGCCGGGGGGGCGGGTGATCGGGAGGACGGGGCGGGCAGGGAACCCAGGGGAGAGCGTGGGAGACACGTTTCAAGGATGCAGGGCAGAGGGTGCACCGGGGGTCATCTGGACATCATCTCAGAAAGCATCTTAGTCCTAAACATTATCCGGACACGCGGATACACGGGGACGAGGGGGGGAATGGATTTGCCCAAGGTCACCGAAGTGAGAAGCAGCCCCAGGAGGAAACAAACAATCCGAAAAGCCAGGCCTCCGGCTTCATCATTATTTCATGAGAGTTAAGTGGCCTTGGTCGCAGGCAGGCAGGCAGTCTGCTTGCCTATCCCAGCAGCACGTAGGAAGACAGCCCAGACTCAGCGGCCAGCTCTGGGTTGCCATAATTCAGACCAAGAAGAGGTGTTTTTTTTTGGTTTTGCTGCTGCTTTTTTTTTTCTTCCCCCTCCCCCTCCAGAAAACCAAAAATATCTGTTGGGTTTATATCCAAGGAAGGCTGTTCTCCATCAGTTAAATCCCTCACGTCCACAAGAAATGCTGAACGGCATGGGTTAAGCTCTCTCTATATATGCCAGGTTTTTCTGTCGCTCCTATTTTCTGGCTCAAAGATATTCCTGAGGAAGGGAGAGACTATTTGAGGTGAACCAGAACTTGGATGAGGCGCTAGGAAGGCGGTCCTTCGGAGCGGCAGAAACTGGAGCGGAGGGGGCAGAGGACTCAGGGTCCAGAGGAGGGGCGAGGAGAGATGCTAGGGGAAAATATTTTATTCATTTTTAAAATATATATATATATATTTTAATTTTTTGTTGATTTTTTTACAGAGAGGAAGAGAGAGGGATAGAAAGTTAGAAACTTCGATCAGAGAGAAACATCAACCAACTGCCTCCTGCAAACCTCCAGTTAGGGCGGAAAAAAGATTTTAAAAGAGGCACCGGGGTCAGTGCTGAATTGTCTCTACTTGTAGAACCCGAGCTAATACTGGCCTCAAATTTTGGAATGCTGGAGAAGCTGTTCGCTAATAGTATCTATACACAGGGATGGTGGTTTTTTATTTTTTTAATTGTTATTAAATCTTTATTGTTCAGATTATTACAGTTGTTCCTCGTTCCCCACCCCCCCATAGCTCCTCTCCACCCGGTTCCCACCCCACCCCATGCCCTTACCCGCCCCCACTGTCCTCATCCATAGGTGTGCGATTTTTGTCCAGTCTCATCCCCCACTCCCCTTCCCCCCCTGAGGTCCACTCCCTTTCTATGTCCCTAATTCTATTCACCAGATTATTCTGTTAATCAGATTTTTTATTCACTTGATTTTTGGACTCACTTGATAGATATGTATTTGTTGTTCATAATTTTTACCTTTACCTTTTTCTTCTTCTTCCTCTTCTTAAAGAATACCCTTCAGCATTTCGTGTAATCCTGGTTTGGTGGTGATGAACTCCTTTAGCTTTTTCTTGTCTGTGAAGCTCTTTACCTGACCTTCAATTCTGAATGATAGCTTTGCTGGGTAGAGTAATCTTGGTTGTAGGTTCTTGCTTCTCGACACTTTGAATATTGCTTGCCACTCCCACCTGGCCTGCATAATTTCTGTTGAGAAATCAGCTGATAATCATATGGGTGCTCCCTTGTAGGTAACTGACTATTTTTCTCTTGCTCCTTTTAATATTCTCTCTTTGATTTTTGCTCTTGGCATTTTAATTATTTTTTTTAATATATATATTTTATTGATTTTTTTACAGAGAGGAAGGGAGAGAGATAGAGAGCTAGAAACGTCGATGAGAGAGAAACATCGACCAGCTGCCTCTTGCACACCCCCTAACGGGGATGTGCCCGCAACCAAGGTACATGCCCTTGACCGGAATCGAACCCGGGACCTTTCAGTCCGCAGACCGACGCTCTACCACTGAGCCAAACCGGTTTCGGCTTGGCATTTTAATTATGATATGTCTTAGTGTGGTCCTCTTTGGATTCTTTTTGTTTGGGGTTCTGTGCACTTCCTGAACTTGTAAATTTATTTATTTTACCAGATGGGGGAAATTATTTGTGGTGGACATTTTCTGTCATTATTTGTGGTGGACGTTTTCTCTGGTGTCCGCGTCCCTCACGGAAAACAACAGGTTCCTGAGGGGAGGAGCTGGGGATTAAGAAACTAGAGAAAGAAAGAGACAAGAGACAGAAATAGATTCAACCCGGGCTCTAGGTGGGCGCCACCTCTCTGATGGAGAGACAGTCACCCTCACCTCAGACAACACAGCATATTTATTGGGTTCCAAAAGGGATTTTATGATCAAAAGGATTTTCGGGTGTGCCCAAATCCTATTTGTCAGGATCTGGGTAAGCTCCTTATTTTTTGGTACAAGATTTAGCATATCAAGACCCGGGTGGGTCAAGGTCCTTTTTGTTCCTCATTCCAAGCACATGGATAAAGATAAGAAATCGGTACTGATAATAGGATTCTGCCAGCACCCTCTGGCTGGGGTGGCTCTCTACAATTATTTCTTCAAAAAGGCCTTCAGTATCCTGCTCTCTCTCTTTTCTTCTGGCACCCCCATAATTCTGATGTTGGTATGCTTGAAGTTGTCCCTGAGGCTCCTTACACTATCTTCATATTTTTGGATTCTTTTTTTCTTTTTGCTTTTTCAGTTGGGTGCTTTTTTCTTCCTTGTATTTCAAATCTTTGACTTGATTCTCATGATCCTCTAGTCTGCTGTTGGATCTCTGTGCATTATTTTTTAATTTCAGTCAGTGTGTGCTTAATTTCTAGTGGGTCCTTTTTCATATCCTCGAGGGTCTCGCTAAATTTATCGGCCTTTTCTAGAAAATTCTTGAAAAGCCTTATAGCTGTGGTGTTGAACTCTACGTCCAGTTGTTTGCTTTCCCCCTGTTTCTTTCATTTGTGACCTGTTTCTTTGTCTCTGCATTTTGGCTGCTTCCCTGAGTTGATAGAGTGGCTTTGTGTGCTAGGTATCCTATAGGGCCCAGTGACTCAGCCTCCCCAGTTACCTGAGGTGGACACTCTTGGTGCACCCATTTGTAGGCTGTGTGCTCAGTCTTGTTGTAGTTAAGCTTTGATTGTGGTTGGTATCACTGGGAGGAGTTGACCTCCAGGCCAATTGGCTGGGAGGATCAGCTGTGTCTACGATGGAAGAACTTCTGTGCTGGAGACACCCTTATGAGGCAAGACTTGCTTCAGTGGGGGCTTTGGTGCTCACTGAGCCTGCCTCATGAGTGTGTCCCTCATGGATCTGAGGAGTTGTAATCTGGATGGTCCTCCTCTGACCCCTGGGTACACTGGCTCTTAGATCTCCAAGGAGGTGCTAATGTAGCTTCTGCCGGAGGCCACCCACCAGGAGCTGCAGAGAGATCTTAAGATTCCTCTTCTTTGTTTGGGTTTGGGAGGTGCCCAGATGAGGCCCAGCTGTGAAGCAATGCAAGCTGCTTGCAGGGCCTTGGACCTTCTTTTGGATGTTCGGGATCTCACTGACTCAGCTGCAGTTTGTCAGGGAAGTTTAGAAATCCGAGGATCAGGCCATTCTTATGCAAAAGCCTATGCCCTCAGCCTGGATGGGGCAGAGTCTCGGGGCAGAGCAAACAACAATGGCTTCTCATCAGCCCAATCCTAAGAGGCCCCCCTGGGTCTCAGTGCTCCTTGGTAATCACTATGAGCACCTCTGAGAGAAAGCTGCCCTCGCGTTCTGCCCGCTGCCAGACAGTCCAGCTTCTCCCCGTATGAGTCTGGGTTCCCAGAGTCTCGCCCGGAACTGGAGTTCAGAGCAGTTGGGAGCTTGTGTCTCCCTGCAGATTGAAAAAGCCAGCCGTGTACTCAGCTGCCAGCCCTTTCCTCACACGCCTCCTTACCCCTGCACTTCACTTCCACAGCTCCTGAGTCTCAGTGTGCCTTTCTCTTCATTCCTAGCTGTAGAATTTTCACTTAGCCAGCCTCCCTGTGGTTCTGGATGATGTCCGTTTTGTCTTTTAGTTGTAGTTTTGTTTTTAAATATATTTTATTGATATTTTTACAGAGAGGAAGGGAGAGAGATAAAGAATTAGAAACATCGATGAGAGAGAAACATGGATCAGCTGCCTCCTGCATACCTCCTACTGGGGATGTGCCCGCAACCTAGGTACATGCCCTTGACCGGAATCGAACTTGGGACCCTTGAGTCCTCAGGCCGATGCTCTATCTGCTGAGCCAAATCAGTCAGGGCTTTAGTTGTAGTTTTGAAGTGGTTGGGTGAGGCAGCAAGTTCAGGCATTTACCTATGCCTCTTCATTTCTCTCCGGGATGCTGGTTTTTATGGGTGATACGTTTTTCTATCTGATTTTCTAAATTTTAATAGTATGGTTATATTATTTTTATAGTGAAATTTTAAAAATAAAATCTCTCAAAAGTCCAGCTGATCGATGTTTCTCTCTCATTGATGTTTCCAGCTCTCCATCCCTCTCCCTTCCTCTCTGTAAAAAAAAAAAAAAAAAAAAAAAAAAAAAAAAATCAATAAAATATATATATTTTTAAAAATGCAATGGGGGCCAAAACCGGTTTGGCTCAGTGGATAGAGCATCGGCCTGTGGACTGAAAGGTCCTGGGTTCGATTCCGGTCAAGGGCAAGTACCTTGGTTGCGGGCATATCCCCGGTGGGGGGTGTGCAAGAGGCAGCTGGTCGATGTATCTCTCTCATTGACGTTTCTAACTCTCTATCCCTCTCAGTTCATCTCTGTGTAAAATCAATAAAACATATTTTTAAAAATAAAAATAAAATAAAATAAAAATGCAAAGGGGTACACATGGCTTCCTGTTCCTGGGCCCACCTGGGCCAGGGGAAGCGGTGCTGGGCTCCGGTACACTGGTCTACTGGTCTCTACTGGTCTACTGGTCTCTACTGGTCTACTAGTCTACTGGTCTACTGGTCTACTGGTCTCTACTAGTCTACTGGTCTACTGGTCTACTGGTCCACTGGTCTACTGGTCTCTACTGGTCCACTGGTCTACTGGTCTCTACTAGTCTACTGGTCTACTGGTCTCTACTGGTCTACTGGTCTCTACTGGTCTACTGGTCTACTGGTCTACTGGTCTACCTGAGCAGTGCTGCCACTGCTGGAGGCCTGGGATGGGAACGTGTGAAGCTCTGGGAGGGGAGGCCCTCAGTACCACCGAGGTGTTGCCACAGAATGAATAAGAGTGCCCAATGCCTGAGACCTTCTCTGGGACACTCCCCCTCCAACCCCCCCCCATCCCCCGCCCCCTTCTCCTTTAGTCTCTTATGGAGGAAAGGATGTGGCTGAGTAAACCTCCGGTTAGCCGTTTCCAGATCTGCAGAGGGAGGGCATACAAAGGAAGCAAGCTCCTTTTCAAGTGGTAATGCCCGCCCCCTCTGTCCACCCCAGACAGAAGGGTACCCTGCCAGGACAAGGGCCCAAAGAGCACCGTGGAGTCACCATCTTTGGTCAGGAACGAAGTTAGTGAATACTTGTCTCCTCCCTGCAACAGGGGTGGGCAAACTTTTTGACTCGAGGGCCACCATGGGTTCTTACACGGGACCGGAGGGCCGGAACAAAAGCAGCCTGACCACGCTGGCACTCTCCTCTTGGGCTGCTGGGGAAGGAGCGGAGGGGAGAGCAAGAGAACCCTCCTCCGCTCTTTCGGCTCCGCGGGCCGGATAGGACAGCCGCACGGGCCAGATCTGGCCCGCGGGCCGTAATTTGCCCACTGCAATCACAGAGACACTGAGAGCCGGCCAGCGCCCAGGTGCGGGGGATGGACAACCGCCTCTGTCTATAAAACATATACTGTGTGTGTTTGTGTGTGAGTGTGTGAGTGAGTGTGTGTGTGTGTGTGTGTGTGTGAGTGTGTGAGTGAGTGTGTGTGTGTGTGTGAGTGTGTGTGTGTGTGTGTGTGTGTGTGTGTAGGAAAATGAGGAAGTGGAATTGAAAGTGACCTTTGGAGTCGGACTGACCGGGGTTCCTCTCCTGGCACTGCCTCTTCCGGCCGTGTGTGTGACTCAAGCTTCAGTTCCCTCTTCTGTCAGGTGGGGAGAGAGGTGCCCCCTTATGATGCAGGAGAGAGAGTTCACAGGGTGCCCGTCCTTTGTCTGGATTTGGAGGGAGAAAGAGCACTGGGGCTGGCCTGGGCCCGGGGACTGGAGACAGGGACGTGGCCATCCGGCCGGTGTGGTCCCCTGGCCCCTGCCCTCCATGGGGGACTGGCAGGGGCCTGCTGGCGAGACGGCTGGCTCTGCTTTGATCCTGGGAAGTGAATAAGCCACGGCGATGGCTCCATCCGTGCTTGGGAGTGGCCGCCCGCAGTCACGCGCTGGGTCACCTGGCCCAGGCTGGCCTCCAGCCCACGCGGCGTGACTCACGTTTGGACAGAGAGGAGTTTTCCTTTTCGGAGCGACGTGGGCGCCGTGACCCCCGGGAGGAGGCAGGGGTAGCCGGCCGTGGCCTGTCCCGAGTCCCAAAGGCCCGAGGCACTGCTGTCAGCCCCGCAAGGGGCGTGTTTGCCCACGATCGCCGGGTGGGACAGCAGTGTGCCCACCTGCCTGCCAGCCCCTCACCATCACCAGTCCACGCTCTGGCCCTTCCTCCGAGGAGTGTCCTCCGTGGGCAGGACAGCTGGGCGGGCGCTGTAATTCCACCCCTCCCTCCGCCGGCACCCTCACCCTCGAGTGGGTAACCCGAGGCTGCCAAAGGAAACATGCATTATTCAGGGAGGGCGGGTGGGCCGGTCCCACGCCCGTCGCATGCATCACCCGCACATCCCGGAGGGGCGTGGCCCAGGCCGAGTTTCTTCTTGTGTCCAAGAGGGGGAAGCCACGGCAGCCACCGGAGGGAGAAGCCCCCGAGACACCCCGTGGCCCCCTCTTGTCGGCAGCACGCACACAGAACGTGGTGGGCGGGTGGGGTTCAGGCCCATAACGACTCTACCTACCTAACCCACCCTGGTGGTCCTTCCAGGCTGGTTCCACGAGGTTTTATTTTATTTTATTTTAAATATATTTTATTGATTTTTTTACAGAGAGGAAGAGAGAGGGATAGAGAGCTAGAAACATCGATGAGAGAGAATCATCCATCAGCTGCCTCCTGCACGCCCCCTACCGGGGATGTGCCCGCAACCAAGGCACATGCCCTTGACTGGAATCGAACCTGGGACCCTTCAGTCCGCAGGCCGATGCTCTAGCTACTGAGCCAAACCGGTTTCAGCTGGTTCCGCGAGGTTTTAAACACATCACCCCGGGGTGGGCGGACATTACCTTCTGGGGACTCCGGAAACGCCATTTGAGAATGAGCAAGGCCAGTTCCCAAGGCCAAAGACGAGGCCTTCTTTACGGCGACGACGCCACGTCGCTCTGTGCTGGTCACACGGGGCTGTTTGGTGTGGCTTGGACGCCGTAACAGGTTGTGGGCTGGCGATCCAAATGTAGGCAGGACCATAAAGGATGTGATATTTATCCTCCCTTTTTGTGTGTGTGTATGTGTGTGTGTTATAATATTATTGCCCCGACGTGAAGGTGGCAGGTATCGGCGATGTTTACCTAGAGCCCGTGTGTCCTGTGGCCTGTGCATTCTAGATTCCTGCCTTGGCACCGGGGCCAACCACCCAGATGCCAATTAGGAAACTCAAATCCAGTCATTACTCAGAGATTAAATATTTCACCACGGCGCCTCACGCTATAATTAAAGGCGAAGAAGGCAGGGAGCGCCACTGCTGGGAGGACAGGAGCCCCGGGGCGAGGGTGGGAGGTGTGGGGGGGGCAGGCACCCCACTTTTGGAATTGCTCTCGTCTCCAATACGGTCTACTGCGCAGGCGACCGACGTGGTGACGGTATTCCCCACCTTACAAAACAGCCGGTGACGTCACACATGTGGGAGGAAGTGGCCGAGGCCGAGGGAGGAAGCAGGTGGAAGAGCAGAACCTGGCAGGCAGGGGGGGGGGGAGGCAGGCCTCCCCTCCCCCCAGAAAGGTGAAGTGGGGAAATGAAATCACGGAAGTCCATAGGGTGGCGCCGTTCCATTTTGACCCACAGCTTTGCTCTTTGTACTTTGTGGTAGCATCCAGTTGGAATCACAGTTGTCAGAGTATAAGGGGTACACACCGTGTGTGCCTGTCTTGAGCATATACTCATGAAATTCATGACTTTAAGAATGTCATAGTTGCTGAGACTGGTTTGGCTCAGTGGATAGAACATCGGCCTGCGGACTGAAGGGTCCCGGGTTCAATTCCAGTCAAGGGCATGTGCCTTAGTTGCGGCCACATCCCCAGTAGGGGTGGTGCAGGAGGCAGCTGGTCGATGATTCTCTCTCGTCGATGCTTCTAACTCTCTGTCCCTCTCTCTTTCTCTCTGTAAAAAATCAATAAAATATATATTTTTTAAAAAAGAATGTCATAGTTGACATTTTACAAATGACGGGCCATAGAAATTTTTATTTTTTAGAAAGAAAATGACTTGTTGAGTTAAATTTAAAAATTCCATTTCCTATCACCTACACATTTGGCCAACGATCTTCTCATGGTTACATTCTTCTTTCTTTAAAAAAAAATATATTTTATTTATTTCTTTACAGAGAGGAAGGGAGAGGGGGAGAGAGCTAGAAACATCGATGAGAGAGAAACATCCATCAGCTGCCTCCTGCACACTCCCTACCAGGGATGTGCCCGCAACCAAGGTCCATGCCCTTGACCGGAATCGAACCCGGGACTCCTCAGTCCGCAGGCCGACACTCTATCCACGGAGCCACACCGGTTTTGGCGGCACATTGAAACTTTTGCACCAAGTGGCTCAGGGTCCCCATAGCAACAGCCTCATCCTTCCTAGCCACCCTCCAGCAGGGAGACTGGGCGTGGGGGGCGGGGGGGCGGGAGGCGGGTCTGGGCTTCTCCCCCTGGACCAAACATCCCTGTTTGAGCTACCGCCAGGCAAAGTCCGAGTGTAGAGATTTTTGGCCTGTGTTTCTTCAGGGAGCATATGGCTCTCTCTCTCTCTCTCTCTCTCTCTCTCTCTCTCTCTCTCTCTCCCTCTCTCCCTCTCTCTCGTAGAATAGCTCAAGTGGTCTGTTGATTGATTGCATATCTGTTGTGACCCACGCCAGAGAAGGTTCCATCCACCCCTAAGCGCGGGCTTCTCGAACCTCCCCTTTCCTGGATGACAACTGTCCTCTCTGCTTTATCCCTGCATCCCTGGGCTGGCTGGGCTTGGTGCCACCCTGGCCGGCTTGGCTCTGTAGATAGAGAGAGCATCAGCTTGTGGATGCTTCTGTCCCCGGTTCGATTCCCGCCAAGGGCACATGCCTGGGTTGCGGGATTGATCCCCAGGAGGGGGTGTGCAGGAGGCAGTCGATCCATGATTCTCTCTCATCATTGATGTTTCTCTCTCTCTCTCTACTTCTCCCTTCCTCTCTGCAATCAATAAAGAAATATTTTTAAAAATCATTCATCGACGAGGCTGGTTTTGCTCAGTGGATAGAGCATCAGTCTGTGGACTGAAGGGTCCCAGGTTCGATTCTGGTCAAGGGCACATCCCCGGTAGGGGGTGAGCAGGAGGCAGCTGATCGATGATTCTTTCTCATCGATGTTTCTAGCTCTCTATCCCTCTCTCTTCCTCTCTGTAAGAAATCAATAAAATATATTTAAAAATCACTCAACAACCATAAAAAATAAAAGGCTTCTGAGTCCGTGGCTGTAGCTGCCCGTGTTGGATGGAAGAGGGCTCCAGCAGGCACACAGGCCCAGGCAGACGCGGGCACGGCTGTCATTAGGCAGTAAACCACCGGGTGCTGTTGGAGCACGCCTCGCCCGGGCTGGGGCTGGGCCGGCGGGGGAGGGAGAGCTGACTGTCCTCACCTGCCAACAGGGACGAAAACAGAAGGCAGAGCCCGGTCAAGCGTGACCAGGCAGGGCCCCTGTGACCACAGAGCCAGGAGGAAGACTCCGAGGCGCAGAGAGCCCGGTCCTATTCCCCGCCAGGTGCCAACTCCCTCCTTGGCCGAGGGATCCGGGCAAACACTTCCTGGTTGGCAAGGAAGGACTTTGGTTTGACTCATGCTGGAGATGCCCTGGTGGCGGGCTCCCTCCCCAGGAGGGGGCGTGCAGGAGGCAGCGGATCCGTGGTTCTCCCTCATCATTGATGTTTCTTTTTTCTTTCTTTCTTTTTTAAAAAAAATATATTTTATTGATTTTTTACAGAGAGGAAGAGAGAGGGATAGAGAGTTAGAAACATCGATCAGCCGCCTCCTGAACACCCCCTACTGGGGATGTGCCCGCAACCAAGGTCCATGCCCTTGACCGGAATCGAACCTGGGACCCTTCAGTCCCCAGGCCGACGCTCTATCCAGTGAGCCACACCGGTTTTGGCATCATTGATGTTTCTATCTCTCTCTCTCCCCCTCCTTTCCTCTCTGAAATCAGTAAAAACATATTAAAAGAAGAAGAAAAAAGACAATTAGAAAGGACCTTCATTTGCCCTCTGGACCAGGGGAAGGATGATGCCATAGGAGCAGGGCCACCTCATGGGGGAGACAAGATGCTCGCAGTCGGGGGGGGGGGGGGTGGTTCCTGCGGGTCCCAGGCACCTGGAGGCCCCAGGCAAGGGGCTTCCCGAGCCGCTGGGCAGGGCCAGGCCGGCTGAGGTCAGGGACACAAAGGCTTGGCCGCGGGCCCCGCAGGAAAGGAGTCTGGGAGCGTGCCCAGGGCCCCGCCTGGCCCCGGGGGAGCCCGCCAGCTCGGGAAACACCTGACCCACATCCCACATCAGCTCAGAGGGCTGGGGGCCTGGGGACACGCGTCCTCAGCGCCTGGCCTCCCCCGGGGAGGCGGGGGTGCCAGAGGCCCGGGGGCCCTTTGGGGGGACAGCCTGGGCCCCGTGTGTGTCCGGGGACGTCCTCCCCCATCGTGTGTGCAGAAGAGGCACCTGCCGGTGGAGACGCGTGGGGAAGGGCGTGGCCAACCAGGCCAGCTGGTTCTGCGTTAACTGGCTGTTGGGACTTGGGGGAGTTACTTAATCTCTTTGGGCCCCAGGTTTCCACGAGAGAAAAAAAAATATATATATGAGTAATCGTCGTGTTTACCTGGGAGCCTCAGAGGAGATCACCTCATTCTGCCGGAATGTCGCCAGCGCTGAGAACACTCACAGTCCCCAAACCCGTCCTGGCCCCTTCTTTTTGTTTTCTACTATTTTTCTTTTCTTTCTTTTTTAAAATATATTTTGTTGATATTTTACAGAGAGGAAGGGAGAGAGATAGAGAGCTAGAAACGTCGATGAGAGAGAAACATCGACCAGCTGCCTCCTGCACCCCCCCCCACAGGGGATGTGCCCGCAACCATTGTACATGCCCTTGACCGGAATCGAACCCGGGACCTTTCAGTCCGCAGACCAACGCTCTGCCACTGAGCCAAACCGGTTTTGGCAAGTTTTCTACTATTTTTCAATTGGTTTTTCTTTTCTTTTATTTTTAAAAAATATATATTTTAGCCGAAACCTGTTTAGCTCAGTGGTAGAGCGTCGGTCTGCGGACTGAAAGGTCCCGGGTTCGATTCCGGTCAAGGGCATGTACATTGGTTGCGGGCACATTCCCGGTGGGGGGTGTGCAAGAGGCAGCTGGTCGATGTTTCTCTCTCATTGACGTTTCTAGCTTTCTATCTCTCTCTCTTCTTCTCTGTGAAATATCAATAAAATATATATTTAAAAATATATATATATATATATATATATTTTATTGATTTTAGAGAGGAAGGGAGAGGGAGAGATAGAAACATCCATGATGAGAGAGAATCATTGATCGGCTGCCTCCTGCACGCCCCCTACTGGGGACTGAGCCGGCAACCCAGGCATGTGCCCTTGGCCAGAATCAAACCCGGGACCCTTCAGCTGATGCTCTATGTTAGGGATTTCAGTTTCCTCCTTTGAAACATTGAAAATCAATGATTTTCTCTCATCATCAATGTTTCTATCTCTCTCTCCCTCCCCCTTCCTCTCTGAAATCAATATAAAAATAGTTTTAAAAATACGGTGACTCTTTTAGACCTTGGAGTTGGAAAAGACTTCTTAAGTAAGACACGAAAAAACACGTGTCTAAAAAGGAGAAACTAGCCGAAACCGGTGTGGCTCAGCGGGTAGAGCGTCGGCCTGCGGACTGAAGGGTCCCGGGTTCGATTCCAGTGAAGGGCGTGTACCTTGGTTGTGAGCACATCCCCAGTGGGGGGTGTGCAGGAGGCAGCTGATCGATGATTCTCTCTCATCGATGTTTCTAACTCTCTGTCCCTCTCTCTTCCTCTCTGTAAAAAATCAATAAAATATATATTTTTTAAAAAAAGTGAGCACACTCGTTTGCCTATGGATGGTATGCAAACAACCTCATTCCCGGACTAAAGATCGCGCTGCTGCCTTCCACCCCACCCTCACCATAAATCCGGGTTATAATCTGAGATTAGATTGAAATAGACGTAGCATTTCAAATGACTCTGTGATCTTAAAGGGGACCATTGTTTCCTCGGAATGATATAAGTCTTCTTGCCGAAACCGGTGTGGCTCAGTGGGTAGAGCATCGGTCTGCGGACTGAAAGGTCCCGGGTTCGATTCCGGTCAAGGGCATGTACCTTGGTTGCGGGCACATCCCCGGTAGGGGGCGTGCAAGAGGCAGCTGGTTGCTGTTTCTCTCTCATCAAAGTTTCTAGCTATCTCTCTTTCTTCCTCTCTATAAAATATCAATAAAAATAAATATATAAAATAAAATTAAATCGGAAGTTACTAAAAATAAAGTTTCCACGGAGGCTATTGACAATAAACTAGCTCCTTCCTCAACGATTTACTGAGCACCAACTACCTGTGGGACAGAGTGCTAGAAGCTGGAGGCACAAAAATAAGACACAGTCCTGGTCCCGAAGGGAACCTGCACTGCCCTCTGTCCCGGGGACATCAGGAGGTGACAGTACTCTTGTCCCTGGGTTGGAATTGTCATGGGCAGAAGGAGCCTGGGCTTCGGGTGGTGAACACCCAATGGATGGAGTATACAGATGCTGTAGTTTAACCTTGTGTACCTGAAATCTATGTAATGTCATTGACCGGTTACCCCAAGAAGTTTGATAAAGAAGAAGAAGCAGCAGCAGCAGCAGCAGCAGCAGCAGCCCTAATCAGGATTTCTGAATTTCTCCGTTGCTCTTCCCCTGGGCATTCATTGCGTTTCCTTCCTTTCCCCAAGTATCTTAGCAGAGAATTCATGTCTTGTGGGCCAGCCCATTTTCTGTCCAAGTGGGCACAGATAATCATCTCCAAGCCACCCTCCCATCTCCACGCCAGTGGCTTTTAAATGGTTCGGGGGTTTTATGCCAAAACCGGTTTGGCTCAGTGGCTAGAGCCTCGGCCTGCGGACTGAAAGGTCCCGGGTTCAATTCCGGTCAAGGGCACGTACCTTGGTTGCGGGCACATCCCCGGTGGGGGGTGTGCAGGAGGCAGCTGGTCGGTGTTTCTCTCTCTCATCAACGTTTCTAGCTCTCTATTCCCTCTCCCTTCCTCCCTGTGAAAAATAAATTAAAAAATAAATAAAAAATAAAAAAATAAATGGTTCGGGGTTTTAAGAAATGCCATAGCCTCGGCGTATTAAATATTAAATATTAAAGGAACTCCAGATTCCCAGAGCCTTCCAGCCACGCTGTGCAAAAGCGGTGCTTTTCCATGTGTGCGTTTCCATGGTGCCGGGTCCCAGGGATGGCGCGGGGCTGTGTGAGGAGCAGCGGGCACCGGAAGCGTCCCCTCCTGCCACTTGCCTTGCCCGGGGGGCCCGGGCAGATATTTTGAAAACAGAGCCGAGCAGGCGGAGACGAGGGTGCACGGAGGAGCGCCGCCTGGCGGAAAGGAGAGGCCTGGCAGTTTTTGCAAAAGGAAGAGGGTGCGTGCGCGGTAAACCCGGAGGGAAAAAAAACCCAAAAAAACCACGCGGCGGCCGTTTGTTTTTAGAGACCTCCGGAGGTCGTTTCCTTGTTTCCTTCCCCCCCTGCACCTCGGGTAGTGGGGGGAGGGGGGGTCCCCGGGGCCGAGGAGGCAGCCCATACCCCCCCCCCAAAAAAAAAAACCGTTTCCGGGATCCGCAGCCTCTCCTCCCCTCCCGCCCCAGGAGCAGGGCCGGCCCAGGCCACGACTCCCGCGCGCGACCCAAAAATAACTGCACAGATGCGAGGACCGGGGCCAAGGCCCGCGGCTCGGGGAGGGGCGGGGCGGGGCCTCCGTTTCCGCCCTTATCGCCGGCAGCCAGCGCCCGCCCGGCCTTTTATACCGCGTCCCTGGAGCCCCGCCCTAGCAACCGCCCCTAGCAACGCCTCGCCCCGGCGCCCCCCGCGCGCTATCGGCCTCCGCCAGGCTCTTCCGGTTCCCCTCCCGCCGCCAGCTCCGCTCGGCTCGGCCGGAGCGGACCACGTGACCCGCCGCAGGAGAGGGGCGGGGCGATCGGAAGGCCTGAGGGGGCGGGGCGCCGGGCGGCGGGGCGACGTCATCAGGAGGCGTCACACACACACCCCGGCCCAGTTGTGTCGCAGAAAAGCTCGGGGCGTCTCTGTTTCCGGGACTCGGTGAAATGGCGGAGGAGGCGGCGGCGGCGGCCCCGGCGCTCGTGTGGATTCGCGGCCCCGGCGTTGGGTGCCGGGCGGTGCGGGATGTCCCGGCCGCGTGCTCCGTCCAAGACCTCATCCGCCGCCATTGCCGAGATGAGGTGAGAGGTTCGCGGTTCCCGGAAGGAGGGGGAAGGAGCCGGCCGGGGGACCCACAGGGCTGGATGCGAGAGGGTGTGTCTGGAGTGTGTTTGTTTGGGGCTTTCCGGCTTTGTTTTGTTTTTTAAGACAGAGGGTTCCCCCGTGTTAGGGGGCTTCAAACTGATGCTGAGGCCTCCCTTTGCCTTCTTTGGTGGTGATGGGGCTTTTCTTACCCCACAGAAAAGGGGAACACTCCGCTCACTGCCTAGGCCAGCCCCCCAGTCCGGACTAAGAGAAAAACACTTGGGTATTCTGTATTTCCGTTCCTAAATGGGGTTACGTGGACAGGTGACTTTGGAGACGTGGTTGGGAGGGAAATGGATTCACCGGGTCACTCACTGGCTGGGACAGCCAAACTTATGTGCCTGTTGAGGGTGTGGATTCTTGGGTTCTTAAGGTCTGTTATTTAAGACAAAAATTGATTTCAGAGAGGAAGAGAGAGAGAGAGAGAGAGGGAGAGCCTTAAGACTGTGGAAGCTTATCTAGGGATATTGAAAACCAGACCCTATCCTTCCTTCCGCTCTTGTCCTTCTACCTACACTTCTCGGGATGTATATTTTCACTTTGAAGTTGGGGGCCACTCTTGCTTTTATCTGTTTCAAAAAGTCGGAGGACGTAGGGCCTCCAGAGTTACCAAATCAACGCCCTGTATAGTCTTTTTTTTTTCTTTCATTTTTTTAATTAAGGTATTATATGTGTACACACCATACCAACCACTCCCCCTCCCATACATGCCCTCCCTCCCCAGAGTTTTGCGTCCATTGGTTGTACTTATATGCATGCATACACGTCCTTCTGTTGATCTCTTATCTCCCCCAGATCTCCCTCCCCTCCCCGCTGTCATTTGACAGTCTGCTTGTTGCTTTACCGTCTCTGTATCTATCTTTTTGATCATCAGTTTATAATGTTCCTTATTATCCATAAATGAGTGAGGTCATGTGGTGTTTTTCTTTCATTGACTGGCTTATTTCAGCATAATCTTCTCCAATTCCATCCAGGTCGCTGAAAATGATAAGAATTCCTTCTTTTTATGGCAGCATAGCATTCCATGGTGTAGATGTACCATAGTTTTTCTGTGTAGTCTTTTGCCTCGACTCTGAATGCCCATTAGAGAGGGCCAAAAAAGCAGCTTTTATTTTCACCCAAAAGATGAAAACTTCTTCTGTGCATCGTGACTGGGTATCAGGAAAAAATGGTACGCAGGATATATCACATGACATGAATTTTTTCTTTTACTGGTTTTTATCTATTTTATTTTTCATTTTCAATTAAGTACGTATGAATTGAACACACTACCTGCTGGTCACTGGAGTAATAAGAAGATAAACTAGGACCCTTCCTGCAAAGAACTTGCATTTTTTTGTGAACAGCATTTTATTTTATTTTATTTTTTTTAATATATTTTTATTGATATTTTACAGAGAGGAAGGGAGAGAGAGAGAGAGAGAGAGAGAGCCAGAAAAGTTGATGAGAGAGAAACATCGACCAGCTGCCTCCTGCATATCCCCTACCGGGGATGTGCCTGCAACCAAGGTACATGCCCTTGACCGGAATCGAACCTGGGACCCTTCAGTCCGCAGGCCGACGCTCTGTCCACTGAGCCACACCGGTTTCAGCTGTAAACAGCATTTTTAAAAGTCCCGTTTGTCCGCAGGGTGTTCCCGCGGACTGCTTCTTTGTGAAGTGCGACGGCTCGCTGGCGGACAGCGGGGCCGCGGTGCGCCATGGGGCGGTGTACAGCCTGGAGCCCAGGCTTCGCGGAGGGAAAGGAGGTAGGACATGCGTGCCGAGCTGTGTCACCTCTGCAGATGCACTAAAGGAACAAACTCCGGGTCCCTGCACTCTGCCAGTCTTAGGTTTTGCCTATGAAATCCCTTACTTACCGGGTTTTGAGTATCTTCTCCCTCGTTCTTTCTGCGGGAGCTGCTGTGTGATGTAGTTCCCACCTTCTCCAGCTGGGTAGCTCCTAGCTCCTAAAGCTCTCGGGTGATGGATGGAGAGAGATGGTCCTTATTCTGTCCAGTGTGCTGAAGGAAGCATGTAAAACATCCAACTCTGCTTTATTTTATTATTATTTTTAAATATATTTTATTGATTTTTTTTTTACAGAGAGGAAGGGAGAAGGATAGAGAGCTAGAAACATCGATGAGAGAGAAACATCGACCAGCTGCCTCCTGCACCCCCCCTACTGGGGATGTGCCCTTGACCGGAATCGAACCCGGGACCTTTCAGTCCGCAGGCCGACGCTCTATCCACTGAGCCAAAGCGGTTTGGGCCAACTCTTGCTTTATGAAGATTTGGTCTCATTATAGTGATTCCGAGGGAGGTCTTAAGTCACTTTATGAAATACAACTGTTTACATGTTGGGGTAGATTAAGGTCCCCTTGGTATTAACACATCTAAGAAAAGACACTAGATGAGCAGACATGAAATAGGCACAGTTCTTGTCTTTCTCCCGATGCACTAAGATGCAGCCCCTCTGCTTTCTCAAAATCATCCGTGATTTTCAGAGAGCGGGCATCTCAGATGATCATCCTGCCGTTTGAAATTGTGTCAGTAAGATGGAGTTTGTGACACAGGCCAGTGACATCTCCAAATTGATGATGCACGCACCGTGCATATCAGAAATGCAAACTTGTGTTCTGATTTATTGTCATCAGATTTACTTTTCCTTTTAAACTCACTATGAAATCTCACCATCTACTTTTTAAAGGTCCCAGTCTGGGAAACCTGTGGGGTTTTTTTGGCTCCGGGTCCGGGCCTTTAAAATATCTCAGGGGGCCGAGGTCGGTTTGGCTCAGTGGTAGAGCGTCGGTCTGCGGACTGAAGGGTCCCGGGTTCGATTCCGGCCAAGGGCATGTACATTGGTTGCGGGCACATCCCCGGTAGGGGGTGTGCAAGAGGCAGATGGTCGATGTTTCTCTCTCATTGAAGTTTCTGGCTCTCTATCTCTCTCCCTTCCTCTCTGTAAAGTATCAATAAAATATATTTAAAAAATAAAATAAAATAAAATATCTCAGGGGTGCAGGTACAGTATTTCAGAAATAGAAGAGGAAGCAGGGAAGGCATGAGGTTGAGCCAAGTTCCCTCTGACCGTTGCTCCCTGGGTTCGAATCTTGGTGTCCATTTCCTTCATTAGAAGAGAAAAAGAAAAAGGAAGCAGCGATCGCCTCTGATCTTGTGCCGTGCGCGTCACTGTTTTCGCGAGTTCAGCACTTACCGCCCTTGAGCGCTTTCTAACCCGCTCTCCCGCATGTGTTGCTCAGGCTTCGGGTCTATGCTCCGAGCCCTTGGGGCGCAGATTGAGAAGACAACCAACCGCGAAGCTTGCCGGGATCTCAGTGGCAGGAGGCTACGAGATGTCAATCACGAAAAAGCGTAAGATGCCGTTTGTCTTTGTTTTTCTCATATATATATATTACTAATTTTTTACAGAGAAGAAGAAAGAGGGATAGAGAGTTAGAAACATTGATGAGAGAAACCATCGATCAGCTGCCTCCTGTACACCTCTTACTGGGGATGTGCCCGCAACCAAGGTACATGCCCTTGACCAGAATCGAACCTGGGACCCTTCAGTCCATAGGCCGACGCTCTATCCACTTAGACAAACCAGTTAGGGCTCTAAAATACATTTTTATTGATATCAGAGAGGAAGAGAGAGTTAGAAACATCAATGATGAGAGAGAATCATTGATTGACTGCCTCCTGCACGCCGCACACTGGGGAGATGAGCCCGCAACCTGGGCCTGTGCCCTTGACCAGAATCACACTGTGACCTCCTGGTTCATAGGTCGATGCTCAACCCCTGAGCCACACCAGTCAGGCTGTTGTTATTTTTTTCAAACAGTGGTGAAGATACACACGCCATGCATATCAGACATATAAACGTGTGTCCTGGTTTATTGTTACCAGATTTACCTTTAACATAATTCAATAGCTCTCTCTGGGTCTCAGTTAGGTCCGTTACAATATGCTGGTCGTGAGCGAGGCGCACCTTTCTCGGGGAGCAGCACAGTGTGAGCCAGAGGGCGTTACTTTGTCGGGGGAGGAAATGCGTACAAGACAGCTGTTCAGCTGCATCTCTCTCCCCCCTCCCCGCAGGATGGCTGAGTGGGTGAAACAGCAAGCGGAGCGGGAAGCTGAAAGGGAGCAGAAGCGCCTGGAGCGCCTGCAGCGGAAGCTGGCCGAGCCCCGGGCCGGCCTCACCAGCCCCGACTACCAGCGGCAGTGCCACGAGATGGCCGAGCGCCTGGAGGACTCCGTTCTCAAAGGTGACGGTGAGGGGCAGGAGGAGGGGAGAGGGAGGGTGCTTGGTGTGGGTGGCAGGCCCCCCGAGGCCAGCTGTTCCCGACTCTCCCACGCTGGGCACAGAGAGGCTCTTCAGGTTTCTGGGGTCACAGGCCTCTGAGAATCTGTTGTTGTTGTTGTTGTTGTTAATTTTCACCCAAGGATATATATATATTTTTAATTTATTTTATTGATATTTTACAGAGAGGAAGGGAGAGAGAGAGAGAGAGAGAGAGAGAGAGCTAGAAATGTCGATGAGAGAGAGAAACATCGACCAGCCGCCTCCTGCACACCCCCGACCGGAGATGTGCCCGCAACCAGTGTACATGCCCTTGACCGGAATCGAACCCGGGACCTTTCAGTCCGCAGACCGTCGCTCTACCACTGAGCCAAGCCGGTTTCGGCCACCCAAGGATATTTTTCCCATTGAATTTATTATTTTATTTTTTCATCGATTTATTAAAAAATATTTTTATTGATTTTTATAGAGAGGAAGGGAGAGGGATAGAGAGTTAGAAACATCATTGAGAGAGAAACATCTATCAGCTGCCTCCTGCATGACCCCTACTGGGGATCAAGCTTGCATCCCAGGTCCATGCCCTTGACCAGAATCGAATTCGGGACCCTTCAGTCCGAGGGCCAACGCTCTATCCACTGAGCCAAACTGGCAAGGGCTCCATTGGTTTTTAGAGAGAGTAGAAGTGACGGGAGGAAATAGAGAGATGCTCTAGATCGCCGCTCTTCTTGAGTCTTCCATTAGACCTCGTCCTGATGGTGACACTGGGCTGTTGACGTTTCTGGCCAGGTATGCAGGCTTCCTCCAGCAAGATGGTGTCGGCAGACATGGGTGAGACGCGGAAGCGGCCCAACAGGCCGGAAGCAGACAGAGGATCCAGCGCCCCGAAAAGGAAGTGCTTTTGGTAAGCCCGTCTCATTTCCATTCCTAATTGGTCCTGGAGGACCGCCCTGGGACACTGCCTCCTTGTCCGTCCATCCGTCCATCCGTCCATCCGTCCATCCGTCCGTCCGTCCGTCAGGGATAAACATCCTCCAGCGGTGACGGCGGCAGCTCCCGCATTTCCCCACATCCTCCCCCTTGAGGTCCAGCTGTCACCTTGTACCCACCATGACAGTTTCCGCTGTGAGTGCCATTAATAGAAGCTGAGGACGACATTTTCCCGTACATGAAAAGTCACACACAACTGCTTTATGCTTGAATAGCTATTTGGTGTTGAAAGGGTTAACTTTTTTAAAAAATATATTTTTATTGATTTTTTACAGAGAGGAAGGGAGAGGGACAGAGAGTTAGAAACATCGATGAGAGAGGAACATCGATCAGCTGCCTCCTGCACACCCCCTACTGGGGATGTGCCCGCAACCAAGGTCCATGCCCTTGACCGGAATCGAACCTGGGACCTTTCAGTCCACAGGCCAACAACGCTCTACCCACTGAGCCACACCGGTTTCGGCGAAAGGGTTAACTCTCAGAAGCCCCAGTGGAAATGCAGAGCTGACCTTCCTGGGTGGCTCTGTGCTTTTCTGGGGTTTTCACTGTCATAATCGAGGCCTTTGGTCGCTCTGCCAGACCTCTCCTCACCGCCCTCGCCCTCGCGGGGCCAGAGCACAAGAGGACTTTTCTCAGCCTTTCTTCTGGTCGCTCTCCCACCCTCCCCCGCTGGTCCTCCGGTTTCCAGCTCCGTTCCCTCGGGCCATGTTCTAGATAAGTCCAAATGAGTCTGGCTTCCTTGTAGGCCTGCCCTTGGGGACCGCAAGATAATCATTAACCAAAGACCATGTGACTCTGTGAGTCCAGCATAGAAATGCATGTGTGCGTTCCGGAACGGGAATGAAATGTTTCTGGGAGGAAAGGCATTGTGTGTTTCTTCTAATCGGGTTTATTGAGGCAGAATTTACATACGATAACGCTGACCTTTTTTCATGGAACAGTTCTGATAGTTTTAAAAAATACAGTCACGTAACCACCACCAAAACCAAGTCACAGAATCTCCCCATCACCCTAAAAATCTCCCATGTGCCCCTTTGCTGTTAATTCCCTTCCCCTGCCCCCGCCCCTGGCCAACTCCGATCGCTGGTACAGAGTTTGTTCCTGTGGCTTTATCTTTTCCAGAATGGCAGATGACCTTTTGTGTCTGGCTTGTTTCACTTACCACAATGCTTTTGAGCTCTGTTGACAGTAGTATACCGTATTTGCCGGCGTATAAGACGACTGGGCGTATAAGAAGACCCCCTAACATTTCCACTAAAAATACAGAGTTTGTTATATACTCGCCGTATAAGACTACCCCCCACTTTGGAGGCATATTTTTCAGGGCCAAAAAGTCGTCTTATACGCCGGCAAATACGGTATGTATCAGTAGTTTATGCCTTCTTCTTGCCAAATAGTATTGCGTGGTGTGGCTGTGCCACAGTTGTTGATCCATCCTCCAGCAGAGTAATTTCTCACAGTTGAAATCTGTACAACATTGGGAGAAAGCTTTACATGGACTCAGTTTTACGAGATTCACAGCTTTAGGAAGAATCTTGGGTCTTGGGGATGGTTGTTCCAGTCTCATTGAATTTCCCCCTCCTGTTTATGCCTCTGGGATGTCTTCTTCTGAGTTTTAGCTACGTTCCCTCTCAGGTTAGGTATTTTATCCAGACAGAGTCTGATCCCTGCACAAACCCCGGCCCCTTTTCGAGCAGCAGCCGTGAGTGGCGCTGAACCTCCGTGTGGTTTTGACAGGCTGGGCGTGGAAGGCCTGGAGACTGCGGAGGGCTCCGGCTCCGACAGCTCCGATGACGACAGCGACGCGGCCCCCGGCACCTCGGGAGCCAGCTCGCCCGCTCCGAACAAGGACAGTGCCTGCGGGGAGAGCACCGGCGTCCCGAGTACAGACTGTCACCCACCAGAAGCCCCTCCGAGCCCCGGGGCTGGCCCTGGCACCGGCCTTTCAGACGCCCCGTGTGCCCCGAGGGGGGACCCAGCTGCCCAGGAGCGTGTGGAGAGGAACGGGGCTGCAGAGACAGAGACAGCCCAGGAGGAGGAGGAGGCCGAGAGGAGGGGACCCGCAGAAGCAGCAGCAGCCACAGCCCGGCCCGCACCGAATGAGAAGGACACAGAGGAGGAGACTGAGGGGGCACCAGCTGCCAGGGCGGCACCTGCAGAGGGCGGCGAGGGCGTTCCCAGCGCCAAACCGGGCGGCAGCCAGGCCGGAAGCACGGTGAGTGATCGGGGTCACGTCTAAAGCCACGTCCGTCTAGGCTCCACGGAGTCGGTGGGATGAAGGCGCTTTTCCCATCGGCTGCTCAGTGGGAGGGCTTGTTCGATCCTCAGAGAAGTGCAGGCTGAGGTGGTGGAGCTGGCCTTGGCCCCAAAGCCCTTGGACTTTGTTTTTAGCTCCAGAATTTGTGTGTGTGTGTGTTCGCCACTAGGTGGTGTCCTTTCATTAATTCTGTGCTTTTCACTTAAAAAAAAAACCCACATATTTTTTATTGAGTTTTTACAGAGAGGAAAAGAGAGGGATAGAGAGCTAGAAACATCCATCAGCTGCCTCTTGCACACCCCCCACTGGGGATGTGCCCGCAACCGAGGCACATGCCCTTGACCGGAATCGAACCTGGGACCTTTCAGTCTGCAGGCCAATGCTCTGTCCACCGAGCCACGCCGGTTTCGGCTGCTTTTCACATTTTGATGTGAATTTGGATGTGTATCCCAAATTATAGATAACTGTATTATTTGTTCTTTCTCCGTAGTTCGTTCAGTCGGAAGCCATGTTAAGGTAGCTGGTGTTTTAGATTGGATGGAAGGAGCCGGTTTTAAGTATTTCCTGCTGTGTTATCCCCTCTCAGGCCCTGGCTCAGGCGTCGGTAGACTTGCTGGCCTTCAGCTCGGCGGCGGAAATGGAGTCGCTGGGCCTGGAGAAGCTCAAGTGCGAGCTGCTGGCGCGGGGGCTGAAGTGCGGGGGCACCCTCCAGGAGCGCGCCGCCCGCCTCTTCTCCGTGCGGGGCCTCGCCCCCGAGCTCATCGACCCCGCGCTGTTCGCCAGGCCCCCGAAAGGCAAGAGGAAGTGAACTCGCGAGCCGATGGATGGACGTCCTGTCTCTCTCCGGTCCAGCACTTACAACCGCCTAACGGGGCCTCGGCCCTTCCCCCCGCCGATGCTTAGGGCTTTTCAACGAGCCGCTTCCCATCGTCCACGTCCCCCTGACGATGTTTATAGAATCAACGGGTGAAACCCTCCGAGCCTGACTTTTCGGGGAGGGTTTTTGATAACAAATTTCATTTAATAAACATGTAACTAGTCCGGTTTTTGGTTAAGTTCTATTTTCAAGGAATCTGCCCGTTTGACCAAGTTGTCAGATTTGTGGGTGTCTGTAGGGGCTGCAGCGGTGACTTCCTTTTCACCTGAGGTTTTTTTTGTGTGTTTTCTTCCCATCTGAGTTTTTAAACGATTTCCTGAAAGAGAGATAGCTATACCATAATCCTCTCGCAGTATTAGCAGGGATATCCTCTGTGTATCTATAGTTATCACAGGAAACAGCTAGTCAGTAAAAGGTCTTGGGCAAAGCTGGGTGGTAATTAATTCTTTAGGAAGTCAACACGGATATTCAAAGAGATCACAGGCTTAAAGTCCTAGCAGAAGGAAAAAACGTTTTCTGTGATCCCAAATTTGGTTGAAATTTGCAAGCTCGGTTCAGTGGGGGCAGGTGGGGGGTTGTGAGCGGTAATGAAATACAGATGCTCAGCATTTGGCTTCATCTTTCCGAGAGCGTCACAAACTGCGTTTGATCTTAGATGCGTGGAAAAGGCTAAAGTTTCAAAAAGAACTGTGTTTTTTCCTTTATTATGCTCTTTCAGTAATATTTTGGACACCTGCCTTGTTTCATGAGCTGATACAAGTGTATGAAGACATGGCTCTTCGTTTTTCTTAGTTTCTATTCATTTTCTTGGTTTGAACTAGATCTGAACTCCCCTCCCCTCCCTTTTCTGTGATGTTTTAAGTCTTTATTTGGGCCCAAATACCATTCTGTGACATGGTCTGGCCAATCCTTTCACTGTTTTTATTTTTTGTCTTCTGGTATTTTTTAAAAAATAATATATTTTATTGATTTTCCACAGAGACGAAGGGAGAGAGATAGAGAGCTAGAAACATCAATAAGAGAAACATCGACCAGCTGCCTCCTGCACACCCCCTACGTGGATGTGGTCGCAGCCAATGTACATGCCCTTGACCGGAATCGAACCCGGGACCCTTCAGTCCACAGGCTGACGCTCTATCCACTAAGCCAAACCGGTTTTGGCATGTCTTCTGGTATTCTTAGAGTAACTTCTTTATTTTTTTATTGATTTTTTTAGAGGAAGAAAGGGAGGTTGGGAGGGAGAGAGAAACACTGATATGAGATCAGCTTTCTCTTGCATGCTCCCTACCAGGGATCAAACTCGAAACCTGGGCATGTGCCATGACTGGGAATTGAACTGGTGACCTTTTTTCTTTGTCCTTCAAATTTAAAAAATGTCACAATATCAATAAAATATATTTTTAAAAAAATAAAAATAAAATAAAAAGTGCCTCCCAGATGAAGGCCGTTGAGGAAAATGCCTGGGACCGAGTATGTAACCAAAGGAAACCTGAGAGCAGATAACCTGCAGCCGGAACAGCAGTTCTGTAGAAAGAGATTGTGTTACCACCTGCCAACCCTCAAATAAAAAACCGCTACCCACTTCCGGGCGCAGAGTCAGACCCTTCCTGCTGCCAGCAGAGGGTGCTGAGCGCTAAGAAACGCTAGCAGGAGCCCCAGGGGTCCCCCCCAGACCGAGGCTCGGAAGGTGGGTCCCTGGGAAGGTGGGTCCCTGCGAGCCATGAGCCGCCCCCCGCCCCCGCCTCCTCGGGGTAAGTGGCGGGCAGGTGGCGGGTGCGGCCGGCCTGAACTTGACCGGGCCCTGTCCTCCCTGATGCCCACGTTCTCAGGTGTCGCTGCAGCTCTCCGCTCGCCAGGCGTGAATAAATCATGTAGAGGCCGAGCAGCCCTCACAGCGAGTTCCTTCTCCACAAACAGCTTTCCGAGCGCCTGCTGCTGTTTTCTGGGGGGTGTGCGTCTCCAGGAGGACGGGGGGGGGGGGGGGGGGGGGTCAGGTGCCCGGGTGCCCTGCAGCCTGACATGGCTCGGCTGGAGCCATGCAGGAGGGTTTTTTGGTGTTAACCTTGTTGTTGGGACAGAGGAGAGCTGGCATGTTGAAGACGACGGTATTCAAGACAGTTCTGGAAATGCAAACATATTTAAATGCCAGGCGGGCCAAGACCAGTGTGTCTCAGTGGATAGAGTGTCAGTCTGCGGACTGAAGGGTCCCGGGTTCGATTCCGGTCAAGGGCATGGACCTTGGCTGCGGGCACATCCCCAGTGGGGGGTGTGCAGGAGGCAGCTGATGGATGTTTTTCTCTCTCATCGATGTTTCTAACTCTCCCTCTCCCTCTCTATAAAAAAAAATCAATAAAAATGTATTTAAAGAGAAAGGGAAAAAAAGAAACATCAATGAGAGAGAAACATCAGTCAGCTGCCTCCTTACTGGGAATGTGCCCTTGACCGGAATCGAACCCAGGACCCTTCAGTCCGCAGACCGATGCTCTACCACTGAGCCAAACCAGTTTCAGCGGTTAGGACTGTTTTTAAAATTGATTTTAGAGAGAGGAAGGGAGAGAGAGAGAGAGAGAGAGAAGCGTTGACCGGTGTGAGATGGTACCTCATGGTCCTTAGCTCCTGGATTCTTTTTATTTTTATTTTTATTTTTCAATATATTGTTTTTGATTTCAGAGAGGAAGGAAGAGGAAGAGGAAGATAGAAACCTCAATGATGAGAGAGAAACATCAATCAGCTGCCTCCTGCACATCCCTAGTACATGCCCTTGACCGGAATCGAACCCGGGACCCTTCAGTCCACAGGCCGACGCTCTATCCACTGAGCCACACCGGTTTCGGCTGCTCCTGGATTCCTGACCCATCAAATCCGGGAGGCAGGCAGCGCTGGGCATTTTCACCACTGACCTGAGGTCATTGGTTACGCAGCAGCCTCTCTGGAGCGGTTCGGGCCGCCCTCTCCCCTGGTGTGCGGGGTGTGTCCCCCCCCCCCCCCCCCGTCCCGTCCCCTGGGAGTGGGGTCTGCCTCCTGGCTTCTGTGCCAGGGACACCGGGGGTGCCCGGGCCTATAGCTCCCTGCACTGAAACATCTTCCCAACGTTTCCGGCCATCACGGCCGCTCCCAGGTTCCCCGTGATGTGTGTGTGAGGTTAACAACCCAACTGCCCCCGCCGACAGGAACCAGACCGGTCACCGGAACGTGTCCCGGGACAGAGCATGACGTCAGGGGGAAGCTAAGGCGATCTGAACAAGTACGCAGTTTACTTACGGATAATGTATTCCCTCTGGCTCGGCGATTGCAACAAAAGTGCCAGACTGATGGAGGACGTTGATAATGCGGGGGATTGTGTGGGATATACCGACACGGGAACCAGCTGTGCTGTCTGCACTTTTTCTATAAAATATGAAACTGTCCTGAAAGCACAAATGTGTTTAAAAAGCTGCAACCGAAGGGCTAACCCAGGGGTGGGCAAACTTCTTGACTCGAGAGCCACCATGGGTTCTTACACTGGACCGGAGGGCCGGAATGAAAGCACGGATGGAGTGTTTGTGTGAACTAATATAAACGCAAAGTAAACATCCTTACATAAAAGGGCACGGTCTTTTTTATTTTATTTATTTCAATAGTTTTATTCATTTCAAACATTTTAACAAGAAGAATGTAAACACTAATTGTTATAATTTTAAACTTCAAAAAATGGAGGGATCGTAGCACAATAACATACCTTATATTGAAGATGGCAAAGGCAAAATAAAGTTGCCTAACAAAGGAAAGGTCCAAAATCCTTTCAAATTAAACCCTCCGCTCTTTCAGCTCTGCGGGCCGGATAGAACAGCTGAACGGGCGGGATCCGGCCCGAGGGCCGTAGTTTGCCCACGTCTGGGCTAACCTATAAAGTCACAAATATTTCAGAATGTATAGGGGAGTGATACACACACACACACACACACACACACACACACACACACACACAGGATATCCCCCCAAAATGTATCCACACTTTGACAGGTGATAGCTCCATCTTGAAAATGAAATGTATTTTAATAAGCACTGCCTTTATAATTATTCAAAGTGTGTATATATTTTTGGGGATACTGTATATATAAAGGGTGTGTGTGTGTGTATCACTCATACGGAAAGGACTCATAGATCTTAGGGTAAAGAAGGCATTCTTCTTTAAAAAAAAAATAGAGGAAGGGAGATGGATAGAGAGTTAGAAACATGGATGGGAGAGAGACATCGATCAGCTGCCTCCTGCACACCCCCTACTGGGGATGTGCCCGCAACCAAGGCACATGCCCTTGACTGGAATCGAACCCGGGACCCTTCAGTCCGCAGGCCGACGCTCTATATAAACCAGGGGTGGGCAAACATTTTGACTCGAGGGCCACCGTGTGCTCTTACACCGGACCGGAGGGCCGGAGGAACAAAAGCAACCTGACCATGCTGGCACTCTCCTCTTGGGCTGCTGGGGAAGGCGCGGAGGGGAGAGCAAGAGAACCCTCCGCTCTTTTGGCTCCGGCCCTCGGGCCATAGTTTGCCCACGGCTGATATAAACCCTTCTTTGCTGTTTGATTGTGTGTGCAATACCCTGTTCTCCGGAACATAAGACAGTGTCTTATATGAATGTTGGCTCCCAAAGATGCGCTAGGTCTTATTTTCAGGGGATGCCTTATGTTTCCATGAGGTCGGTCTTATTTTCGGAGGATGTCTTATTTCCAGGGAAAGCTGGGTAGGTATGTCTTTGAACACACACTACACACACACTACACACACACTCTCACAGCCTCTGGAAAACCCATCCGCCCCCACCAGGAGCCTCGGGGAGGGCCCAGGAGGCAGGCCAAATGCTCCGAGGACAGCCGCAGCTGCCACGCAGAGGGGAGCAGACCGTGTCTGCAGGAGGTGTGGGGGCTGGAGTGTCACGTTCCCTAATGAACCCGCAGGGAGGGGGTCCCGCTGCCCGCAGCTTCTCACCGGAGCTGCCGGCCCGACGGCAAAAGCTCGGTTTCCTCCTCTCCCCACAGCGGCGCGCGGAGCCGTGTTGATAAAGCGCTCGCGTCTGTGCGAAGAGCATCCCTCCCCGCGGGAGAGCGCTAATCCCACCGGGTTCGGGCGGCTCCACGCTCCTGGTTGTGGATTTCGTTTACTCTGCCCGCCTTTCCAATTACCTCTCCGGAGGTGCCAATCTGTCCTGGAGATTAGCGGGCAGGGGAACGGCCCTCATTGTCCATCCCCACCTGCCCGCCCGCCACGGATGCTCTCTCTCCTGGACTGCAGGCAGCTCTGGCTCCACAAAGATGAGCTGCAGCCGAGAAAACAGGGTTCAATCCGGGCCTTTTAGAATTTGCCATCTGGCCCGGGCCGGTGTGGCCCAGCGGATAGAGCGTCGGCCTGCGGACTGAAAGGTCCCGGGTTTGATTCCGGTCAAGGGCATGGACCTTGGTTGTGAGCACATCCCCGGTGCGGGGTGTGCAGGAGGCAGCTGATGGAGATTTCTCTCTCATTGATGTTTCTAACTTTCAATCCCTCTCTCTTCCTCTCTGTGAAAAATCAATAAAATATATTAAAGAAAAAAAGAATTTGCCATCTGTGTGGCTCAGTGGATAGAGCATTGGCCTGGGGACTGAAGGGTCCCAGGTTCGATTCTGGTCAAGAGCATGTACCTTGATTGTGGGCACATCCCCAGTGCGGGGTGTTGCAGGAGGCAGCTGATGGATGATTCTCTCTCATCGATGTTTCTAGCTCTCAATCCCTCTCTCTTCCTCTCTGTAAAAATTCAATAAAATATATTAAAGGATAAAAAAAGAAAAAAAGAATTTGCCATCTGGCCCTGACCAGTGTGGCTCAGTGGATAGAGCATCAGCCTACGGACTGAAGGGTCCCAGGTTCGATTCCGGTCATGGGCATGGACCTTGGTTTCGGGAACATCCCCAGTGGGGGGTGTGCAGGAGGCAGCTGATGGATGATTCTCTCTCATTGATGTTTCTAGCTCTCTATCCCTCTCCCTCTCCGTAAAAAAGTCAGTAAAATATATTTTAAAAAAGAAAAAAGAATTTGCCATCTGGCCCAGCCAGTGTGACTAGGAGGTCACGGTTTGATTCCCGATCGGGGCACAGGCCCGGGTTACAGGCTCGATCCCCAGTGTGGGGCGTGCAGGAGGCAGCTGGTCCATGATTCTCTCTCATCGTCCATGTTTCTACCTCTCCCCCACTCCCTTCCTCTCTGACATCAATGAAAATATGTTTGTTTTGTTTTTTAAGAAATTTCCATCTAGAACAGGGTGGTCCCCAGGGTGGGGCGTGCAGGAGGCAGCCGGTCCCTGATTCTCTCATCATGGATGTTCCTCTCTCCCTCTCCCTTCCTCTCTGAAACCAATAAAAAAAATACCTTAAAAGGTATCTCTGGGGGAGAGGTCTTCACATTAAAAAATCCCTAACAGCTGAAACCGGTGTGGTTCAGTGGATAGAGCGTCGGTCTGCGGACTGAAAGGTCCCGGGTTCAATTCCGGCCAAGGGCATGTACATTGGTTGCGGGCACATCTCCAGAAGGGGGTGTGCAGGAGGCAGCTGATGGATGTTTCTCTCTCATTGATGTTTCTGACTCTCTATCTCTCTCCCTTCCTCTCTGTAAAAAAATCAATAAAATATATATATTTTTAAAAATCCCTAACAACGTGGGTTTGTGCACAGTATGGGCCCGCCCACCACGGGAAGCCTGGGCAGAGGGGTCTGTGTTGGGCAGCCTCCCCTCCCCGCTCCGAGGTCGGTCGGAAGAGGCTGTTTTATGGTTTGTCTGCTTTTCAAGCCCATCCTGACCCCGCGGCTGACCGGCCGTCCAGACTCTGGGCCCAGATCCACACTCGGAGGGAAGAGGCCGGCCCCTCCTCTGCATGACAAAGGGCCTCGGCCTCCTCCCCAGGACGGGGCCCCTCGGGGAAAATCGCCCCAATCCACACTCCTGGCCTTCCTCTGGCCGCTGGCTAATTGCCCAATTATTTTATTTCCCCGGAGCTGAACGTCAGGCCGCCTGGAATCCACATTCGGGCCGGAGCCTGTGTCCGGACAGCCACAGGGGTCCGGGATTTGTCGTGTCTGTCTGCTTCTCACACCTCCTTGCCCGGCCCTGCCCTGCCCTGCCCTGCCCCCCCCCAGCCCTGCCCCCCCCCCCCCCAGCCTGGCCAGCTCACCGGGCGCTGCTCGCTGCCTCTCGCCAGCTTTGGGGGTCAGGGAGACTGTGGGCTGGAAACAGCTCGGGGTGCGGGAGGAATTTAGGGGAGACTCAGCTTTCTGCAGACACCCATCCTGTTTGGGGGACAGACACCCTCACATCTCAGCCTCCGTCTTCTTAGCTCTAACCACGGGATGGGGGGGGGGCGGGGGGGATGGTGGCCAGGACCACGGCCTGATGGTCCACTGCAGCTCTGATTCTACAAAGAACCCATCATCTGCGCCGTAATCCTCGCCTACAGAGGTGGCTGGCTTCTCCGAGCAGGGAATGTTTCTAACTCTCTATCATCCCTCAGGCTCACGGGGAGAGACATGTTCCCACACGTATTCCCACGGCGTATTCCGGGTCACAACCCCCACCCCCAAACTTCTAAATAAAGACCCCAAACACTTCCTTTATATATTGATTTCAGAGAGAGAGGGAGAGAGAAAGAAGCATCCATGATGAGAGAGAACCATTGATCGGCTGCCTCCTGCACGCGCCCCCACACTGGGGATCGAGCCTGCAACCCTGGGACCCTTCAGTCCACAGGCCGATGCTCTATCCCAGCCGTGGGCAAACTACGGCCCGCGGGCCGGATCCGGCCCGTGTGGCTGTTCTATCCGGCCCACAGAGCCGAGAGAGCGGAGGGTTCTCTTGCTCTCCCCTCCGCTCCTTCCCCAGCAGCCCAAGAGGAGAGTGCCAGCATGGTCAGGTTGCTTTTGTGCTGGCCCTCCAGTCCGGTTTAAGAAACCGTGGTGGCCCTCGAGTCAAAAAGTTTGCCCACCCGTGGAATAGAGCGTCGGCCTGCGGACTGAAGGGTCCCGGGTTCGATTCCGGTCAAGGGCATGTACCTTGGTTGAGGGCACATCCCCAGTAGGCAGTGTGCAGGAGGCAGGTGACGGGTGTTTCTAACTCTCTATCCCTCTCCCTTCCTCTCTGTAAAAAAAAAATCAATAAAAAAATTATATATATTTTTAAAATACATTTTATTGTTTTTTTACAGAGAGGAAGGGAGAGAGAGAAAGAGTTAGAAACATCGATGAGAGAGAAACATCGACCAGCTGCCTCCTGCACACCCCCCATGGGGGATGTGCCTGCAACCAAGGTACATGCCCTTGACCTCGATCCAACCTGGGACCCTTGAGCCTGCAGGCTGACGCTCTATCCACTGAGCCACACCAGTTTTGGCAAAGACATATATTTTTAAAAATCTCAAAATGAGCCGAAACCGGCGTGGCTCAGTGGTAGAGCGTCGGTCTATGGACTGAAGGGTCCCGGGTTTGATTCCGGTCAAGGGCATGTACCTTGGTTGCGGGCACATCCCCGGTGGGGGGTGTGCAAGAGGCAGCTGATCGATGTTTCTCTCTCATCGATGTTTCTAGCTCTCTATCTCTCTCTCTTCCTCTCTGTAAAATATCAATGAAATATATATATATTTTTTAAAATCTCAAAATGGGGGGTAGTGGGGGAGGGGGCCAGAGGATCCCGTGGAGGAGGGACCTTCTCCTGGACCTTGTGCTCCGGAGAAGGAGGGGTCTATGTCGCCGGTCAGTCCCCCCCCCCGTGCAGGGGGCTCCTGGCCCCCGGGGACCCCGGTGGGTCCTCAGCCCCAGGCATCTCCTCGGTGGGGGGAGCCTCAGCCCCAGGGCCCTGCAGAAGCCGGTGCAGACCCCAGTGAGCTCTCGGGGGGCCAGCGGCTGGAGCCGTCGAGGGGCTCGAGGGGCCGTGCTCCAGAGAGCAGCCTGGGTGTGAGATCCTCGGCACCCCCCCCCCCGGCCGGTGATAAGCCACGGGGCTTCCTCTCTGGCAGCACCAAGGGTGCCGAGGGCTTTGCATATTTATGGAACACCAGCCCGGGACGTCTCCCCTCCGGGCCGGGGTCGCTGCCGATGGGACGCCTCTGCACCTTTTGGCCCGACTTGAGGCCCAAATGTTGGCATCCAGTAAGCCCCTTCCCGTTAATCATCACCTCCGAAGGAAGGCAGCGGCCACCTTTTGGAGAAGGCTGTGCTTGTCAGAGAGAGAGAGAGAGAGAGAGAGAGAGAGAGAGAGAGAGAGAGAGAGAGAGGGAGAGAGAGAGAGCAGGAGGGCCTGTCTGAGCCCCGAGATGGGGTCTGAGTTCTTCCCTTGAGTTTCCAGGATCCCCTGGAAACAGAGGAGGGGAGGGGAGGGAGGGGAGGGGAGGGGAGGGCAGGGGGCACACGAGGTCACCATCCGTTCTGTCCCCTCCGTGGCTCAGCTGTCAGCATCCCTCAGTGTGTCCTCTTCCCTTGTCCCCCGGGATGTGTCAGGAGGACCCATCTCCCTCGCTCCAGACAACCCCGGCTCTGGCGCCTCCCAGCTGCCCCCCCCCCCGGGCGAGGCAGGGGAGGGTTCGTGCCTCGGTTTCTCCATCCAGGAAATGGGCCCAGTAATGGCAAGTGGTGAGGATAAAGAGTGAGAAGGATGTGAGATGCTCAGAGTCCCGGGCACAGAACCTGTAAGCGCTGTTAGCCGCTATGACTGTTACCGGCGTTCATATTATCCCTCCCCGTCCACAGTTTCTTTTTTTTTTTTTTTAATAGTTTATTGATATTTTACAGAGAGGAAGGGAGAGAGATAGAGAGCTAGAAACGCCGATGAGAGAGAAACATCGACCAGCTGCCTCCTGCACACCCCCCACCGGGGATGTGCCCGCAGCCAAGGTCCATGCCCCTGACCGGCATTGAACCCGGGACCTTTCAGTCCGCAGGCCGACGCTCTATCCACTGAGCCAAACCAGTTTCGGCCCACAGTTTCTCCCCCCCCCCCAAATATATATATATATATATATATATATATATATATATATATATATATATAAATATATATTTTATTGAGTTTTCACAGAGAGGAAGAGAGAGGGATAGAGTTAGAAACATCGATGAGAGAGAATCATCGGTCAGCTGCCTCTTGCACACCCTGTACTGGGGATGTGCCCGCAACCAAGGTACATGCCCTTGACCGGAATCGAACCCGGGACCTTTCAGTCTGCAGGCCGACGCTCTATCCACTGAGCCAAACCAGTTTCGGCCCCAAATATATCTTATTGATTTTTTTTTTTTAAAAGAGGAAGAGAGAGGGATAGAGAGTTAGAAACATCGATGAGAGAGAAATGTCCATCAGCTGCCTCCTGCACACCCCCTACTGGGGATGTGCCCGCAACTTTCCAGGTTCTGCCCGTGACCGCTGCCTGGGTTCGAGCTGGATGCGGGTGGGTGGTGGGGACCTCGGCCAGCTCCCCGCACAGCCCTCGATGGCCGGGCGACCACAAAGACACTGACTGCCGCCATCTCAGTCCCTGACGCGTCCCGGGAGCCAGCCGAGCTGCCGGGTCCCTGTCCTGACAGCACGCAGCCTTCCTTCCATCCCAGGGAGGACAAGATCCTCTGGTTGGGGGGTACGGCGGGGGGATAGAGAGGCGAGGAGGGGTTTGCGGGGACTGGAGGTGGAGGGGAGAAGCCGGGGCTTCTGTGCGTGGCCCTGGCCAGCGTGGGCAGGGATCCGTGTGTGCCCGCGCCCCTCCCCGTGGGCACAGCTCCTCCAGGCTGCTCTCGGGGAGGAGGCATGGGCAGCTGGGCTGGGGGGGGGCCTCACCGTTGCCCAGTGTGGACTGGCTTCTCCACGCACGGGGGACTCGGCACAATGCACCGGGCCCTAAAGCTGTCACTGGGCCGTCAGACAGCGGCAGTGACCAGGGGCCCAAGCCGGGTACAGACGGCCTTTGTGCCCTTTCTAGACAGCCCCTCCTCAGGCCCGGGGCCCTGTCTGGCTGCTGAGCTCCCAGGAGGGGAGGGGTGTGACCTTTCTCTCTCCCTCCCTCCTTCTTTCCCTCCCCCCTCTCCCCACCCAGGCCCAGCCCGGGGCTGGCTATAAAGCCGGCTGCCCAGCCCTGCCCTCAGCACCGGACCCTCCCGGAGCCGTCTCGTCAGGGCACCCATCCTCGCTGCCCGTCCTCCCGAGTGGCACCATGAGGGCCCTGTGTCTGTGCTGGGCGCTGTGGGCGCTGTGGGCGCTGGGCCCGGCCCGGCCCGGGGCGGCCGTGACGGAGGAGCAGATCCTGGGGGGCCTGCTGCAGCAGCTGCGGCTGAGCGAGCCCCCCGCTCCGGGCCAGGGGGGCACAGGGGAGCGGCCGGTGCCCCCTGCCCACGTGCGGGCCCAGTACGTGGCCCTGCTGCAGCGCGGCCACGGCGTGCCCTCCCGGGGGAAGAGGTTCAGCCAGAACTTCCGAGGTGAGGCCCTCCCCGCTCCCTGGCCCGTGTGCGTGCGTGTGCATGCGTGTTTGTGTGTATGCATGCATGTGCATGCGTGTTTGTGTGTGTGGGGACGTGTGCCTGTGCATGTGCATGTAAGACTGGATGTGCCCACCTGGGAAGGCTGCCTGGAGACCCCTCTCTGGGCCTGAGACTCACCCCCCTCCCACTGGCGCCCCCAGACAGACCCAAGTACCCCAAGGCGAGGATTCTGACCCTCAACCTCTCAGCTGGCCCCGTTCGTTGGCTCGGGGTCCCCTGAGCGAGCTGCCCCTGGCGGTGGAGGAGGGGGGTGGGTGCAAAGGAGGCGCGGGGTCCCGGGGCAGTGAGGGGGACCACGGACTGTGAGGAGGGTGGAGACCTCAGCGCATGCCGGGCTGGACCCCAAGGCGGCATCGGAGAGGAGGAGGAGGGTGGGAGGAAGAAGCCGATGGGCGTGGGCGTGGGAGAACCCACGCTCTACTCAGGGGGGGGGAGCTGTGTAAGGCCGGGGGCTCCTTGGGGTCTGTTTTCGCACGGCCACCAGTGGCCTGGCCTGCAGATCACCCCCTGAACCTGTTTGCACCCATGACCGAGTCTGCCCTCCCTGCCAGAGCTGGGAAGGGGCGAGGGGGTCGCTGGGTGGGAGGATTTGGGGTGGGGGACCTGGCAGATACTGTCAAGGGGCAGCAGGGGCCTGAATCCTACCTGCTCAGCCCCTGCTTCTGGGCTGGGGCTCACCCCTCCGCGCCCAGAACCCCACGGCGAGGATTCTGACCCCCCGGGCTCAGCTGACCCCAAAGCTCACGGCCAGGCCTGCCCTCGGGGCGCTGGAGGTTGTTCTAGGACCCCAGACCCCCGCCCCCAGGGGGATCTGTAGGTAACCACGGAGACGGAATAGGGCTGCTCCCCTCTGTGGCCGCGCCCCCCGGCTGACCCCGCGGTCCTCCCCAGAGGTGGCCGGCAGGTTCCTGGTGTCCGAGGCCTCCACGCGCCTGCTGGTGTTCGGCATGGAGCGGCGGCTGCCCCCCAACAGCGAGCTGGTGCAGGCGGAGCTGCGCCTCCTCCAGGAGCCGGTGCCCGAGGCCGAGCTCCGGCGGCACCAGCGCCTGGCCCCGCGCAGCGACCTGGCCCGCGTCACCGTCGAGTGGCTGCACGTGCGGGCCGACGGCTCCAACCGCACCGCCCTCATCGACTCCAGGTGAAGGGGGGGTGCCCGGGGTGCTGGGGGGGCAGGAGGGGGCTCGGGGAGAGGGATGGGAGGTGGGGACAGGCTTCCCCAGCCCTCAGCGCCCGGTCCCCGCAGGCTGGTGTCCGTCCACGAGAGCGGCTGGAAGGCCTTCGACGTGACCGAGGCCGTGACCTTCTGGCAGCAGCTGAGCCGGCCCCGGGAGCCGCTGCTGCTGCAGGTGTCAGTACAGCGGGAGCACCTGGGCCCGCTGGCCTCCAGCGCCCACAGGCTGGTGCGCTTCGCCCCCCGGGGGCCTGCGGGGGCCGCGCGGGGGGAGCCCCAGCTGGAGCTGCACACCCTGGACCTCGGCCACTTCGGGTAGGTCCTGGGGGGGGAGGGGGGCCGCCGGGCGGGCGGGTGGGTGAGCGGACGGCCCAGGAGGCAAGGCATCCCCACTGCACGTCCGTTTCTAACGGAAGAACGTTTCACTCAGCCATTTTACTGACACATACCTTAGATATTTTCTTTTTTTTTAAATAACTTGCTGGGATTTTATTTTTATTTATTTTTATTTAAAAAAATATATTTTATTGATTTTACACAGAGAGGAATTGAGAGGGATAGATAAGTTAGAAACGTTGATGAGAGAGAAACATCGACCAGCTGCCTCCTGTACACTCCCCACTGGGGATGTGCCCGAAACCAAGGTACACGCCCTTGACCGGAATCGAACCCGGGACCTTTCAGTCCGCAGGCCGATGCTCTATCCATTGAGCCAAACCGGTTTTGGCTACCTTAGATATTTTCGATGGGCTTTTATGTTGTCACTGACACACACATTATGCCAATCATCTAATTTTATTCTACCCTTTTCCACGATCAATTCTTTTTTGTTAAATAGGTTTTTAATGATTTTTAGAGAGAGAGGAAAGGAGAGGGAGAAAGAGACAGAAACATCTATGATGAGAGAGAAAGAGAAACATCAGCCATTGGCTGCCTCCTGCACGCCCCCTACTGGGGATCAAGCCCACAGCCCTGGGCATGTGCCCTGACCGGGAATCGAACCAGGGACCTTCTGGTTCCTGGGTGGACACTCCACCGCTGAGCCATACCCAGCCAGGCACCCCTGATGAAGTCTTTAGACACGTATTAGCATGATGCCAAGTGGAACAGCTTTCCCCTGACATCCTGGCTTCTTCAGGGGACGAGTCCCAGCCCCATGGGATCACACAGCCTGCCTTCCACGGAGCGCTCTCCCTGGGTGCGACTGGCTGCAGGGCCTCTGACACGTGTCTCCACACGTTCGGGTCCCCGCGTCCTCGGGGTCATAGGGTAATGTTGGACCCTCATAAGGTGTGTGTCAGGATAAATGTGAAGCCCTAAGTCAGTGTCTGGCATACTAGACCTTTAATAAACAGCAGCTGATTTATCACACACATTCACCATTTATCACATACATTCACCATTTATCACACACATTCACCATTTATCACACACATGCAGCCTTTTAAAAAAAAATATTTTTTATTGATTTTTTTTACAGAGAGGAAGGGAGAGGGATACAGAGCCAGAAACATCAATGAGAGAGAAACATCGATCAGCTGTCTCCTGCACACCTACTCCTGGGGATGTGCCCGCAGCCAAGGTGCATGCCCTTGACTGGAATCGAACCTGGGACCCTTGAGTCTGCAGGCTGATGCTCTATCCACTGAGCCACACCGGTTTCGGCCACATGCAGCCTTTTTAACATCATGAGAGATGGGAAACACGTCTCCCTCCCAGATGCCCCACAGGGCCCTGCCCCGGGGCCCCCTGACCCTCAGCCCGCCCCACTGACCCCTGACCCCGCCTCTCTTTGCCATCCCACAGAGCTCAGGGCAACTGTGACCCCGAGGCACCCGTGACCGAGGGCACCCGCTGCTGCCGCCGGGAGACGTACATCGACCTGCAGGGGATGAAGTGGGCCGAGAACTGGGTGCTGGAGCCCCCGGGCTTCCTGGCCTACGAGTGCGTGGGCACCTGCCAACAGCCCCCCGAGGCCCTGGCCTCCAAGTGGCCGTTCCTGGGGCCGCGGCAGTGCGTCGCCTCGGAGACGGCCCCGCTGCCCATGATCGTGAGCGTCCAGGAGGGCGGCCGGGCCCGCGCCCAGGTGGTCAGCCTGCCGGGCCTGCGGGTGCAGAGGTGCAGCTGCGCCTCAGACGGGGCGCCCGTGCCAAGGAGGCTGGAGCCGTAGGCGCCGGGCCGGCCGGGCCACGGAGGCCTCTGACCAAGCACGTGCACCGAAGCAGGTGTCGATGTAGGTGTTAGGTTTCTACTTAGCAAGCCACCCCCCTGTGCCCCAAACAGGGCCCCTATTTTTACCTTTCCCGCGTGTGCTGCCGCCGTTACTTGTCCCCCTGTCCGTCCCCTAAGCACTTACATGAGTAACTACTGCCGCTCGGAGACCCTGGCTCCTCGCTGGCCCGTGTGGCTCAGCCTGGGCAGGCTGGTTTGTTCTCTGGCAAGTTCTCAACCGACTTTGGGGCGACACACCCTGAGATAAGGACTGGGGGTGGGGGTGGGGGTAAAGAACTCGTTTACTCTATTACATGACGAATTCACACCAAACCCTAAAATCCCTCCTGTTTCCCCCCTCGACAGGGAGGGTGTCTCAAAATGAACCCCGTCTCCCAAACGTGGAATCCTTTTTGGATTTTTGTAAACATGGCCCGGGTTCCCCCTGCCAGGGCGCTTGGAAAGGGGAGGAGGAGGAGGAGGGGCTTCGGGGTCCCCCAGGGGGCGGGGCACCGGGGAGCAGGACACCTGGTTTCTGGACAGGACAGGGCCCCCAAGCTGTGACGTCATCGCCCTGGGGACCCCGCAGCCCTTACCTCCCCCTTTTCCCCCGCCTCCCTCCCCCCTACTCCGCCTGCCCGCGCTTACTTAGTTACCTACCCCCCGTGTTAGAGAACTTTTATCACCAGTGAGCACCACATGTGTTTTGTTTACGTTTTGCTATTGTTATTATTATTTAGAAAAAAAAACAACAACAATGGAATGTAGAGAACATGCAGGAATAAAAGCGGTTCCACTCCGAGTCCACGCATTGCACTGGCAGCATTCCGTTATTCTCTGTATTGACTCCTCTTGCAGAGGAGGCGGGCGCGCAGCCGCGACCCGGCCTCGGATTGGCCCGCGCTCCGAGAGGCCGGCCGGGGATTGGCTGCCGGGGAGTGGGCGTGGCTACGTAGCCCCGGGGCGTGGCCACGTCGCCCTGCGCAACGCGGCCCTGAGTGCGCGCGGAGGGTGTCGGGATCCGGCCGGAAGTTGCTGGGTCCGGCTTCCGCTTCGCCGTTCGCTGCGCTTTTCCACCTGCCGCGTCCGCTTTGCGGTGTCTCCCGCCCGCGTGGGGCGAGTCCTGCGGCCGCCGCGGGCACCGGGCCCGGGACCATGAGCGTGGGCTTCATCGGCGCGGGCCAGCTGGCCTGTGCCCTGGCGCGGGGCTTCACGGCCGCTGGTGAGCGCGCGGGGCCGGGGGGCGGCGGCCTGGGGACCGGCTCGGGGTCCGAGCGGGGGGTCTGGCTCTGCTCGCCCCGGGGCGGCGCGGGGGCGGGGCGGGCCCTGGCGCCCCGCTGAGACGCCCCGTGTGCCGCAGGCATCCTGTCGGCTCACAAGATCATAGCCAGCTCCCCGGACATGGACCTGCCCACGGTGTCGGCGCTCAGGGTAGGTGAGGCCGAGGGTGCGGGAGGCCCCGGAGGGTGGCCTGGTTCTCCCGAGCTCCCCTTGCCTCCCCCTCCCTCCCCAGCTGGTCATCAGCAGGCTGGTAACCGCCCCCCACCTCCATCTGTTAGCACCAGGAGCCTCCCCCCGCCCACCCCCAGGCGAACAGACGGGGGTGGGGGGGGTTCAAATGCAGGACCTGGGGCGCTTAGATGAAGAGAGGTTTATGCATGGGAACGTAGTAGGCACCCCGAAAATGTTCGTGTGTCGTCATGGGCTGTCTGGGGTCCTGGAGGCTCTCTGAGGGACGTGCAATGAGGCAGGTGACAGGCAGGGTGGATGATGGTCCCTGCACGGGAGTCCTGCTGGGAGGGGTGTCCTCCCACCCGCCCTGGACCACGCGGAGACCGGGTGGGTTGGGGCCTGACCCGGCTGCGCTTCCCACCTTTGGGTGCTAGCATTTCCCTTTGTCGCGTCCCAGTCCTGGAGATTTTAAAAAATAATATATTTTTATTGATTTTTTGCAGAGAGGAATGGAGAGAGAGAGAGAGTTAGAAACATCGATGAGAGGGAATCATCGATCAGCTGCCTCCTGCACACCCCCTACTGGGTTACATGCCCCTGACAGGAGTCGAACCTGGGACCCTTGGGTCCTGAGGCTGACGCCCTATCCACTGAGCCACACCGGTCAGGGCCCAGCACTGGAGATTTCTTTTTCTTTTTTTTTTTTTAAATTGATGTTTCACAGAGAGGAAGGGAGAGGGATAGAGAGCTAGAAACACCGATGAGAGAGAAACATCCACCAGCTGCCTCCCGCACACCCCCTACTGGGGATGTGCCTGCCACCAAGGTACTTGCCCTTGACCGGAATCGAACCTGGGACCCCCCAGTCCGCAGACCCACGCTCTATCCACTGAGCCACACCGGTTTCGGCTGGAGACTTCTTAGCTGGCCCAGGGCTGCCTGGGCTGGCAGACGCTGGTGGGGATGTGGGACAGGCCTGTCCTGGTTGCCGTGGAGACGCTGGTCCATGCTCGGCACCTGTGCCCACTTGCCCAGGAGCAACCTGTGCCAGCGGGGTCAGGGGCAGACCCCGAGGGGACGAGGCAGGGCATGCCAGGCGGCGGCTGGCGGAGGGGTGGCTGGCAGAGGGGTGGCGGCTGTGCCCCCTCCCTGTGCCCGGGGGGGCTGCCCGCACCGAGAGCCGGCCGTCTCCCCCGCAGAAGTTGGGGGTGAGCCTGACCCGGAGCAACAAGGAGACGGTGAGGCACAGCGACGTGCTCTTCCTGGCCGTGAAGCCGCACATCATCCCCTTCATCCTGGACGAGATCGGCGCCGACGTGCAGGCCCGGCACATCGTGGTCTCCTGCGCCGCCGGCGTCACCATCAGCTCGGTGGAGAAGGTGCCCGGCTCGGCTCCCGGGCCCGGTGGGGGCGAGGGGAGGAGGGGGGTGGGGTTCCCCGTGGGCGCTGGGCCCCCTGGCGACGCTCTGGCCCCCTTGCTCGCTCCAGAAGCTGACGGCCTT
This sequence comes from Vespertilio murinus, assembly GCA_963924515.1. Lineage (NCBI taxonomy): Eukaryota > Metazoa > Chordata > Mammalia > Chiroptera > Vespertilionidae > Vespertilio > Vespertilio murinus. The sequence goes on from OZ004721.1 coordinate 4,146,669, forward strand.
CCAGCCGGCCCCCAAGGTGATCCGCTGCATGACCAACACGCCCGTGGTGGTGCGGGAGGGCGCCACGGTGTACGCCACGGGCACCCACGCCCTGGTGGAGGACGGGCAGCTGCTGGAGCAGCTCATGAGCAGCGTGGGCTTCTGCACGGAGGTGGAGGAGGACCTGATCGACGCCGTCACGGGGCTCAGCGGCAGCGGGCCCGCCTACGTGAGCCTCTCTCACTCTCTCACTCTCTCTCTCACCCAGGCTCACGCGGCCTTCTGGGCCCGGAGCAGGCGGGGCTGGCAGGCAGCGGGGCCGGGGAGCTGGTGGCGGACACGGGTCCTTGGCTCTGGCTCCAGTCGTGGGGGAAAGCAGGCCCTCGGGGTGCCCGTGAGTGCCCGCGGCCCCCAGACTGACGGAGTGTCCCCACAGGCGTTCATGGCCCTGGACGCGCTGGCCGACGGCGGCGTGAAGATGGGCCTCCCGCGGCGCCTGGCCCTCCGGCTGGGGGCCCAGGCCCTGCTGGTCAGTGCCTCCCTCGGCCGCTCTGACCCGGGAGGGGGGTGCTGGGGGCTTGCGGGGCTGGGTGGGGGGTGGCCTGGGGAAGGCGTGTCCGCTCACTCCCGCTTGTGCCCCAGGGGGCCGCCAAGATGCTGCTGGACTCGGAGCAGCACCCGGGCCAGCTCAAGGACAACGTCTGCTCCCCCGGGGGGGCCACCATCCACGCCCTGCACTTCCTGGAGAGCGGGGGCTTCCGCTCCCTGCTCATCAACGCCGTGGAGGCCTCCTGCATCCGCACCCGGTGGGCCTCCCCCGCCCGGGCCCCGTTAGCCGTGTGGGGTCTGCGCTGTGAGACCCACCTCTTAGCGGCTAGAGGTTGGCAGGCCTTAGGTCAGTTAGTTCTCCCCACCGATCCGTTGCGGGATCAGCTTTGATTGATGGGTGAGGAGGTGGAGACTCGGTCAGTTTTCCCCAGGTCCAGCGGCTGATCAGGGATGGAGACAGGGTTCGGGTTCAAGCTCGTGACTTCGCACCCTGTGCCTCTCCACGCTGTCTCTCTCCCCTTACGATCACAGATCCCACTTGGGGGTCGACATCTAGGTGGTAACCCATCGTTAGTTAAAGAGCCCGCTTGGCCCTCGCCAGTCCGGCTCAGAGGATAGAGCGTCAGCCCGCAGACGGAAGGGTTCCGGGTTCGATTCCCGTCAAGGGCACGATCCCCAGCTCTGGTTGGGGCTCTTGCCGGAGACAACCACTCGATGTGTCTCTGTCACGTCGATGTTTCTCTCTGTCCCTCCCCTTCCACTCTCCCTGAAAAATCAATGAAAAAATTAGCGGGAGGATTAACAAAAAAAGCCGCCCCAAAAAGGCCTGAGAAGGTGGGGGGAGGGTTTGGTGTGTTGGACTTCTGATTTGGGGTGGTGTCCGGTCAGCGAGGGTGGGGAAGCCTTGAGGCGTCCTGGCTCCAGGACTTAATGCCTCCCTCCTCCTCCTCCTCCCCTCCCCTCCCCTCCGGGCGCCGTCCGCAGAGAGCTGCAGTCCATGGCCGACCAGGAAAAGATCTCCCCTGCCGCCCTCAAGAAGACCCTCCTGGACAGAGTGAAGCTGGAGTCCCCGACGGTGTCCACGCTGACGCCCTACAGTGCCTCCAAGGTCCTCACCCGGAGCCCGGCCCCCGCAGGCAAGAAGGACTGAGGCGGCCGCCCCTCTGCCAGCCCCGCCGAGGCTCGGATCCTCGTGTGAAACCTCCCCGATCTGTGCAGAGCAGGCGGCCCCGGAGGAAGAGGCTTGGGGGGCGGGAGATGCTAGGAGCCAGGGGAACCCGCACATTCCGCCCTCAGAGCCCCGGCTCAGGCGGGAGGCCTGGGAGGACCCCCTCTGTGGGCCTGCAGGGGAGCCCGGATCGGCCTCAGTGCGATGCCACGTCAAGGGGGTGAAAGGTCAACCCACGACAAGGGCGCTCCTCTTCGCACGAGCGTGGGCAGCGTGGACTCGTCCCCAGCAGACACGCACACGTGACGCTGTGCTGGATGGAGGTCCCGCTAAGTTCAGCTGCTTTAATAAAGTTTTATTTTTTATTATCCCTGCCTTTCTGCTTTTTTAAAAAAATGTATATGTTACTGATTTTTTACAGAGAGGAAGGGAGAGGGATAGAGAGTCAGAAACATCGAATGGGAGAGAAACATTGATCATCTGCCTCCTGCACACCTCCTACTGGGGATATGCCCGCAACCAAGGTACCTGCCCTTCACCGGAATCGAACCCGGGACCCTTCAGTCTGCAGGCCGACGCTCTATCCACTGCAAGCACTTTAGGGGAAAGGCTGCTGTTCGAGGTCCGCACAGAGTTGTGAATAAACACGCTGAACGCTCCTTCCCTCCGTGCCAAGTGCCCCGGGAGGCCTCAGTGCACCTAGTCCGTAACGTTCCCGCCTCCTCCTGAGGTGCCCAGGGGCCCAGGACAGTTGTGGACACACCGAGCCGAGGAAAAGAGGGGAAGGCGGAGGAAAAGGCAGCGTGAGGAGAGGGGTAAGAGTAAGGGAGGGGCTAACCTCCCCTCCGCCCTGCTCCTCCCCCTGGAGCGGGCCTCCATCCCCATTTCATAAGTCCCTCCTCTCACGACCCCAAAGCTCCGACCCCACTGTGAACAGTAGGTACTTTGGGGGCAGTGGGATTGCGGTTGGCTTCTCACTTGATTTTTTGTTTTCTTTAATTTTACTTGAGATGGCCGGTTGCCATACGTAGGCATCATCTCCATAGTTAAAAGGTTAAAAAAAAAAAATGTCTCCACTGCTCCCCATTGGTCTTGCAGGAGCACAAACACACCAGGCTGCATCCTGTCCCTAGGTAACTGTTGCTAAGCAACGCTCCCTGGGATGCTGGATTGCCTGACTGCCCTCCGCTGCTGTCCACAGCCTGGCGGCCCCTTAGCAAGTGCCGGGGTGGTCCTGCCACAGCCCCCCCCCCCTCCCTGCAGCCCACACACTGCAGGGTGCCTCTAGTCTCGGGTGGGAGCCCAGCCAATGTTCCTAGCAGCTTCCCGTCCATAACTGAAAACATAGAAAGTGTTTTCTTTCCAAGCGCCGGGCCGCCATATTTTGTGTGCAAGATACACACTCATTTCATCTCTAATTGAACAATTATAATGTGCTTTTTTGTTTCCCCATTTTGCTGATGGACACACTGAGGCCTGGGCAGGTTAGGAACACGGCCAGTGAGAGGAAGGCTGCGTGAGGAGCTGGGGAGGGTGCAGGCAGGGGACAAGGCTGCAGGGGTCCCTGGGGCGGGGACTGGCCCCCTCCTGACCCTTCAGGGGGTGGGGGCGTTGTTTTGAGGGACTGGGGAACCTCTCAGAGAAGCAGACGTTTTAATTGCTTTGATTGGAACCAATCACACCATCATTCCTCCGTGCCTTCTGCATCAAGAGGAAGGAGTAAGCAATGAGCGTTGGTGGACTTCCGTTTCGAACAGCCTCTCCCGGTCAGGACTCCCCTTGGCCCCAAATAGATGTGTCTGATTCTGCTGAGGCCCTGCCTCCCTGCTCTCGCTCACCTCCTTGGGGTGCCTCCCCTCTCTCACCCCCTTTCCCCCCCAGCCCAGCTCTCATTGGCCCTTGGCTATTTCCTCGTGAGCACATTACTTTCTCTCTCTCTCTCCTCTCTCTTTAAATAAATACTTTAATGACGTTTTACAGAGAGAGAGGGAGAGGGAGAGAGTTAGAAACAGCGATGAATTCGTGTGGTCCTGAGATAGTCACCATAAAACAAGCAGACTGTCAAATACAGCGGGGAGGGGAAGGAGACCTGGGGGGAGATAAGAGAACAACCGAAGGACTGGTATGCATGCATATAAGTACAACCAACGAACACAGAACTCTGGGGAGGGAGGGCATGAATGGGAGGTGGGGGGGGGCAATGGTAAGCTATGTACACAAATAATACCTTAATAAATTAAAATTAAAAAAAAAACAGCGATGAGAGAGAAACATCCATCAGCTGCCTCCTGCACACCTCCAACTGGGGATGTGCCCGCAACCAAGGTACATGCCCTTGACTGGAATCGAACCCGGGACCCTTCAGTCCGCAGGCGGACGCTCTGTCCACTGAGCCAAACTGGTCAGGGCTACTTGGCTTTTCAGTGGGGCTTTTTTGAGCTGAGAAGATGCTGCCGCTCATCACATCCGATGGGATTCTCCCAGCACCCCGGCAGGCAGCGGGCGGGGTGCGTGAGCAGCTAAGCAACTAGGGGAGCAGGGCCAGGACCCCGGCCCCCGGACTCCAAGGCCTCCTTCCGGTCTCCCAGGGGCCTCGGGCCGAGCTCTGAAGGCAGCAGGTGGCTCCCTGCCATCAGGCCCCCAGGAAAAACCTGGTCCTCGAAGCCCAGCTCTGTCCGCCCAGCTGCCAGCTGCAGAGGGAAGGCTCGCCCGCGCCACTAGAGGGCGCCAGGCGCTAGCCAGTGAGGGCCCCAGGCGACCAGAGAGGCTACAGCACCCAGGGTGCGGGGTCCTGGGGAGAAACCCCACCCAGCTCAGGGCCCCGAGTGCCAGCTGTGGCGGGCGACTCATGTGTTCACAACGCAATGCAGCTCAGCGTTGGTTAGCAATGGGGATCTCTTTTGGAATGATGCTTCCCCTCTGCCACAGTTGTGTGTTGTTTTTGTTTTTTATATATATATATATATATATATATATATATATATATATATATATATATATATATATATATTTACAATGCTGGCACCTCCAGAGCCAGTCAGCCAGTGCCTTTGCTATTCTTTTTTATTAAAAAAATAAATATATATATATATATATATATATATTTTTTTTGCAGAGTGGAAGGGAAGGGATAGAGAGTTAGAAACATCGATGAGAGAGAAACATCCATCAGCTGCCTCCTGCTGGGGATGTGCCTGCAGCCAAGGTACATGCCCCTGACGGGAATGTGCCTGGGACCCTTCAGTCCGCAGGCCGATGCTGTATCCACTGAGCCAAACTGGTCAGGGCTTGTTTTTTTTTTTTAATATATATTTTTAATTGATTTTTTAATATATATAGGGAGGAAGGGAGAGGGATAGAGAGTTAGGAACATCTACCAGCTGCCTCCCGCATACCCTCTACTGGGGATGTGCCTGCAACCAAGGTCCGTGCCCTTGACCAGAATCGAACCTGGGATTGAGTCCGCAGGCTGATGCTCTATCCACTGAGCCACACCAGTCAGGGCCCCTTGCCATCCTCTTGGCCATCCCAGGAGGTCACCCTCCTGGCTACCCCCACACCGGGGCCCTCCCGGGGTGTCCAGAGCTGAGGAAGAGGAGACTCATGGTCTCGCCGGTGATCTGATGAGTAACACCAGTCTTTTTTTTTTTTTTTTAATATATTTTATTGATTTTTTTACAGAGAGGAAGGGAGAGGGATAGAAAGCTAGAAACATCAATGAGAGGGAAGCATTGATCAGCTGCTTCCTGCACAGCCCCCACCGGGGATGTGCCCGCAACCAAGGTCCATGCCCTTGACTGGAATCGAACCCGGGACCTTCCAGTCCTCAGACCGACACCCTATCCACTGAACCAAACCGGTTTCGGCAGCCCTTTATATCTTAATGGATTGTGTAAAAAACAATTTGTTCACACGGATAAGCTGCGGCCGATAAGCCAAGCTCCTCGCGCGCCAGGCCCCCCACCTGACACACACACACCCCCTCCCCATGCTCTGCAGACCCCCGTGGCTGTCGGTGAGTCGGTGCTTCGGGGACCGTTGAGCTAATGAAGCAAACAGACGCCCGATAAGGGACCGGCGAGGGGAGGCAGGTGTGCGGGCCGGCCGAGGTCCCAGCGTGGCCACTCCAGGCACAGAGCCGGTGTACCAGGAGCTGAGGTTGGCGGGAGAGGATAAGAGTAGCAGCTGCCGCCGAAACCGGTGTGGCTCAGTGGATAGAGCGTCGGCCTGCGGACGGAAGGGTCCCGGGTTCGATTCCGGTCAAGGGCACGTACGTACCTGGGTTGCAAGCTCCTTTGCAGGCCTGGGGGCCCTGGTCTCGGCGTGTGCAGGAGGCCTCCCTTCCTCCCCCTGTCAACCCTCAGCTCCTGACCATTTCCTATTTTCCCTCGGGGCCCGCTCAGCCCCTGTCCTCCCACACCGGGGCCTGCCATCGCCCCTCTGCTGCTCCTGAGCCCCAGCGGGTTCCTGGGGTGGCCCCCGGACTCCCCGACTCCTCAGACTGCCCTGACCACTCTCTCTCCACACCCCCACACCCCTACCCGCCACCACCGCCTGCCTGCTCTCCGCTGGGGGTTCAGGAGAAGGAGGGGGGCCCCCAATAGCTCCATCCTTGTGCAGCTTTCTTGCTCCAAAAGGGAGGGGACATCTGAGCAGCCGCCAGGGCGGGGATGCCCGCCCCTGGCTGGCACCGGGACGGAAGCCCAGGGTCGCCGTGCCTGCCTCCTGACTCACGGAACATGTGAGTCATACGTGTGTTTGTTTTTAAGGCCGGGGACGGAGCCTTATGTTTGGGAAAAGAAGTGCCTTCGCTATGGAGGGATCTGACCGGGCCAGGCCAGAGCCAGGCCTCCAGACTCCTGCCCAAGGGTTCCCTTCGCCCTGCCTCTGCCCGCTGTGCCCCGTTCCCATGCCCCCCCCCCCATGAAGGAGGCCGGGTCCTCGATGGTGTTGCTCAGTGGGTAGAGCGTTGTTGCACTGCGGACCGGAAGGTCCCCGGGTGTGATCCCCGGTCAGGGCACATGCTCAGGGTGCGGGCTGGATGCCCAGTAGGGGGCGTGCAGGAGGCGGCATATCAGTGATTCATCATTGGTGTTTCTGTCTCCCCCCCTCCCTCCCTCTCCCTTCCTCGCTGATACCAATAAAAATATATTTTTAAAAAACCCCAAAAAGTGACCCCCTCCCTAGTCAAGCTGGTGTTGCTCAGTGGTTAGGTATCGACCCATGAGCCAGGAGGTCACAGCTCGGCTCCCGGTCAGGCCACGGGCCCAGGTTTCAGGCTCAATCCCCAGTGCGGGGTGTGCAGGAGGCAGCCGACCCATGATTCTGTCTCATCATGGATGTTTCTAACTCTCTCTCCCTTTCCCTTCCTCTCTGTAAAAGTCAATAAAATATATTAAAAAACAGCCGAAACCGGTTTGGCTCAGTGGATAGAGCGTCAGCCTGCGGACTGAAGGGTCCCGGGTTCGATTCCGGTCAAGGGCATGTACCTTGGTTGCGGACACATCCCCAGTGGGGGGTGTGTAGGAGGTGGCTGATCGATGTTTCTCTCTCATCGATGTTTCTAACTCTCTATCCCTCTCCCTTCCTCTCTGTAAAAGTCAATAAAATATATTAAAAAACAGCCGAAACCGGTTTGGCTCAGTGGATAGAGCGTTGGCCTGCGGACTAAAGGGTCCCGGGTTCGATTCCGGTCAAGGGCATGGACCTTGGTTGCGGACACATCCCCAGTGGGGGGTGTGCAGGAGGCGGCTGATCGATATCTCTCTCTCGTTGATGTTTCTAACTCTCTATCCTTCTCCCTTCCTCTCTGTAAAAGTCAATAAAATATATTTAACACACACACACACACACACACACACACACACACACACGCGCGCGCACACAAAGAGTGACCTCTGGGTTTGGCTGGGTGTGGGGTGAGCCACCCTGAGCCAGAGCGGGTGGGGGCGGAGGGGCAGGTGGGGGCAGTTGGGTGCCCATTGGAGGATCAGGGTGCAGCCAGGAGCCTGGGCAGGATCTCTGAGGAGGAATGAGAAACAGGCCTTCCCGTGACCCCTGGCTGGTAGCGGGGTTGCTGGCCGGGGCTCAGAGAGCTAGCGAGGCGCCCTTCTTGCAGGAGTGGGTGCAGGTGGGGGCACCCGCAGAGGCAGACGCGGGGCAAATCCCCCAGACCGCCGATCCCTGATTCCTCCACAAACACGGCCCCTTTCCGGAATGTGGATTCCCCGTGGGTGCCAGCGTCCAGGGGGGACTGGGCGGGCAGCCAGGCGGGGAGCGGATGTGGATTGGGGACAGGGAGGGCGGCCCCAGCCTTTGTCATGCAGAGGAGGGAGCTGTGCACCTGGGGGCATCGGGCCTCTGCAGGTCAGAGGTCGGGAGGTCACCCCCCCCCCAGCTGGACCCGCGGTGCTGGGGAGGAACAGCGGAGTGGGGAGAGATGGGGGGGTCATCGCCCCCAACTGGGGGGCCTAACCTTAGACCTGGAGTCGAGGACACGGTGGGGGGGGGGAGATGGGTTTGACCCCCCTCCCCAACCAGAGTCCAGGCTGCCAGGGGAGGGCTGCAAGGAAGGGGGAGGTCAGAGGTCATCTCCCCGTCTGCCGTGGGCGGGGAGGGGCTGAAACTGCCCCCCCCCCCCCCGGCTCAGCGCCAAAGGGGACGCCGAGGGTGGGGGCTGCGGGTTCGAGAGCCCAGCCTCTGGGGTCTCACAGCCAGGGGCAGACAACTACTGTGGGTGCCTCCCGAGACGCCCCGAGGCCCAGCCCCAGAAGCCCTGGGCTGCCCCAAAGCTAACCCAAGGGTGGGCAAACTTATTTAAAAAAATATATATATATTTTATTGATTTTTCACCGAGAGGAAGGGAGAGGGATAGAGAATTAGAATCATCGACCAGCTGCCTCCTGCACACCCCCTACCGGGGATGTGCCCGCCACCAAGGTCCATGCCCCTGACCGGAATCGAACCCAGGACCCTTCCGTCTGCAGGCCGACGCTCTATCCGCTGAGCCACACCGGTTTCGGTTCAATGAAAATATTTATAAAATTCTGCTTTTACTGATGGTTAAAGAGGAAGGCAGCCAGAGAGAGAGAGAGAGAGAGAGAGAGAGAGAGACATCCACGAGGGAGAAACTTCACCACCGGCCGCCTCCTGCCCGCCCCACCTGGGGGATGGAGCCCGCAACCCGGGCCTGTGCCCTGACCGGGAATCAAACCCTGACCTCCTGGACCAGGGGGTCAAGGAGCAGCCCCTGAGCCCCACCGGCGGGGCCGGGAATGTCTTTAAGGTGGAGGTGCCCTTGCCAAAACCGGTGTGGCTCAGTGGATAGAGCATCAGCCTGCGGACTGAAAGGTCCGGGGTTCGATTCCGGTCAAGGGCATGTGCCTTGGTTGCAGGCTCATCCCCGGTGGGGGGTGTGCAGGAGGCGGCTGGTGGGTGTTTCTCTCTCGTCGGGGTTTCTAGCTCTCTATCCCTCTCTCTTCCTCTCTGTAAAAAATCAATAAAATATATATATTTTTAAAAAAGGTGGAGGTGCCCTCTTTGGCACCCGGCCCTGCGCCCTCAGAGGCGCCCCCGGCGCCGCGGCCACCTGTGCGCGGCCGGGTCCCCCCGGGGATCGGGGATCGGGGGATCGGGGGATCGGGGGATCGGGATCGGGGATCGGGGGATCGGGGATCGGGGACCGGGGATCGGGGGATCGGGGATCGGGGATCGGGGGATCGGGATCGGGGATCGGGGATCGGGGATCCGGGATCGGAGATCGGGGACCGGGGATCGGGGGATCGGGGATCGGGGATCGGGGGATCGGGATCGGGGATCGGGGATCGGGGACCCGGGATCGGGGAGCCGGGATCGGGGATCGGGGACCCGGGATCGGGGATCGGGGATCGGGGAGCCGGGATCGGGGATCGGGGGATCGGGGACCGGGGGATCGGGGGATCGGGATCGGGCGGTGCCGGGAGGGCGCCGAGCAGCGGGAGGAGCCCCGGTGGCGGCGGCGGCGCCCTCGGACCCCGGGCCGGAGCTGGCGGGGCGGCCGCGGCGGCCGGGCGCGCAGGGCCGCTCTGCGCATGCGCGGCGGCGGCGGCGGCGGAGTTTCACTTTGTAACTTTCGGGCTCGGGACGCGCCGCGCCGGCCGGGCGCACGGACGGACAGACGGACTCTCTCCGGGAGCCGCCGCCGCCGCCGCCGCAGGTAACGGGGGACCGGGTGCCACGCCGGTGCCCGAGGTCTCGGGGCGCTGCCCTCGGACCCCCAACTCCCAGCCTGGGGACAGAATGGGGGGCGCGCGGAGGGTCAGCCGGGGCCCCGCCAGCCGCGCGCTCCCCCCGGCCCCCCGGCTGCGCCCCCGCCCCCCGCCCTCCGGCCCGAGGTCCCCCCGCCCCCCCGCCCGCCCGGACTTGGGGACCTGCCGGCGGGACAGCCGGGAGCGCGGCCCCGGCGCCTCCTCCGGGCTCCCCGCGGCGGGCCGTCCCGGGGGGAGGACAGGGGAGAACGCCGCCCGGAACCCGGGCTCCCCGGCCCCGGCGGCCTCCGTGTTTCCGCCCCGCGGCGCCCCGGGGGCAGGGAGTCCACCTGGCGGCCGCCCGGAGCTGCCCTCCTCCCGGAGCCCGGCCCGGGGCGCGCCGGCGGGGGCGGGGGGTCCTGCGCGCCGGGCCCGGGCGCAGCGGGCGCACTGGGCGCCAGGGGCCACCGGGGGACCCTCCCGGCCCTGCAGGGTGATCGGCACCCACCGGGGCTCAGGGAAGACCCCGGGGCAGGGGCGTCCCTTACAGGGTCCCCTCTCCCTCCCCGAACCCCACTGTGTCCTTCCCTCCTTCCCCCTCGGTTTGGGCGGAGCTGGGACCCGGGTCTCCCCCTCCCCGCGGGTCCCTGCGCTCCTGCGGCCTCCCATTCGCTGGAGGGGGGCGGGGAGGGGGTCCCCAAAGCTTTTGCTGGCCTGTCCCTGTGGCTCAGGGGTTGAGCATGGACCTGGGAGCCAGGCAGGGGGAGGACAGGGCTCCGTCCGGGTCAGGGCAGGTGCCCGGGTTGCAGGCTCTGTCCCCAGTTGTGTGTGTGTGTGTGTGTGTGTGTGCAGGAGGCAGCTGGTCAGTGCTTCTCTCCTCTTTGATGTTCCTCTCTCTCTCCCTCTCTCTCTCTCTCTCTCTCTCTCTCCCTCTCTCTCTCTGTCTCTCTCCCTCTCTCTCTGTCTCTCTCCCTCTCTCTCTTCCTCGGTCACTTCCTCTGTGGAATACAGAGGGAGCGCAAACAGCTTTGAAGTGTCCACGGGCCGGGCCCTGGGCCGAGTGCCTCATGGCTTTATGGGCATCGTCTCAGGTGTGTGAGCCTGCAGACGCCAGGCGCTGGGCCAGGGCTGACGTGTGTATACGTGTGCGTGCGTGTGCGTGTGTAAACAGTGGCCCTTGCGCTCCCGGGCCCTGCTTGGTGGCTCTCAGAAGTGTGCATTTACTTTTGTTTTTTTAAAAAATATATTTTACTGATATTCTACAGAGAGGAAGGGAGAGAGACAGAGAGCTAGAAACGTCGATGAGAGAGAAACATCGACCAGCCTCCTCCCCGCACACCCCACATGCCCCCGGCCGGAATCGAACCCGGGACCCCTCAGTCCGCAGACCGACGCTCCACCACTGAGCTACACCAGCCTCGGCAGTGTGCGTTTACTTTGTAAACCTTCCTCTGTGGCAGGAGGGCCCCGGGGCAGCTTGTAGTCCGGCCATCCTTGTAACAAAACCCGAACGTGTGTGTGTGTGTGTGTGTGTGTGTGTGTGTGTGGTGACCGGGGGGATGATGCCGAGAACACACCCAATGCATGCGTGCAGAGACTCCTTGGGAGGGCCGGGGGTACGTACCTGCCTCCTGCCTCACTCTGCGGGTGTTTCTGGGAGAAATGAGAGATCCTCAGGGAGAGAAGGGTGTCCCCCCCCCCACCCTGGGTGGGGGGCGGTGCTTGCTGCCAGCTCAGGTGGGCAGCTGGCTAGCCTGGGTGGCTGGCTTTCTTGGGCGAGTGTGAGGGCAGCTGGTGGGCGCGGCCCTCTGTCCACACTGGCCACAGCCAGGTTCCGGGGGTGGGGTACGTGGGCTGAACGTGGAATTGGGGGCCGGAGTCCCCGCTGTGGACCCACCTGGCTCGGTGGTGGGACGTCTTGGGTCTCCCCTGCTCAGCGTCGTGGCTGGGCATGAGGCCAGGAGGCAGGGAGAGGCGCGAGGCATTTGCATTCACTTGTCAAACAAATAATCGGATAACCGAATATTGCCCGGCATTTGCATACACTTGTCAAAAACAAATCCTATGTAATAAAGAGGCGATCGGCAAATCGGCCACTACTCCAACACACACACACACACACACACACACACACACACACATGGTGGCTGCCCCTATGTGGTCAAAGATGGCCACCTCCATACGGACACAAGGTGGCCAGCAGGGGAGGGCAGTTCCATATGGACTCAAGATGGCTTGCAGGGGAGGACAGCCCGATTGCCCCCAACTGCCCTACCCTGCCCATTACCCTCTCTGGCTAGGGCAGTTGGAGGCAATCAGGCTGGCAGGGGAGTGGTTAGGACAGGGGTGGGCAAACTTTTTGACTCGAAGGCCACCATGGGCTCTTACACGGGACCGGAGGGCCGGAACAAAAGCAACCTGACCACGCTGGCACTCTCCTCTTGGGCTGCTGGGGAAGGAGCGGAGGGGAGAGCCAGAGAACCCTCCGCTCTTTTGGCTCCATGGGCCGGAGAGAACAGCCGACCGGGCTGGATCCGGCCTGCGGGCCGTAGTTTGCCCATGGCTGGGTTAGGGGGTGATCAGGCTGGCAGACAGGCAGGCAGGCAGGTGAGCGGCTGGGAGCCATCTGTCCTGGATTCTGAGAGGGATGTCCCATTGCCGGTGTAGGCCCAATCCCTGTGGGCAGTCAGACATCCCCTGATGGGTCCCAGATCGGAGAGGGTGCAGGCTGGGTGGAGGGGCACCCCCCTCTCCCAACCTTGTGCACGAATTTCATGCACCGGGCCTCTAGTATCAGATAACTGACTATTTCGAAGGTCGCGGCCAAGCAGGGCTCCTGTGACCACAGGGCCTGCCCAGAAGGGCCAGTGTTTCAGCTCCAGGGCCAGCTCCCTCCTGATCTCTGCCCCCCGAGTCCCCCCCACCCCCCAACCCCCCACCTCATCAGCTCTGCCTGGAGAAGCCGTGGTGTCTCAGCAGACGCTGGGCTTTGTGTGAGTGTGTGTGTGTGTGTGTCTGTCCATGTGCGTGTAGTGTGTGTGTGTCCACGTGCGTGGTGTGTGTGTGAGTGTGTGTGTCTGTCCATGTGCATGTAGTGTGTGTGTGTGAGTGTCCATGTGCATGTGGTGTGTGTGTGTGTGAGTGTGAGTGTGTGTGTCTGTCTGTCCATGTGCATGTAGTGTGTGTGTGTGTGTGTATGTGAGTGTGTCTGTCTGTCCATGTGCGTGTGGTGTGTGTATGTGTCTGTGTGTGTGTGTGTGTGTGTGTCTGTCTGTCCATGTGCGTGTGGTGTGTGTGTCTGTCTGTCCATGTGCGTGTGGTGTGTGTGTCTGTCTGTCCATGTGTGTGTGGTGTGTGTGTTTGTGAGTGTGAGTGAGTGAGTGTGTGTGTGTGTGTGTGTGTGTGTGTGTGTGAGTGTGTGCGCCTGGCGGGACAGGCTACAGCTGAGCCGAGCGGCCGGGAGCCGAGGGCCGGGCAGCTGGCGCTCAGTGTTGTCCCCGGAGGGGCTGGCGGCCGGCTCTGCCCCGGCCCCGGGTGGCCGTACTCGCTGGCTGACCTCCGGGCCCCGGGTGGTGGCATTTGCTGGCTGCCCTCGGCCCTCCTTATCGAGGATCCTGTTTGGCAAGAGGAAACGGACCGTGGGGCGTGACCGGGGAGGGGGCCGCGGGAAGAAGGGGAACCACAGCGCCTCCCTCCCCCGGGGCCTGCGCCCCCTAAAGCCCAGCACCGCACAGCCCCGGGGAGGGCGTCTCCCCCCCTCACCCCTCCGGCCCGCCCGCCCCTCCCCTCCCCGCGGGAACAGTGCTCCCTCTGTGAGTGTAGAACGAGGATGTTCTCTTCCTGCCACCTCACTCACTCCCAGGCCTTCCGCGTCCGTCCCGGCCCTGACCTGGCAGAGCCCCACGGCCCAGGGCTTCCGGGGACGGGGGGACAGGCCACGGGGGGAGAGGGCGAGGCTGCAGCACCCGTGGGTGGCCCAGAGGAGCCGGCCTAGAACCAGTTGTGGGAGAGGCAAGGGCAGGAGGGCACCCACTGGGTGGCAGGGGTCCATGGGCAGGCCCGTGGGGTGGGGGATGGGGTGGGGGGTGGAGGGGTGGGGGACAGGTCTGAGGAGCCCAGGCCAGAGCTGGGCCGGGAGAGGAGGCCGCTGCTCACGCCGGGCTGTCTGCGTTCCTCCAGGAAACCCTCCGGTGCCGTGGCCCCGCCGGACATGAGCGGGGGCCCCAGAGCCAGCTGCGCCTGAGGGCGGCTCCGAGGGGCTCACCCGGGCCGTGCCCGCCCCGCCGGGTGTCCGGTGAGTGTGGGGCCAGGGGGGGCGGGCGCTGGCCTCCCCGCCTCTGGCTGGGTGTTGGGTCGGGCTGGTGCCAGCGGGTAGGGGGGGGGGTGCGAGGGAGGGGAGCCAGGACCTCCTGTCTCTCCCCGAGCAGCTCTCTCTCCTGCCTCCGCCCCGTCCGTGGTTCCGGCACCCCACCCTCCGGCTCTTACAGGGGAGAGAGTGTGTGTGTGTGAGCACACTCACACACACACTCACACACACTCACACACGCACCTGGACAGACACACACTCACACACACACACACTCACACACACACTCATACACACACATACACTCACACACATACTCACATACTCATACACACACACACACACACACACACACACTCACACACACACTCACACACTCACACTCCGGCTCTTACACTGTGTATGTGTGAACCCGGCCCCCCAATCCCCAACACACACACACACCCTGCCTGCACTTTTTAAAAAAAATATATATTTTTTTTGCCAAAACCCGTTTGGCTCAGTGGATGGAGCGTCGGCCTGCGGACTGAAGGGTCCCAGGTTCGATTCTTCCGGTCAAGGGCATGGACCTTGGTCGCGGGCACGTCCCTGGTGGGGGGTGTGCAGGAGGCAGCTGGTCGATGTTTCTAGCTCTCTATCTCTCCCTTCCTCTCTGTAAAATATCAATAAAATATATTTTTAAAAAAATAAAAAATATATTTTTTTTGCCCAAACCCGTTTGGCTCAGTGGATAGAATGTCGGCCTGCGGACTGAAGGGTCCCAGGTTCGATTCCGGTCAAGGGCATGTGCCTTGGTTGCGGGCACATCCCCGGTGGGAGGTGTGCAAGAGGCAGCTGGTCGATGATTTTAAAATATATATATATATATATATTTTATTGATTTTTCACAGAGAGGAAGGGAGAGGGATAGAGAGCTAGAAACATCGACGAGAGAGAAACATCGACCAGCTGCCTCCTGCACACCCCCCACCGGGGATGTGCCCGCCACCAAGGTACATGCCCTTGACCGGCATCGAACCCGGGACCCTTCAGTCCGCAGGCCGGCGCTCTGTCCACTGAGCCACACCGGTGTCGGCCTGCCTGCACTTCTGTGTGTGGGACGGGCCCCAGCGGCCCCCGGCCCGGCACACAGCCACCGGCCCGACCAGCGCCCAGACGTCTGCGTGGGTCCCCTGTGCCTTTTCTTCCCGTCCCAGGCCCCGAGATCGGGGTCCCTCCCTGAGGCAGGTGGGGAGACCGACCAACCAGCCCAGGCTGAGGCCCCCGGGAATGAGGTTGGGCCTGCTCTGGGGAGGGGGGCAGGGAGCGGGGTTCGGGGGAGCAGCTTGAGCCTGTCCCCTGCCCCCTGGCCACCGCGGGGAGGACAGGAGGCCGGATGGGAGCCGGACGCGGGCACCGGCTCTGGGGCCACCACCACCGGGGTCAGGGATGAACACTGCGGCTCTTTGTGAGCTCTGCCCCCCGGGTGCCAGGAGCCGGGCCAGCAGAGCTGTTCCTATTTGCTTTGCACGTGTCAGCCGCTTCGACCAAAGGTCCTTGGGGGGCAGGGGGCAGGGGGCGGAGCTGGGGGGGGGGCTCGGCGGCCCCCATCGGCCACAATTGGCCGTTCCCCGGCCTTGCCTCTCTCACGCCCCCCCCCCCCCCAGCGTGTCCCCTGCCCGGGGCGGGAGCGTGTGGGTCGGGAGTCCGGGGCACGTGGGTGGCTCAGCCCCTGAGCCTCGGCTTCCGAGTGCGTGGACCGGGCCCGCCTCCCACACCCGTGAACAGTGGGTGCAGGGGGGTGGGTTGGGGTGGGGTAGGGGGGTGGGGCTCCCCCGTGGCTCCCACGGCCAGCCGCTGTTGCATACTCGGGGGCCCCTTCTGCCCTGTTTGTCCCCTTCCACCCTCTCCCCGGCCTGCTCTGCTGCTCCCGGGGGTCCCCCCCCATCCCCCCGTCCCCCCGTCCCCCCAGAAGGAATGGCTTTGCCAGCAGGAGTCCTGGAGGCCGGGGGCACGGGGGCACCCCCTAAGTAGGCAGACACGCAGCGCCTGTCCTTCCCTTTCGTGTGCGGGGGGGGGGGGGTCCCCCACTTTGGGGAGGGGCCCCGCTGTGTCTTGCAGGGAGCCGTGCGCCCCCTCCCTCTGACCCCCGGGGCTGCTGGCACACACGATGGAGCTATTTTCCGTAGACTCGTGCGGGGTGTGGTGTCTCCCCTCCCCGGGGCCCTTGCGGCTGGCTCCCCGTTTCCCCCGACCCCCCACCTTCCCCCCCAGGACTCAGCCTCAGCCGGGGGGACACCCGCCGTGGCTCTGCCAACCCTGGCTGGGGGCGCGAGGGGAGAGGTCCAGCCCTGACCCCCCGCCCGCCCGCCCGCCCGGCCCTGTTCTTCAGGGCGGGGTGGACAGGCGCCATGACCGACGCCCCGATCCTGGAGCTGCTGTGGCAGTCCAAGGCGGCGCCCCGAGACCGGCTGGGCATCCGGGAGCACCCCAACGACTCCTACTGCTACAACTCGGCCAAGAACAGCACCGTGCTGCAGGGCGTGCCCTTCGGGGGCGTCCCCGTGGTGCTGCTCATCGACGTCTGCTGCTTCCTGGTAAGGCCTCTGTGCGAGCCAGGCCTCCCCCCACCTCCCCGCCCCGACGCCGCTGTGTGTTTGCTTAAACTCCACCCGGGGCCTCCTGGGAAACTCTGGGGAGGAGCCAGAGCCCGCGTTCCGTCCCAGCTGCCAGGACCGGACCGGCTCTGTGCCCTTGGGCACGTGACGTAGCTCGTCTGGGCCTCGGGCTTCTGCTCTGTAAGATGGAACTGATCCTTCTTTTTATTTTATTTTTATTTTTTAAATGTATTTTATTGATATTTTACAGAGAGGAAGGGAGAGAGCTAGAGAGCTAGAAACGTCGATGAGAGAGAAACATCGACCAGCTGCCTCCTGCACACCCCCTACCGGGGAGGTGCCCGCCACCAAGGTCCGTGCCCACCACCAAAGTCCATGCCCTTGACCGGAATCAAACCCGGGACCTTTCAGAACGCAGACCGACGCTCTACCACTGAGCCAAACCGGTTTCGGCAAAATATATATTTTTTAACAAATGGCCGAAACCGGTTTGGCTCAGCAGATAGAGTGTTGGCCTGCGGACTGAAGGGTCCCGGGTTTGATTCCGGTCAAGGGCGTGTACCTTGGTTGCAGGCACATCCCCAGTAGGGGGTGTGCAGGAGGCAGCTGATGGATGTTTCTCTCTCACTGATGTTTCTTTTTCTTTTTTTAAAATATATTTTATTGATATTTTACAGAGGAAGGGAAAGAGATAGAGAGCCAGAAACGTCGATGAGAGAGAAACATCGACCAGCTGCCTCTTGCACACCCCCTACCGGGGATGTGCCTGCCACCAAGGTCCATGCCCTTGACCGGAATCGAACCTGGGACCTTTCAGTCCGCAGGCCGATGCTCTACCACTGAGCCACACAGGTTTCGGCTCTCACTGATGTTTCTGACTCTCTATCCCTCTCTCTTCCTCTGTAAAAAAATCAATTAAAAATATATATATTTAAAAAAATATTTTCTATTGATTTTTTACAGAGAGGAAGAGAGGGATAGAGAGCTAGAAACGTCGATGAGAGAGAATCATCCATCAGCTGCCCCTCAGACCGCTGCCTCCTCTCATCACGGCCGCCCGAGGGGCTCTCACCCGCTTCCTTCTGTTTCCTTTCCCCTTTCAGTTTTTAATTCTGGTGTTCTCTGTCATACGGAGGCGGTTCTGGGACTATGGACGCATCGCCCTGGTGTCAGAGGCGGGCAGGTAAGAGCGTCCTAGTACCTAGCCCAGGGGTGGGCAAACTGTGTGACGTGAGGGCCACCATGGGTTCTTACACTGGACCGGAGGGCCGGAACAAAAGCAGCCTGACCACGCTGGCACTCTCCTCTTGGGCTGCTGGGGAAGGCGCGGAGGGGAGAGCAAGAGAACCCTCCTCCGCTCTTTTGGCTCCGCGGGCCGGACAGAACAGCCGAACGGGCCGGATCCGGCCCGAGGGCCGTAGTTTGCCCACGGCTGACCTAGAATCTCAGTGTTTGCCCGGCGGTGGGTGGCCACGAGCCTGGCTGGCTCCGGGCTACAGAGGACACGGTGCCCCTTCAGGTCACCGGGGCTTCGAAATCAGTCGGAGGGGGGCGCCTGGGAGTGAGAGAGTTTCCAGGTTTTCAAACAGAATTATTTTCCCTTTTGTGCTTCCAGCGAGTCCAGGTTCCAGAGGCTGTCATCGTCGTCTTCCTCCCAAGGGCCACACGACTTCGAAAGTGATCTGGTCGGTATCTCGGGGACGGCCATGGCTGTGGCCGTGGCTGTGGCCGTGGCTGTGGCCGTGGCTGTGGCCGGCGGGGTGCGTGGTGGGCAGGGGAGGCTGGTGGCGATGAATCACGGGCGAGGGCAGTGGCGTTCCTGTCCCCGTGGCAAGTGGGGGTCAGAGCTCTTCTGGGCACTGACAGTCACAGGGACTTGGTGCATACCACGGGGGGTGGTGGAGGCGGGGAGGAGGGGGACCAGCTGGGGGACCCAGGATCCTGAGACTTGGTTGCCTCTCAGGCCGAGGGCTACACGATACCCATGTGGTCCGAGCACGCGTCTCTGTCACCGTACCTAAGGCTTTGTGTGACAGTCAGTGATCATTATTACTTCTTTTTTTAAGAAAAATGTTTTTATTAATTTTTAGGGAGGGAGTGAGGGAGGGAGAGAGAGAGAGAGAGAGAGAGAGAGAGAAACACTGATGTGAGATCAGCTGCCTCCTGTACGCAACCCAGCCCTGACCGGTGTGGCTCAGTGGATAGAGCATGGGCCTTCAGACTCAAGGGTCCCAGGTTCGATTCCGGTCAAGGGCATGTCCCTTGGTTGTGGGCACATCCCCAGTAGGGAGTGTGCAGGGGGCAGTTGATCAATGTTTCTCACAGATATTTTTTATTTTTACTTTTAAATTTTATTATTATTTTTTAAATATATTTTATTGATTTTTTATTTTTTACAGAGCGGAAGGGAGAGGGATAGAGAGCTAGAAACATCGGTGAGAGAGACTCATCGATCAGCTGCCTCCTGCACACCCCCTACCAGGGATGTGCCCACAACCAAGGTCCATGCCCCAGACCGGAATCAAACCCGGGACCCTTGAGTCCGCAGGCCAATGCTCTATCCACCGAGCCACACCGGTTTTGGCGACGTTAGCTCGTTGTTAATGCCGAAGACGATGGCTGTAGCTGCTCCCCAAGACGGACGGGCTCGCAGCCAACTCCCGATCTCTTTGTCTGCAGGGATGCTGCCCCTGGCTCACCGCGATCTTCCGACTGAAGTGAGTGCAGCGTGGGCAGGCGTGTGTGCCTGTGTGTGCGTGTGTGTGCATGCATGTGCGTGTGTGTGTGTGTGTGTGTGTGTGTGTGCGTGCGTGTGCTTGTGTGTGTGTTTGGCCGATCTGTAGGAAAGGGCCCAGCGGCCTGACCTTGCGAGAGGGCCTCTTAGGTGCTCCCCTCAGTTCAGGTTCAGAGCCGTACGTGGGGGCCGCCCACGGAGGAGCCCCAGGCAGCTCCTCGCACCGGCCACGTAACGCTGCTGCCGGGCTTCAGGCGGAATCCTGTCTCCCCACTAGTTATCGGGGGTCTAGTTGGGAGGAAGCTCTTCTGGACAGTTCTGCGTGTCTTAAAACTGGCGAGCAGGGGAGAACCGGCGATGGCTCGATGCAGTCAGCGCGTTGGGTTAACAGTGTTCGTTGTTTTTTTTTTTTCAAACCTCACTGCCGTGTCCGTGTCCGTGTCCCGCGCAGCGACGACCAGATCCTGGAGTGGTGCGGGGAGGACGCCCTCCACTACCTGTCCTTCCAGAGGCACATCATCTTCCTGCTGGCCGTGGTCAGCTTCGCGTCGCTGTGCGTCATCCTGCCGGTCAACCTCTCCGGCAACCTGCTGGGTAACTGTCCTTCTTTTTTTTTAAAAAAACATATTTTATTGATTTTTTTACAAAGAGGAAGAGAGAGGGATAGAGAGTCAGAAACATCGATGAGAGAGAAACATCCACCAGCTGCCTCCTGCACACCCCCTACTGGGGATGTGCCCGCAACCAAGGTCCATGCCCTCGACCGGAATCGAACCCGGGACCTTTCAGTCCCCAGGCCGACGCTCCATCCACGGAGCCAAACCGGTTTCGGCTATTCTTATTTAAAAAATATATATATATTTTATTGATGTCAGAGAGGAAGGGAGAGAGAGAGAGAGAGAAACATTAATGATGAAAGAGAATCATGGATCAGCTGCCTCCTGCACGCCCCCTACTGGGGATCGAGCCTGCAACCCTGGCCAGGAATTGAACCTGGGACCCTTCAGTCTGTAGGCCAGAGCTCTGTCCACTGAGCCAAACCAGCCAGAAACATCCATGATGACAGAGAATCATGGATCGGCTGCCTCCTGCACGCCCCCTACTGGGGATCGAGCCTGCAACCCTGGCATGTGCCCTGACCAGGAATCGAACCAGGGACCCTTCAGTCTGTAGGCCGAAGCTTTATACACTGAGCCAAACCGGCCATGGTATAACTATTCTTTTAAAAAAATATATTTTGTTGATTTTTCACAGAGAGGAAGAGAGAGGGATAGAGAGTCAGAAACATCGATGAGAGAGAATCGTCGATCAGCTGCCTCCTGCACATCCCCTACTGGGGATGTGCCCGCAACCGAGGTACATGCCCTTGACTGGAATCGAACCTGGGACCTTTCTCCTGGGTTGAGAAGTGGCCGGGGAGCCTGGGGGGCTAACGCAGGGCCTTGTTGGGGTGATTGGGGTGACTGGGCGGCTGGCTCTGTGCCCCGGGCCCTCCCCCCCAGCCACCCTCAGTCCCTGTGCTTCTCCGCAGAGAAGGACGCCTACAGTTTTGGGAGGACCACGATAGCCAACCTGCAGACCGAGTGAGTGTGTGTGTGTGTGGGGGCGGGTCTGGGGGTGCCGGCGGGCGAGGCCGGGGAGGAGGCAGGATCTGGCGCCCCACGTGGGTGGACGGGTGCCCCGAAGCCCCCTTGCGGCCCGCGAGAGGCCGGGCTCTGGCCACGGCCCCCCCACCCCCGTTCGCATCTGCTGTCCTGAGGGGTTACAGGAAACTAGGGGGGGCCCCTGCATCTGGGGCTCATTTGCCCGGAAGGGGCTCTCTCTAAGGGGGGCTGCCCCCCCAGCCTCGTGTGAGGACGTCGCTGCCCCTCAGCCCAGGGCTGCGCCCTGGCCCTGCCTGGGGGTCCCCCCTCCCCGGCCCCCCGCTTACCCCCCACGGTGTCCCCGCAGCAACGACCTGCTCTGGCTGCACACCGTCTTCGCCGTCATCTACCTGTTCCTCACGCTGGGCTTCATGCGGCACCACACGCAGTCCATCCGCTACAAGGACGAGAGCCTGGTGAGTGGGCGGAGGGGTGAGGGTGGGCGGGGGGGGGGCAGGGGCTGGTGGGGGGGTGCAGAGAGGAAGGGCAAACTCTGCTCCGGCCCCTGGCCTGACAGCGGGGAGCGTCGGAGGGTCCTCTGGAAGCCGGCTTGCGTGTTGGAATGCAACGCTGGCTTTGTCTTTTTTTTTTTTTTTATAATATATATTTTATTGATTTTTTTTTTACAGAGAGGAAGAGAGAGGGATAGAGAGTTGGAAACGTCGATGGGAGAGAATCATCGACCAGCTGCCTCCTGCACACCCCCCACTGGGGATGTGCCCGCCACCGAGGTCCATGCCCTCGGCCGGAATCGAACCTGGGACCCCTCAGTCCGCAGACTGATGTTCTATCCACTGAGCCACACTGGTTTCGGCGGCTTTGTCTTTTTTTATTTTTTATTTAAAAAAATATTTTTATTGATTGTTTACAGAGAGGAAGGGAGAGGGACAGAGAGCTAGAAGCATCGATGAGAGAGAATCATCGACCAGTTGCCTCCTGTACACCCCCTACTGGGGATGTGCCTGCCACCAAGGTCCATGCCCTTGAACGGAATCGAACCCGGGACCCTTCAGTCTGCAGGCCGACGCTCTATCCACTGAGCCACACCGGTTTCGGCGGCTTTGTCTTTTTTAAAAAATCACCACCCGAGGATATGTGTACTGGTTTGTTGCTGTTAATCTTCAGCCGATTTTTTCCATTGATTTTTAGAGAGAGCCAGGGACGGGGGGACGGGGGACGGGGGCAGATGGAGGGAGAAGGCACCAGGCCTGCCTGGGATCAGACTCGCCGCGGAGGCTGGCCCCTGACTTGGAACCGAACCCGCTGCCTCTGGTGCCCAGGAAGATGCTCCAACCCACCGAACCCCCCCCCCGGCCAGGGCTGGCGTCGCCTTTCACACCTTGCTCCCTGGGGAAGATGCTTTTAGGATTTAGGGCTTCAGGGCCAGCCAGCCCTTAGGTCCGTGGCTGTGACTTGCGGTTGAGATGCGGCTCGCCCTGCTGACCTTTGCCCCCGGGTCTCCCGGCAGGTGAGGCGGACCCTCTTCGTCACGGGGCTGCCCCGGCTGGCCACGAAGGACGCCGTGGAGAGCCACTTCCGGTGAGCAGCCGGGCCAGGGGGACCGCCCAGTCCCGTGGCAGGGGCCGGGGTGGGGCGGGGTGGGGAGGGGGCGCCTCGTGTCTCCGAAGGCCCTGCTGGCCTGGGGTGGGCGGCGAGATGGCCTTGCAGCCCTCGGAGACGGGGTCGCCCTGCCTGCCTGGGCGGGGGCCCCTCTTCCAACGCCGCCCTTGCCTCCTGGGCGCAGGGACGCGTACCCCACGTGCGAGGTGGTGGAGGTCCAGCTGTGCTACAACGTGGCCAAGCTGATCTACCTGTGCAAGGAGAGGTATGGGGTGTCTGCACGCCTGTGTGCATGTGTGCGTGTGTGTGTGTGTGTGTGTGTGTGTAAATGGGTGTGCACGCACGGGGAAGCAAGTGTGCATGGATGAGTGGGCGTGTATGCACGGGGAAATGGTTGTGTGCAGGAGAGCGTGTGTGAGTGCGTGTGTGTGTGTGTGTGTGTGTGTGTGGGCATGCATGCACGGGGAAGCAGTTGTGTGCAGGAGAGCGTGTGTGAGTGCGTGTGTGTGTGTGTGTGTGGGGGAAGCAGGCGTGCACAGGTGAGCAGGTGTGCCCGTGTGTGTGGAAGCAGGTGTATGTGGGTGATTTGGTGTACATGCATGTGTGTGGGTGCATGTGTGTGGGGAAGCAGGCGTGCCCAGGTGAGCGGGTGTGCATGCACGTGTGTATGTGTGAGTGTGGAAGCAGGTGTATGTGGGTGATTTGGTGTGCATGCATGTGTGTGAGTGCACGTGTGTGTGTGTGTGGGGGGGAAGCAGGCGTGCCCAGGTGAGCGGGTGTGCATGCACTTGTGTGTGTGTGTGTGTGTGTGTGTGTGTGTGGGGAAGCAGGTATGCACGGGTGAGCGGGCCTGCGCCCTCTGACCCTTCCCCCGGAGGTGCCCACCTTCCTTCCCTGACGGCCTGCAGCCGCTTGGGGTGACTGAGGGCTGAGTGAGGAGGCAGGGCCCGTGCTGCGGGGCTGTGGGCCTGATGTCCCTCTCCCCTCGACACCCCGCTGACCTCCCCCTGACCCCCGACCCCCCTGACCCCCGACCCCCCGGACCTCCCCGACCCCTGACCTCCCTGACCCCCCAACCCCTGACCTCCCGACCCCCCGACCCCCCGGACCTCCCCGACCCCTGACCTCCCTGACCCCCCAACCCCTGACCTCCCGACCCCCCGACCCCCTGACCTCCCGACCTCCGACCCCCCGACCCCCGACCCCGCTGCAGGAAGAAGACGGAGAAGAGCCTCACCTACTACTCGAACCTGCAGCTGAAGACGGGCCAGCGGGCCCTCATCAACCCCAAGCCCTGCGGCCAGTTCTGCTGCTTCGAGGTGCAGGGCTGCGAGCGGGTGAGGCCCCCCGATCTCCCCCCACCGGGCCGGGTGCTGGGGTCCCCCGCCCCCCCCCCACGGGCCCGGCCTCACGGGCCCTCCCTCCCTCCGGCAGGAGGACGCCATCTCCTACTACGCGGGCCTGAGGGACCGGCTGGCGGAGAGGATCGCGGAGGAGGAGGCCCGGGTCCAGTTCCAGCCGCTGGGCATGGCCTTCGTCACCTTCCAGGAGAGGTCCATGGCCACCTAGTGAGTGCCCGGCCCGATGTCCCGCCCGCCCGCCCGGCCCCCGCCCCGATGCCCCGCCCGCCGGCCCCTCGAGCAGAGATGGTACCACCCGTCCCATCGCCGGGGTCTGTGGTGGCGTGCCATCTGCCTCCCTGTGTCTGGCTCGTGCATGGGGACCGGAGCCAGACAGACAGGGCGTATAACCTGATCGGAGAGCCTCCGTTTTCTTATCTGTAAAATAGGGATAATCATCCTTGGCTCGCGGGGGGGCCTGTCCCGAGGATTAAACAAAACCCTCCACCCAGCGGGCCACGCGTGTTGTCTCTCTCATAGCAGCTACACTAATAAGAGAGCAACATGCGAATTGACCGCACCTTCATGGCACCCGCCAGCCAATCAGGAGCGAGTATGCAAATTAACCCAACAAAAAACCACAGGCTAATTTGCATACGCAGGCGCCACGTGGCCGGGGGTGGGACGCAGGCGTTCTGCACCCCCCCAGCCGCTCCAGGCCTCTGGGCAGCGAGGGAAGGCGGGAAGGAGTCTCCGGGCCGGAGCAAAGGCGGTGTGTGCCAGCAGCCAAGGAAGGAAGGCCCATTTTTGCACGATCTTCGTGCACCGGGCCTCTAGTCAATTATAATAATAATTTAAAAAAATCCATAGTGATAAAGCCAGGGTCCTGCATTAATTATAATGAACCAATAGTCATAAGGCCCAGTCCCGTGTGTGCCGGGCGTGTGCCTGGCCCCCCCGTGGCCCGGGTCCTGGCACGCCTGCCTTCCCCGCAGCATCCTGAAGGACTTCAACGCCTGCAAGTGCCAGGGCCTGCGGTGCCAAGGGGAGCCCCAGCCGTCCTCCTGCAGCAGGGAGCTCGGCATCGCCCAGTGGACCGTCACCTTTGCCACCTACCCCGAGGACATCTGCTGGTGAGCCCCCAGGCCCGCCGGGGGCCACGTCCCCGTGCTCAGGAGCCACACGTGTCCCGTGGCTACGTGTCCCGTGGCCGCTGTCTCCCACAGGGCAGCCTGAGGGCGGGTGTCGCCCGCTTCGTTAGCCTGGGGGGCACATGAAAAGAGTTAAAAAAAAAAAAGCCAAAGCTGGTGTGGCTCCGTGGGTAGAGCGTCGGCCTGCGGACTGAAAGGTCCCGGGTTCGATTCCTGTCAAGGGCATGGACCTTGGTTGCGGGCACGTCCCCCGTAGGGGGTGTGCAAGAGGCAGCTGATCGATGATTCTCTCTCATTGACGTTTCTAGCTCTCTATCTCTCTCCCTTCCTCTTTGTAAAATATCAATAATATATATATATATATATATATATATATATATATATATTATATATATATTTTAAAAAGAGTTAAAAGAAAAGAAGAAATGGAAATTAATCTTCATAATAGTGTCTACCTCTCTATAGATACTAAAATATTATCCGTGCCAACCGGCGTGGCTCAGTGGATAGAGCGTCGGCCTGCGGACTGAGGGGTCCCGGGTTCGATTCCGGTCGAGGGCATGTGCCTTGGCTGCGGGCGCATCCCCAGTAAGGGGGTGTGCAGGAGGCAGCTGGTCGACGTTTCTAACTCTCCCTCTCCCTTTCTCTCTGTAAAAAAAAAACAATAAAAATATATTTTAAAAAAGAAAGAAAAAGAAACGTCGATGAGAGAGAATCATCGACCAGCTGCCTCCTGCACGCCCCCCACAGGGGATGTGCCCGCAGTCAAGGTACATGCCCCTGACCGGGATCGAACCTGGGACCCTTCAGGCCGCAGGCCGACGCTCTACCCACTGAGCCACACGGCTTTCTGACCCCTCCGGAGCCGTGGGCGCCGTTGGCAGGGTGGTGGCCGGGTCCTCGGAGACGTGTCCCCTCCTCCGCAGGAAGAACCTCTCCGTCCAGGGCGCCCGCTGGTGGCTGCAGTGGCTGGGCATCAACTTCGTCCTCTTTGTGGTGCTCTTCTTCCTCACCACCCCCTCCATCATCCTCTCCACCATGGACAAGTTCAACGTCACCAAGCCCATCCACGCGCTCAATGTGAGCGGCGAGCACCCCCCGGGAGGGCTGGTGTGGGGGAAGAAGGGTGGGGGGCCCCTGTCCCAGGAGCCAGCATTGGTGTTGGGGGGCCAGGAGGACCAAACCCCAGCCTCCACGGAGCCGCGGGGCCGGTAGGTGGTCGTGGTGGTCTCCCCGCCCCCTCCCCGCCCCCAACCCTCCTTGCGTGGGCCTCGTGTGTCTCCCAGGACCCGGTGGTGAGCCAGTTCTTCCCGACCCTCCTCCTCTGGTCCTTCTCCGCCCTGCTGCCCACCATCGTCTACTACTCCACGCTGCTGGAGTCCCACTGGACCAAGTGAGCTCGGGGGGCAGCGGGCACACGCCACCCTGGGGGCCCCTGGGACCCCGGGGCCACGAGAGCTCACACCCGCCTCCCCGCAGGTCCGGGGAGAACCGGATCATGATGACCAAGGTCTACATCTTCCTCATCTTCATGGTGCTGATCCTGCCCTCCCTCGGCCTCACCAGGTACACGCGGGGCCGCCGCCGGCTCACCATGCAGAGTCTGGGTCCGAGCTGGGGAGGACTGTCCCCCAGAGAATGGGGACTTTTACAAAATATATTTTATTGATTTTTTTTGCCGAAACCGGTGTGGCTCCGCGGAGAGAGCGTCGGCCTGCGGACGGAAGGGGTCTCAGGTTCGATTCCGGTCAAGGGCATGGACCTCGGTTGCGGGCACATCCCCAGTAGGGGTGGTGCAAGAGGCAGCTGGTGGATGATTCTCTCTCATCGACGTTTCTAACTCTCTATCTCTCTCTTCCTTTGTGTAAAAAATCAATAAAATATATATTTAAAAATAAATAAATAAAAATGTATTTTATTGATTTTTTTTACCGAGAGGAAAGGAGAGGGGATAGAGAGTTAGAAACATCGATGAGAGAGGAACATTGATCAGCTGCCTCCTGCACACCCCCTACTGGGGATGTGCCCGCAACCAAGGTACATGCCCTTGACCGGAATCAAATCCAGGGACCCTTCAGTCTGCAGGCCGACGCTCTATCCGCTGAGCCACACCGGTTTCGGCGAGAATGGGAACTTGTAAAAAATATATTTTATTGATTTTTTACAGAGAGGAAAGGAAAGGGATAGAGAGCTAGAAACATCGATGAGAGAGAAACATGGACCAGCTGCCTCTTGCACACCCCCCACTGGGGATGTGCCCGCAACCAAGGTACATGCCCTTGACCGGAATCGAACCCCAGGACCCTTCAGTCCGCAGGCCGATGCTCTATCCGCTGAGCCACACCGGCTTCGGCTCTGCCTGTTTTTAGAGGAAGAAGAAGAAAAGGGAGGTCTGTGTTGTGATCGCCAGGCGGCTGGGGGCGGGTTCTGACGGGGCCCGTCTGTCTTCCAGCCTGGACTTCTTCTTCCGCTGGCTCTTTGACAAATCCTCCCCCGACACCTCCATCAGGTTGGAGTGAGTATCGGCGGCATCCCGGAGGCGAAGGAGCCACGGCCCCGAGTGCATGTCCCCCCGGGGGTCGGGGGACCGACCCCTTCCTCCCGGAGACCAAGGGCCCGGCCTCCCCCGACCCCGGCCCGGTTCCTGCTGGGGGCCCGGGGCAGAGCTGGCCCGTCATGTGCCCCGTGTGCAGAACCCACTGTTCCCTTTGGGGCCGAGACTCAATTAGCCACAGCCTCGCTCTGTCCCGGAAACTTACTTACCGAGCCCCGGGCCGCCGGGGAGCGGGAGCCGTGGGGTCTCCCGGGGCCGGGGGGCGGGAGGGGAGTGATAATTAACGTTGCCGCCAGAGCGAGCGGCCGTCGGGGCTGTGGGATACCTTTGCCCGGAGAACGGAGCTCAGCTGATGGCTGATGTGGGTCTTTGCTCGTATTTCCAGCTCGCACCACACCCTCTTAGCAATAATGCCTATTTCTTTTTCTTTCTTTTTCTTTTATTTTTAAAAATATATATATTTTATTGATATTTCACAGAGAGGAAGGGAGAGAGATAGAGAGCTAGAAACGTCAATGAGAGAGAATCATCGACCAGCTGCCTCCTGCACACCTCCTACTGGGGATGTGCCCGCAACCAAGCTACATGCCCTTGACCGGAATCGAACCCGGGACCTTTCAGTCCGCAGACTGACGCTCTACCACTGAGCCAAACCGGTTTCGGCTTTTTCTTTCTTTTAAAAAAAAATATATGTAATTGATTTTTTTACAGAGAGGAAGAGAGAGGGATAGAGAGTTAGAAGCATCAATGAGAGAGAGATATCCATCAGCTGCCTCCTGCACGCCCCCTACTGGGGATGTGCCCGCAACCAAGGTACATGCCCTTGACCGGAATCGAACCTGGGACCCTTCAGTCCGCAGGCCGAAGCTCTATCCACTGAGCTAAATCGGTTGGAGCTTAAATATATGTTTATTGATTTCAGAGAGGAAGAGAGAGAGGGAGAGAGATAGGAACATCCATGATGAGAGAGAATCACTCATCGGCTGCCTCCTGCACGCCCTCTGCTGGGGATCGAGCCCCCAACCTGGGTACGTGCCCTTGACCGGCATCGAACCCGGGACCCTTCGGCTCCATCCACTGAGCCACACGGGCCAGGGCTGCCCTCACTCTCCGCCTTGTGTGCACACCCCCTCCTTGGGAAGGCTCTCTGCCGCCCGCGCTCTCCTCGCACCCGCACCCCCAGCACCCCTTTGTATGCGTGTCTGTGGGTGCCCCCCGCTGGGAGGTGAGCTCCGTGAGGGCAGGGCCAGGGTCCTGGGGTCCCGGCTCCTCTGACTCACCCCCCTCCCCCACCCCGGGCCCCCAGGTGCGTGTTCCTGCCGGACCAGGGTGCCTTCTTCGTGAACTACGTCATCGCCTCGGCCTTCATCGGCTCCGGCATGGAGCTGCTGCGGCTGCCGGGCCTCATCCTCTACACCGTCCGCATGGTCATGGCCAAGACCGCCGCCGACCGCCGCAACGTCAAGCAGGTGCCGGCCGGGGGCGGGGGCGGGGCCCGGGCTCCCCTCTTCCCCCCGATCCCCCCAAAGAGCTTCCCCACTCGGCACATCACCAGCCACCTGCTCGGTGCCGGGCACTTAGCCACATGCTTCACACACACACACACACACACACACACACACACACACACACCTTACAAAATACAAAACTTAGCCAAAGCCGGTGTAGCTCAGTGGGTAGAGCATCGGCCTGCGGACTGGAAGGTCCCGGGTTTGATACCGGTCAGGGGCATGTGCATTGGCTGCGGGCACATCCCCAGTGGGGGGTGTGCAAGAGGCAGCTGGTCGATGTTTCTCTCTCGTCGACGTTTCTGGCTCTCTCTCCCTCTCCCTTCCTCTCTGTAAAATATCAATAAAATATATTTAAAAAAACAAAAACAAAACAAAACAAAAAAACAAAATACAAAACTTAGAAAAAGGAAAACCAAAGGAAAAAAGTATGAAACACTCCCCTCCTCCTCCTCTTCCTCCCCCTCCTCCTCCTCCTCCTCATGCTCATCATCCTCTCTTCTCCTCCTCTTCCTCCTCCTCTTCCCTCTCCTCCTCCTCATCCTCATAATCCTCTCTTCTCCTCCTCTTCCTCCTCTTTCCCCCTCTCCTCCCCCCCTCCTCATCATCCTCATCATCCTTCTCTTCTCCTCCCCCTCCCAGAACCAGGCCTTCGAGTTCGAGTTCGGAGCCATGTACGCGTGGATGCTGTGCATCTTCTCCGTCATCATGGCCTACAGCATCACCTGCCCCATCATCGCGCCGTTCGGTGAGGCCCCGAGGCCGGTCCAGGGTGGGTGGATGGGTGGCTGACTCCACCGGGTGCCCCGAGACAGCCGTCACGGGGCTTCCTGGGGCCCCACAAACAGCAACGCTGGCAGCCAGGATCTGGC
Organism: Vespertilio murinus; assembly: GCA_963924515.1. Taxonomy (NCBI): domain Eukaryota; kingdom Metazoa; phylum Chordata; class Mammalia; order Chiroptera; family Vespertilionidae; genus Vespertilio; species Vespertilio murinus. The sequence goes on from OZ004721.1 coordinate 4,176,855, forward strand.
CCCCTCCTGGTTCACGGGGTCGGACAGCCGCCCCTGTGGCCACGCGGGTCCCCGGCTCACGGCCCCCCGCCCCCCGCAGGCCTCATCTACATCCTGCTCAAGCACATGGTGGACCGGCACAACCTCTACTTCGCCTACCTCCCCGCCAAGCTGGAGAAGAGGATCCACTTCGCGGCCGTGAACCAGGCCCTGGCCGCCCCCATCCTGTGCCTCTTCTGGCTCTTCTTCTTCTCCTTCCTGCGCCTGGGTGAGGGCCCCGGGGAGGTGGGCTGGTGTCCCATCAGAGTGTGGCCCCCAGGGAGGGCTGGCTGGGCGTCCAATCAGAATGTGGCTCCCAGGGAGGGCGGGCCTGGTGTCCAATCAGAATGTGGCCCCCAGGGAGGGCAGGCTGGGTGTCCAATCAGAGTGTGGCTCCTAGGAAGGGCTAGTTGGGTATCCAATCAGAATGTGGCACTTGGGGTGAGGGCTGGCTGGATATCCAATCAGAATGTGGCCCCCAGGGAGGGATAGCTGGGTGTTCAATCAGAATGTGGCCCCTAGGGAGGTCTGGCTGGGTGTCCAATCAGAACTGGCTGGGTGTCCAATCAGAACGTGGCCCCCAGGAAAGGCTGGCTGGGTGTCCAATCAGAATGTGGCCCCCAGGAAGGGCTGGCTGGGTGACCAATCAGAATGTGGCCCCCAGGGAGGGCGGGCTGGGTGTCCAATCAGAATGTGGCCCCCAGGAAGGGATAGCTGGGTGTCCAATCAGATGTAGCTCCCCAAGGAGGACTGGCTGGGTGTCCAATCAGAATGTGGCCCTCAGGGAGGGATAGCTGGGTGTCCAATCAGAACGTGGCCCCCAGGGAGGGCTGGCTGGGTGTCCAATCAGAACGTGGCCCCCAGGGAGTGCTGGCTGGCTGTCCAATCAGAACGTGGCTCCCAGGGAGGGATAGCTGGGTGTCCAATCAGAATGTGGCCCCCAGGGAGGGCGGGCTGGGTGTCCAATCAGAATGTGGCCCACAGGGAGGGCTGGTTGGGTCCTCAATCAGAATGTGGCCCCCTCAGGGAGGGCTGGCTGGGTGTCCAATCAGAATGGCCCCTGGGGAGGGCAGGCTGGGTGTCCAATCAGAATGTGGCCCCCTAGAGAGGGCTGGCTGGCTGTCCAATCAGAACGTGGCACCCACTGGCTGGGTGTCCAATCAGAATATGGCCCCAGGGAGAAATAGCTGGGTGTCCAATCAGAGCGTGGCCCCTGGGGAGGGCTGGCTGGGTGTCCAATCAGAACATGGCCCCCAGAGAGGGCTGGCTGGGTGTCCAATCAGAATGGCCCCCGGGGTGAGGGCGGGCTGGGGGCAGCTTGACCTCCTGAGTTACCCCAAGCTGGGGAGGAACAGGTGGGGCCAGGTGGACTTCCCAGGCAGCTGACAGAGAGGAGGGTCCCTCCATCTGCCCTGGGGGGGGGGGGCGAGCCAGAGGAGACGGGGAGGCGGGCTCAGACCCCTCACTCCTCACCTGGGGGCCTGCCGGAGGGAAACCCAACGCTCCTGGGGGAACGGAAAAGGCGGGAGAGGTGTGTGGTCTCCGCCTGCCTCCCCGGACGAGAGGCTGCCGGACCCCGACCCCCGGGAAGCTGGCCGATGCCCTCGCGGGCGTCCCGGCTGCCTGAGGGGGGCGGGGAGGGGGTGCCTTCTCCCTAAGTCACCTGCCCGGGGGCGGGCCCTCCTCAGCGGGGTGAGGCAGCGCCCCCCACCCCCCCTCCTCCCCCCTCCCTCCATCTCTAAGGCCGCGCCCGCCCCTCTGCCCCCAGGTCTGGTGGCCCCTGCCACCCTGTTCAATTTCGTGGTTCTGCTGCTCACCATCCTGGTCTGCCTGGGCTACACCTGCTTCGGGTGCTTCAAGCACCTCAGCCCGCTGAACTACAAGGTAAAGGGGGCCCCCCCAGCACCCCCACCCACCCACCCATCCCGCCGGGGCCTGGCCAGAGGTGTGGGTCCGCCCTGCACCCCCCTTCTCCACCCACCCGCACATCAGCAACCGTCTCCAGGTCTTCTGATCCCCGTCCTCCCCAAGGTGTGGGTAGCTGGGTGCAACATGAGACGTCCCACCCCGTCCCCGTCCCCCACCCCCGCCCCATACCCCCTGGGGAATGTCCCCGGGAGCCGGGTGCCAGCTGGCACCGTGACTCTCCGGGCGTCCGGCGTCTGCCTGTGTGGATGGCGTATGGTGGACGTGTCTGTGTTTCCTGCAGACCGAGGAGGAGTCGGCCGCGGACAAGGGAAGCGAGGCTCTGGCCCACGTGCCCCCTCCGTACACGGTAAGTCCTGGGGCTCCCCGCCCCCCACCCCCCCAGGACCCAGCCCCATAAGCCTAGCGGGCACCCTTCCATCATTTCGTTAAGAAAGAAGCCCCCTGCCGAGACCGGTGTGGCTCAGTGGTAGAGCCTCGGTCTGCGGACTGGAGGGTCCCGGGTTCGATTCCGGCCAAGGGCATGTACGTTGGTTGCGGGCACATCCCCAGTAGGGGGTGTGCAGGAGGCAGCTGGTCGATGTTTCTCTCTCATCGACGTTTCTAGCTCTCTATCTCTCTCCCTTCCTCTCTGTAATAAAAAATCAATAAAATATTTAAAAAAAAAAAAGAAAGAAGCCCCCTGCCGAAACCGGTGTGGCTCCGTGGATAGAGCGTCCGCCTGCGGACTGAAGGGTCCCGGGTTCGATTCCGGTCAAGGGCATGTGCATCGGTTGCGGGCACATCCCCAGTGGGGGGTGTGCAGGAGGCAGCTGATCGATGTTTTTCTTTCTTTCTTTTTTAATATAGAGAGGAAGGGAGAGGGGAGAGATAGAGAGCTAGAAACATCAATGAGAGAGAGACATTGACCAGCTGCCTCCTGCACACCCCATACCAGGGATGTGCCCACAATCAAGGTCCATGCCCTTGACCGGAATCGAACCCGGGACCCTTCAGTCCGCAGGCCGACGCTCTATCCACGGAGCCACACCGGTTTCGGCTGATTGATGTTTCTCTCTCATCGATGTTTCTAGCTCTCCATCCCTCTTCCTTCCTCACTGTAAAAAAATCAATAAAATATATTAAGAGAGAGATGGAGAGAGAGAGAGAGAGAGAGAGAGAGAGAGAGAGAGAGAGAGAGAGAAGCCCCTCAATCAGGTGTGGCCGGGCAGGTGGCTGGATTCCTGTCACGTGGGAAGGCGTCCCGTGGCTTGGGGCTTTCACTTGGCTGCGTGAGGCCGCACCCCCACGGGAGGAGGAGGAGGGCTCTTTGGCCAGGATGCAGGCCCCTCCCCTCGGGTGTCGGCTTCCGGCTCACTTTCCTCCCTGCATATTTCATGCCCGGAGAGCCGGCTTGGCCGCGGGGCCCTGTGGTTTGGTGAAGCCGATCGCCTATGCCGGGCGGGTGGGTCCCCACGCTGCCCAGACCGGCTCCCCGGAGCTCCACACGTGACCGTGGCGCCCGCTGCGTGCCGGCTCCTCCTGGGTCCGCCTGCTCCGGGGCGGGGCTGAGACTGGGGACCCCAGAGCCGTGACCTCTGCCCCTGACAGGGCGGGGAGTGGGGGAGGAGAGAGGGGGGCAGCGGCCCCTCTGGTCTCTCTCCTTTCCAGCCGCTGCCTCCCGGGGGTCAGGCCCTCGTATCGGGGTCTGTCTGTGGACCGGCCCCAGGGAGGGTTCTGGGGAGACACACGCCCCAGAGGCACCTCTGTGGCTGTGCCCCCAGACCCGGGAGGAGGCGGGGTGATGGATGATGGACGGCCCTCGTTCTTTTTTTATTTCTTATATTTTTATTTTATTTTTAAAAATATATTTTTTATTTTTAATTTATTAAGGTATTATATGTGTACATAGCATACCATTGCCCACCCCCTTAAAATATGTTTTATTGATTTTTTTTTTTACAGAGAGGAAGAGAGAGGGATAGAGAGTTAGAAACCTCTATGAGATAGAAACATTGACCAGCTGTCTCTTGCATCATCCCCCCCCGCACCACCACCACCTCACTGGGGATGTGCCCGCAACCAAGGCACATGCCCTTGACCAGAATTGAACCTGGAACCTTCCAGTCCGCAGACCGACGCTCTATCCACTGAGCCAAACCGGTTTTGGCTCTTTATTTAAAAAAAAATAGATATATTTTATTGATTTTTTTACAGAGAGGAATGGAGAGGGATAGAGAGTTAGAAACATGGACGAGAGAGAAACATCAACCAGCTGCCTCCTGCACACCCCCTACTGGGGATGTGCCCGCAACCAAGGCACATGCCCTTGACCGGAATCGAACCCGGGACCCTTCAGTCCGCAGCCCAGCACTCTATCCACGGAGCCACACGGCCAGGGCCTGGTGGTGGTGTTTCTTTGTGGGTCCCCCGTGAGCCTTGCGCCCCCTCCGGCTGGGGAGGAGAGGGGTGGGTGGAGGAGGACCGGGGTGCAGTGCCCCCCCCCCCCCGCCACCCGCCCCAGCCGAGCCCTCACGCCCTCCTCTGCCCGCAGCCCTACGTGCCCCGGATCCTGAACGGCATGGCCTCCGAGCGGACGGCGCTGTCCCCGCAGCTGCAGCAGACCTACGGCGCCGTCCGCAACATCAGCGGCTCCGTCCCCGGGGGCCCGGGCCCGGCCCCGAGCCCCGCGGACAGCGTGGCCGCTGCCCCCCAGGAGGCCTGAGCGTGGGGCCGGTGGGCTCGGCTCAGGGCCGGGGGTGAGACAGAGCGGGACACGCACCCTGGCCACGTCCACGTCCGTCCACGTTTGGAACCCCCCCTCCTGCTTCAGAGACAAGAAACCAGCTGGACAGGGGCTCCGGCCCTTGGCTGGGGGGTTTGGGGCGGGAGCAGGTGCCACCCCGCCCCTTGCTGGTGGGTCTGGGGGTCGAGCTCTTGGCTCTGCCGCTGGATCGTGTCCCCGGGGCTCGTCGCGGGGTCGTGTGTTGGGAGGGTGTCTCTCCAGGGCCCCGGGGGTGGCTCTCAGGCCACCAACAGGCAGCGGGGACCACGGAAGACCCCCCCCACTCTGAGCACACACCACCGCCCCCGTCTGGGCACACGTACGCCCCACGGGTCCCCGGAGAGCCTGGGGTGGGGTCATCCCGGACCCCCCCCCCTGCAGTGAGCCTGGGGGGGGGGGGCTGCACGCTCTGCACCCCCACTGGTGCGTGGGGCTGGTGCGTGGGCTCGGTCTGTCTCCAGCCCCCGCCGCCTCCCGGCTGCTCCCTCTTAGTGGGGGGCAGGGGGGGCGCGCTCAGGGCAGGGGGGGCCTGGGCCGGGTGCAGGGCTGTGGCCGAGGAAGGATGGATAGTCTCCCCCCGCCTGCAAATCCCCCCAAAGGGTCCCTGTACCCCGCCCCCAGGAATCCCTGCACCCCCCCCAGGGATCCCAGGGCTGAGAGAGAATTGGGGGCTCTCGCTGGAGACACCGCCTCCTGCTGCCTCCAGGGGGCGCCAGGGTGACAGGTGGTGGGCAGAGCCAGGGAGGCCGCCTCCATCCCCCAGGGTGGGGGCCCCCCGGCCAGGTTGCCAGGTGGGATCTGGGGCACCCTGCCCGCCCCCCCCAACTCCGACCATCACTCAGCTCTCAGCCTCTGCTCCGAGCCCCCCCCCCCCCCGGCACAGGAGGGGACGGAGCTGAGGGGTTCTGGTGCCCCCATGGGCCAGGGGGACGGCACCCCCTCCCCGGTCCAGGCCGCAGCCCTGCCGGTTCCACTCGAAAGGGGGACCCCCCCTGCCCCCCCCCTTGAGTGCGGTCGGGGCAGGTGCAGGCCACTGGGTCCCAGCCGCTCTTGGAAGTAAAATCCTTTATTCTCAAAGCCGTGTGCGGGGCGTGTGCGAGGACGTGGGTCGCGTGGGGGTCCGGGCGGGCGGGTGGGCAGGGCGCCGGGGCAAACCCATGCCTCCTCGGGAAAGGGGTTCGAGGCCGCCTCCCGGAGGGGAGCTGGCGCTGGGCGACCCTGGGGGGGCCGGGGGTGTCGGGGGGTCGCCTTGCAGGAAAAGGGCAGGTGCCCGGCGGGGAGGGGGTGTCACGGCCGCTCCACCAGCCCCACGAACTTGCCGAGGTCCCGGGCCAGCAGCTCCGGCTCCTCGAAGGCGGCGAAGTGGCCCCCTCGGGGCATGTAGGAGTAGGAGACGAGCTTGGGGTACTTGGTCCTGACCCACTTCTCAGGGACGTGCAGGAGCTCGCTGGGGAAGGCGGCAAAGCCCGTGGGCACGTGGACCTTCATCCTGGGGGGGGGTGTACAGGGGCGCCGCTGAGGGGCGGGCTCGGCCGGGGGGGGTCTCCCCGGGGTGTCCTGAGCCGCCCCCCCCCCTCGATCCCGAGCCACCGAGAACCCTCTTTTCTGGAATCCTGAGCCCTCGATTCCGGGCCACCGAGAACCCTCTTTTCCGGAAGGGCTGCCCAGGCTGGAGAGAGGGGTGGCGACAGCCTACTCCCCACCTTGTTGTCCCCCCATTTTGCTGCCCCCAGAGCCCCCCGATGAGATCAGGAAAGGGCTCTCTCTGGGGTTTCCCCGGGGGGGGACACCCCGCCCAGGGCCCCCCCGCAGGCCGGGCTGTCTGTCTCTGGGTTCTAGAGCGGGCCTGACCCCTGACCCCTGACCCCCGCCCCCCGCCCCCGCCCGGGGCTCACTGCTGGTGCCGGTCGCTCAGGAAGCTGTGCCCCATGTTCTCCTTGTAGAAGCGCTGGGAGGAGGCGATGGTGCCCGTGGTCCAGTAGATCATGACGACGGTCAGCAGGCTGTCCAGGGGGAACTTCCTGCGGGGGCAGGGGCACCCTCAGCGCCAGGCCTCCCTCCCTGCCTGCCAGGTGGGGGGCGGGGTCCCCACGCCACGGGCAGGCCGGGGAGCTGGCTCTCCCCATCCTTCTCGGGGGTGCCGGCCTGTCCCTGCCCCTGCCGCTGCCCCCCGAGTTTCCACCCAGGAGGGCGCAGGGCCCAGGGCCCTGAGCTGGTGGCCAGCAGGGGTCCAGGGGTTGCCCCGCGCCATCCTCAGAGGGCAGTGCCCCTGCCAGGCCTCGGCTGCCCCCCCCCCCCCCTCCGGGCGCCCCTCAGAGCCCCGGACCTGCCCAGTCGGGCCCCAGGGGCAGGAGGGCAGAACCAGCCGTCCTGGGCATTTTGTTGCTGTTAGGTATGTTTTTTATCCATTTGTAGAGAGGAATGGAGGGAAGGTGGGGGGAGAGAGAGAGAGAGAGAGACACCCATGGTGAGAGAGAACCATGGATCAGCTGCCTCCTGCACGCCCCCCACTGGGGATGGAGCCCGCAACCCGGGCCTGTGCCCTGACCAGGAATCGAACCCTGACCTCCTGGTTCCCAGGTCGACGCTCAGCCGCTGAGCCACGCTGGCCGGCCGGGCTCATGGGGCATTTTCGTCCACCAGCCCCCAGCTTGCCCACGTGCCTCCTGCCAAACCTGGGTGGGTCACCCCAGGAGGGAGCCCCCCACTCCGCATGAGACACCCCCTTTGTTCTCCATTCCGGGCCTTCGGGGGGGGGCCCCCCCACACCAGGAGGAGACGGCGCTTGGCGCTCTCTGTGGGAGCACGTGGTCTGTGGGACCCCAGGAAGCCCCTCCCTCTCCTGGTGCTGGGCTCCCGCCCCCCACCCTGTGTCCAGGCCCCCACCCCCCCGGGTCCCCCTGGCCTCCCCTGACCACTGGTGCCCCCTGGCTGTGCTCCCGCCCCCCACCCTGTGTCCAGGCCCCCACCCCCCCGGGCCCCCCCGGACCCCCCTGTCCACTGGTGCCCCCTGGCTGTGCCTTCTGGGACCCCCACTTCCCCCCACGACTCTCCCCACCCCCACCAGCTTCCACCCTTCACCCCCAGAATAACCCACTCACTGTACCCCACTCCCTCCAGCCTCCGTGACACTCACCCCTAACGTGTCCTCTCTGAGTCCCCCTGCACCCCCCGAGTCCGCCCGGGAACCCGTGCTCTCGAATTCCAGCCGCCACCCCAGCGGGTCCCCCCTCGCCTGGTGCCTCCTGCCTGCGAGGACCCCCCGTCCCCGGAGCAGCTGCCCCCAGGCCCTCCTCTGCTGGACCCTGGCTCGGGGCGCAGTGGGGTGGAGGGGGGCCCTCTCACCTCTCCAGGCCGCCATCCTCCAGGTCCCGGAAGTCGGAGTTGGTCCACGTGGAGAACTTCTCCAGGATATAGGCAGCCAGCCCCGCCGGGGAGTCGTTGAGGGCGCAGCCTGCGGGTGGGAGGGGGTGTGTGCCTGCACCTCATTCCTTCCCCCTCGACTCGGGGTGTCCGCATGTCTGGTGAAAGGGGCAGCACCTCCCCCAGGCCTCGGGGGGACCCTCACCCCATCGGGGCAGCTTCCTTCAGCCAGAAGGGTCTAGGCCGGCCGTGGGCAAACTATGGCCCTCGGGGGCCGGATCCGGCCCGTGCGGCTGTTCTCTCCGGCCCGCGGAGCCGGAAGAGCGGAGGAGGGTTCTCTGGCTCTCCCCTCCGCTCCTTCCCCAGCAGCCCAAGAGGAGAGTGCCAGCACGGTCAGGCTGCTTTTGTTCCGGCCCTCCAATGGGTCCAGTGTAAGAGCCCACGGTGGCCCTCGAGTCAAAAAGTTTGCCCACCCCTGGTCTAGGCCTCTGGGTTTTGTGAGCTCAGGCTATGCATGCTGCTTTTTAAAAGGGGGTGTGAGGTTATTTTTTTCGTTCGTTTGTTTGTTTTGTTTTTTAATATTGCTATGGTGAGGACAAACAGGAGCCACAATCTCCGCGTCCAAAACTGGGGCTCAGCCACGGGAAAGACTGGCCTGCCCACAAGCGGAAACGCTGGGCAGGGGGGGGGGCCCATGGCTGGGGCTCCCGGAGGGGTGAGCCCCCCCAAACGGAACGTTCGGCAAAGAAGCCAGACTTAGAGGCACCGACTCCAGAATTCCACGTCCTAGGAAACGGTACCCGGAGGGGCAGAGGGGGTCTGTCTGTCTGTCTGTCTGTCTCAGGTCCGGAGGTGTTGCCCTGAGCCCAGGGGTGAGGCCTGGGGGGTTGGGGTGGGGGGGGGTTGCTCCCTCTCCCCCTCCCCCGCCCCCCACTTCTCTCCATCCCTCAGGGGTGGAGCGATCAGGAGCCAAAGCCCCCCAGAATGTGACAGCCGCTAAACGGGGGGCAGGGAATGTTTGGGGGGTTGGATTTGCGGCTCATCAACCTGATCCCATGGGAAGCTAAGGTGTAAGGGTCCGAGAGGCTGTCTGTCACCTGCGAGCGGGGGCCCCTGGGGGTGCTGGGGGTCCCCCCTGGCTGGGAGCCCTCCCGATGAAACGAAGGTGAACCCCCCACTCCCACCCCGGCCCTCGGAGCCCCCCGGGCACGCACCCACGGTGTCGGGCTTGGTGCACTGGATGTGCATGTAGCCGCTCTCGCGGATGAGGCTGTAGAACATCCGCTCCTTCAGCGGGTACATGAGCTCCATGTCCCGGGCCGTGTAGCCGAAGAGCTTCCGGAAGCGCGGCCCCAGGAACAGGGTGAGGGCGTGGAAGTTCCTCACCACAAAGGCCATGTTCAGGTGCAGGCCCTTCACGTGGCTGCGGGCGGGGAGGGAGGGGAGGGAGGGGTGGGGAGGGGAGGGGAGGGCGGGGAGGGGTGGGGAGGAAGGGCCCGGTGAGGCTCGGCGGGGAGGGGAGAGGCAGAGGAGGGCGAGGAAGCCAGGGCCAGCCCCCTCCGACACCCTCCCCCTTCCCCATCCCCGTGGGGTGGTCAGGTTGGCGAGAAAACAGCACGTCTCTAGAAAGTTCTCCTTCCCTATTGGGTCCATCAGGAAGACCTAGACCAGCCGTGGGCAAACTACGGCCCTCGGGGGCCAGATCCGGCCCATGCGGCTGTTCTATCCGGCCCTCGTGGAGCCCAAAGAGCGGAGGAGGGTTCTCTTGCTCTCCCCTCCGCTCCTTCCCCAGCAGCCCAAGAGGAGAGTGCCAGCACGGTCAGGCTGCTTTTGTTCCGGCCCTCCGGTCCAGGGTAAGAACCCAAGGTGGCCCTCGTGTCAAGAAGTTTGCCCACCCCTGGCCCTAGTCCCTGACCTTGTCCTCGTCCACGCGGGCCTCCTGCCCGGGCACCTGGCCCAGGGTCACCAGCCCCGGTCGGACGGTGTGCCCCAGTGTCGGGGTGCAGCTGGGAGCCAGGGAACCCTCCCCCCTCCCCCCTCCCCCGGGCTCAGCACCCCAGCACCCCCCAAAGCTCCACGCCGTGTCCCGGGGGTGGGAGGGGGGCGGCGTGAGCCACTCCGCCGGCCAGCCGGCTGGCAGGTAGGTGCTGTGCCCACACACGCATGCTCACCCCCCCTCCCCCCCCCCCGCACCCCGAAGGACCCTCACCTGGGCACCAGCTGGGCGATGTTGGTGCAGATCAGGGACCCCCAGTCCCCACCTTGGGCGTAGAACTCCTGGAAACCCAGCCGCAGCATCAGCTTATAGAAGATGCGGGCGGTGGCCACGGAGTTCAGGCCTGGCGGTGGGAAACGGGGTGGGGTGGTGGGGGTGTGACCCCCACGTCCCATGACGACCCTCCACCCCCGGCCCCGGGGCCAGCCAAGGTGGCTCAGGAGGAGGGGAGCCGGCATCCTGGGGCCCACCCCGCCCTGGGGGACCGAGCCCGCAACCCGGGCGTGCGCCCCGACGGGGAATCGAACCCTGACCTCCTGGCTCAGCGGTCGGCAAATGCACTCGTCCACAGAGCCAACTACCAACAGGACGACGATGTCGATTGAAATTTCTTTGGGGAGCCACGTTTGTTTGTTTTTTAAATGTAAACTAGCTGAAATCGGTGTGGCTCAGTGGATAGAGCGTCGGTCTGTGGACTGAAAGGTCCCGGGTTCGATTCTGCTCAAGGGCATGGACCTTGATTGTGGGCACATCCCCGGTGGGGGGCGTGCAGGAGGCGGCTGGTCGATGTTTCTCTCTCATCGATGTTTCTAACTCTCTCTTCCTCTCTGTAAAAAAAAAAATCAATAAAATAAAATAAAATAGAAAAGACTCAAGGGAGCCCAAACCGGTGTGGCTCAGTGGATAGAGCCTCAGCCGGCGGACTGACAGGTCGCAGGTTCGATTCCGGTCAAGGGCATGTGCCTTGGCTGCGGGCACATCCCCAGTGGGGGGTGTGCAGGAGGCAGCTGAATCGATGTTTCTCTCTCATCGATGATTCTGTCTCTCTCTCCCTCTCTGTAAAAAAATAAAATAATAAAAGACTCAAGGGAGGCAAAGAGCCAGCAGGTGGCTCTGGAGCCCCCGGTTTGCCGACCGCGGTCCTGGTTCATAGGTCATCGCTCCACCCCTGAGAAGAGGCCTGGGCCCTCCCCTGGTGGCAGTGCTCTCCTCTGCCCTCCTCCCTCCGTGCCCCCTCCTCCCTGGCTCAGGAGGAAGCCTCCCTCCTGCTGGCCCCCTGCCCCCTCCTCCCGGGACTGCTGGTGGGGAGGCCTGGCCCCACGGGGAGGAGGGGGAGGAGGAGGAGGAGGAGGAGGAGGGCGGCCCCCGGCCCCCAGCAGCCAGCCCCCTACCCTTCTTGGAGGACGCCTCTGAGAAGCCGTAGCCGGGGATGGAGGGGCAGACGACCTCGAACACGTGCTCGCCGCCCAGGCCGTGGCGCTCGGGGTCGGTGAGCAGCGGGATGATGCTGTAGAACTCGTAGAAGCAGCCGGGCCAGCCGTGCACCATCAGCAGGGGCTTGGCCGTGCAGCCGGGGGCCAGCTTCGGGGGTTTCACATGGATGAAGTGGATGTCCAGCCCTGGAACGGGGTGGGGAGGGGGGAGAGAGGAGCAGACCACAGTCACGGGGAGGGAGTGGGGGGCGAGGGGGCCGGGGCCCTGCAGCCGAGGAGCTCAGCCCAGCTCAGCCCTCGGCTCCCCACCACCCTGGGGTGCAGGTCACAGGGGTCGCCAGCACTGGCCGAGCGCCTACAAATTGTGTTAATAAAAAGCAAGGGTCCTGAGACAAGAGAGGACTTGGTGTCTTCAGCTAAACTCCTCTGCCTGAGCCCCCTCCCTCACCCCACCCCATCCCCGCCAGCAGGGGGTGTGCAAGAGGCAGCCAGTCAACGATTCTCTCTCAGCATTGATGTTTCTCTCTCTCTCTCACTCTCTCCCTGCCTTCCTTTCTGAAACCATCAAAAAAATATATGTTTCTTAATTTAATTTTTATTTTAAAAAAATATATTTTATTGATTTTTTACAGAGAGGAAGGGAGAGGGATAGAGAGCTAGAAACATCGATGAGAGAGAATCATCATCGACCAGCTGCTTCTTGCACACCCCCTACTGGGGATGTGCCCGCAACCAAGGTCCATGCCCTTGACTGGAATCGAACCTGGGACCCTTCAGTCCGCAGGCCGACACTCTATCCATTGAGCCAAACCAGTTTTGGATATATTATATATATATTATATATATATAATATATATATAGCCAAACCAGTTTTGGATATATTATATATATATATATATATATATATATATATATATATATATATATATAATTAAAAATGCTTAGAGAACATCCCTCCCTTTAATCCAAACAGAACCCTGCACACATTCTATTATTTTGGAACCTTTTTTTTTCCTCTCTCCTCCCCCTGGGCAGTATACGCCGGGCACCCTTCTGTGCTGCTCAAGTTCCCCCCCCCCCCTCCGGTTTATTGTGGCTGGGGATCTCGCCTCCTTCGAGGCACATTGCAGGACGGGAGGTTAATTGTTTAATTCAAGTTTGATCGCATTGTCCTTTGGGGATAAAATTAGAAAAAGGGCACAAAACCCACAGAGACATAGGTGGCTGCGTGTGCACAGCTCTCCCCGGGAGCAGATGTCCCGGGCTGGGGGCTGGGGGTGTTTGCATTGCGTGTCCTTCTGTGCTTTTCGCATCGTGACTATCTAGACTTTGCAGAATCCCCTCCTGTGGGGAGGACGTGCTCTCCTGGTCTGTCTATCGGCCTGTGGTGCCCACGGCTGCTCCAGGCCCGGCTGCTGGGCTCTGAGGCAGTGCCCTGGTGGGTGGTGAGGGGAGGGTGTGGGCTGAGGTCACGGCCTCGGGCCTGAGCTGGGGGGGGGGGTGCTGGGAGTCCGGAGAGCCAGCCTGAACCCCCGCCTCCCCGTGACTCGGCCTCCCCCCAGGCCGGGAGGGTGGCATGGCGAGGTCCGTGGGGACAAGGACAGAACGCCGGGGCGGGCGGGGGATGAGCCTTGAGCAGCCTGGAGCTCAGAGGCAGGAGCGGGGCTGGGAGGACCTTGAGGAGATGGGAACGCGAGGGAGGACAGCGGCGGCCGGAGCGGGGGGAGGGAGGCCTTGGACCTCGGGCTGGGGGGATGGGGACGGGGACGGGGAGGGCAGCGGCCCACTCAGCACCGTGGGGGCCGGGGGGACGGCGTGGGACCCTGGGCCCCCGCTGCTGCATTTGTTGGGGTTCTGCATGATGCCTGTGTCCTGTGAGAACTTTTATTTTATTTTCTTAACTTTTTATTTCTTTCTTTATTTTTATTTTTTTCATTTTTAAAAAATATATATTTTATTTTATTTTATTTTTTTTTAAATATACTTTATTAATTTTTTACAGAGAGGAAGGGAGAGAGCTAGAGAGCTAGAAACGTCGATGAGAGAGAAACATCAACCAGCTGCCTCCTGCACACCCCCCACCTGGGATGTGCCTGCAGCCAATGTACATGCCCTTGACCGGAATCGAACCCGGGACCTTTCAGTCCGCAGGCGGACGCTCTACCACTGAGCCAAACCGGTTTCGGCGAAAAAAATATATATTTTATTGATATTTTACAGAGAGGAAGGGAGAGAGATAGAGAGCTAGAAACGTCGGTGAGAGAGAAACATCGACCAGCTGCCTCTTGCACGCCCCCTGCCGGGGATGTGCCCGCAACCAAGGTACATGCCCTTGACCGGAATCGAACCTGGGACCCTTCAGTCCGAAGGCTGCCCCCCCCCCCTCCTGCCAGCATGCTGGAACCGTACCTTCAGCCGAAACCAGTGTGGCTCAGTGGACAGAGCGTCGGCCTGTGGACTGAAAGGTCCCGGGTTCGATTCCGGTCAAGGGCATGGACCTTGGCTGCGGGCACATCCCCGGTGGGGGGTGTGCAAGAGTCAGCTGGTCAGTGATTCTCTCTCATGGATGTTTCTAGCTCTCTATCCCTCTCCCTTCCTCTCCGTAAAAATCAGTAAAATATATTTTGTTAAAGAAAGAGAAAGAAAGGTACCTTCGATCCTGGTCTTGAAGTGCGGGTAGCGGTTGAGCTCGGCCACCTGCTTCCTCCAGTCGAACCCATCCCGCCAGTAGGAAAGCACCTTCTTCAGGTAGTGGGTGTTGAAGCCATAGTGGAAGCGGCTGTCCTCCAACGGGGGGGTCAGGCGGACCTTCTCGAGCCTTCGGTGCAGGTCCTGGGGCGGGCGCGGGGCCCCGAGGAGAGAGGTGTGGGTGGGCAGAGCAAACCCCGAGCTCCCGCAGGGCCAGAGCCAGAGGGTGCCGAGGCCACCGGCCCGGCCTTTCGCTCTAGCCCAGGGGTGGGCAAACTCAACAGCCCACAGAGCCGAATATCTACAACGACTGACATTTCTCTGGATGCCAAAGCCGGTGTGGCTCAGTGGATAGAGCGTCGGTCTGGGGCCTGAAAGGTCCCGGGTTCGATTCCGGGCAAGGGCGTGGACCTTGGTGGCGGGCACATCCCCCGTGGGGGTGTGCAGGAGGCAGCTGGTCGATGTTTCTGGCTCTCTATCTCTCTCCCTTCCTCTCTGTAAAATGTCAATAAAATGTATTTATAAAAAAAAGAAAAGAAATTTCTCTGGAGAGCCACATGTTTTAAACGTAAACTTCTTCTCACGCCACGTCTTCCACATACACTCGCCCGGGCCGTGGTGTTTTGTGGAAGAGCCGCACTCCAGGGGCCAGAGAGCCGCGTGTGGCTTGAGAGAGCTGCCGTTGGCCGACCACGGCTCCGGGGTGTCCGGCGTAACCCAGAAGACACCTCGGTGTTTCCCGTCACAGTGGCTGTTCCTAACGCTCATGTTCTTATTTTTAAAAATATATATATTTTTATTGACTTCAGAGAGAAAGGGAGAGAGCGAGAGAAACACCAATGATGAGAGAGGTTCATGGATTGGCTGCCTCCTGCACGCCCCACACTGGGGACGGAGCCCACAACCTGGGCCTGTGCCCTGACCGGGAATCGAACCTGGGACCCTTCAGTCCACAGGCGGATGCTCCATCTGCTGAGCCAAACTGGCCAGGGCTCACCTTCTTTACTTTAAAAAATATATATATTTTATTGACTTTTTATAGAGAGGTTTAGAGAGTTAGAAACATCGATGAGAGAGAAACATAGACCAGCTGCCTCCTGCACACCCCCGACCAGGGATGTGTCCACAACCCAGGTCCATGCCCTTGACCAGAATCGAACCTGGGACCTTTCAGTCCACAGGCCGGCGCTCTACCCACTGAGCCACACCGGTTTCGGCCCTGTTAACTTCATTTTAGTTAACTTTTCTCTCTGGGCATTTCCTTCCTCAAACGACCGAGCTCTGAGCTAGGTGAGGGGAGACTCCCTCTGTCTTCCAAGCACCCAGCGTGGTGCCTGCACACAGTAGGTGCTCCCAGACCCACAGTAGGTGCTCCCAGACCCACACAGGAGGAAAGCCAAAATGGGTGGGGACCTCCCAGGCCCCACCCACCCTCGTGGGGCTGCCGGGGGCCGGCCTCTCGGATCGGCCCACCCCGCAGGTAGGACGGAGCTTCCCAGCTGGGCAGACCTCGGGCCCAATCCCGCCTTTGATCTCCGCCACCTGGGCCGCACGCAGCCTCCCTCTCCGAGCTCCCGTGTCTGCAGCTCTGCGCTGAGAACGAAGCGCTCGCCCCACGGGAGGGCTGCGGGAACCGCACGGGACCGAGAGGGGCTGGCGCACAGTAGGTGCTGGGCTGGCACACAGTAGGCGCTCCACCGGCGCTGGCCCCGCAGCAGGTTCTCAGCGCTTCGGCACCTGATGTCAGCGGGGCCTGCTCTCCGCCCAGGGCCCGAGGACACCCCGACAACCCGCCGGCTTCCTCCTTTACGCTCCTCCCGGTTCCAGACGGGCCACCAAGGAGGTGAGACGCGAAGCTGGGTCCAGCGGGCACCCCCTCTCCCACCAGAGCACCCCCTCTCCCACCTGGGCACCTGAGAGGAGCAGCCCTATCCCCCCAGTCTCAGGGAAACAGGATGGCTTCCTGCCCCTTTGCTGGCCCCGGCCTCTGCCCCAGCCCCTGCCCCAGCCCCTGCCCCTGCCCCAGCCCCTGCCCCAGCCCCTGCCCCTGCCCCAGCCCCAGCCCCTGCCCCTGCCCCAACCCCAGCCCCTGCCCCTGCCCCAGCCCCAGCCCCTGCCCCAGCCCCTGCCCCAGCCCCAGCCCCTGCCCCTGCCCTGCCCCTGCCCCAGCCCCAGCCCCAGCCCCAGCCCGGCCCGGGAAGAGGGACCTTACATCGATCTCCTCGTCGGACGTCTCCACCTTGAAGGGCCGGATGCTCTCGTCCTCGGGGGCCGTGGGCCGGGCCCCGGGCCCCCACCACCCGTCCCCGAGCGGCAGGGTGTCCTCCTTGTCCCGGGAGGTGAACCAGTAGATGACGAGGCCCAGCACGGAGGCCAGGAGGATTTCCAGCCACATGACGCCTGGGGGAAGGGGGGGGGGAGAAGAAAGAGGCCATCAGCCCCGAGACCACCAGCCCGGCCCTGAGCCAGGGTGGGCAAACTTTCTGACTCGAGGGCCACCGTGGGCTCTTACACGGGACCGGAGGGCCGGCACAAAAGCAGCCTGACCATGCTGGCACTCTCCTCTTGGGCTGCTGGGGAAGGAGCGGAGGGGAGAGCAAGAGAACCCTCTGCTCTTCCGGCTCCTCGGGCCGGATAGAACAGCCGGACGGGCCGGATCCGGCCCGCGGGCTGTAGTTTGCCTACGGCTGCCCTAAGCCCTGGGGAGACGCCTCGTCCTGACTCTCCCACCCAAGCCCATTCGGGTGGGGGGTGGGGTGCAGCTAGGAGACCCAGCCTAGGTGCCCTCTAACCCCCACGGGACCCCGGGGGGGGGGGCGGCTTGCTGAGGCCCCCTGTTCGCTCCTGCCAAGAGCTGCCCCTCTGATCCGAGCATCGGGCCCCCGGGGGCTGTTCCGGGAACAGGGGGACAGTACAGAAACGGGACTTCCTGGCGGGGAGCCCCTTGGGTTGCTCCCCCACCCCCACCCCGCCTTCCCCCTGGCTTCCGGCCCCAAATCCAGGGTCCTGATTCCAGACCGTGACCCCGCTGACCTCCTGGTTCCCAAACTCCGTCCCTGGAACCCCTGACTCTCCCTCCTCTCGCCCACCAAGTCCCCACGGCACTCGAACCCAGTACCCCCCCCCCCATGCCCGGCGCCCTCCTCTGGACCTCAGCAGGTGGACGGGTCCCCGGGGGCAGGCAGGTGGCCCTGCCCCAGGGCCCAGCGCGCCCCCTGGCTCGGCGGTGAGGCCCCCCGCCCCCCGCATGGACGCGGGTCAGACCCACTCTGCCCAGCGCGGTCGGGGGGGGCTGGAATGATCATAAGGAACGGTCTAGAAGTGACCGGCGTTCTCTTTCCGGACAGGAGGACCCCAGCGCTGCCCCGTCCACGTGGGAGCCGCCGCCGCCGGCCCTGACCAGCTCCTCCCGGGACGGAGCGGGACGCTCAGTGGGCAGCTCCATGCCGCCGCCCGAGGTAGGGCTGGCCTCTCGGGTCGAGGTCTTTGGCCAGTTGCACGGTCCGGCCGCCTCCGCCAACCTAACCGTGTGCCGTGGGGTTCTCGCCCCTCGTCTTCCGGGGGCAGCTAGCGGAACCACAGGCCCAGAGAGCACCGGAGGACGCAGGGAGTCCAGCCCGGCCAGTGTTGCTCAGTGGTTAGCGCCGACCTAGGAACCAGGGGGTCACGGTTCGATTCCCGGTCAGGGCACGTGCCCGGGTTGCGGGCTCAACCTCTGATGGGGGGTGGGGGTGTGTGCAGGAGGCGGCCCATCGATAATTCTCTCTCATCGTCCGATCCAGCCGTGGGCAAACTACGGCCAGCAGGCCGGATCCGGCCCGTGCGGCTGTTCCATCCGGCCCGCGGAGCCGAAAGAGCGGAGGAGGGTTCTCTTGCTCTCCCCTCCGCTCCTTCACCAGCAGCCCGAGAGGAGAGTGCCAGCATGGTCAGGTTGCTTTTGTTCCGGCCCTCCGGTCCCGTGTAAGAGCCCATGGTGGCCCTCGAGTCAGAAAGTTTGCTCAACCCCTGGACTCTGATCAAAACGTGGGTGCCAAGGCAGGTGTCAGTGGGGGGGCCCCTCATCACCCCGCTGGTTGCCCTGCAAAGGGAGGTGACCAGTGATGCTGGTGGGGGCGGGGCTGGTGAGCGGGCAGCACCAGGCCGGCCAAGGCGGGTGCAAATGTGGGGTGAGGGGGACCCCAATCACCCCACTGGTGGCCCCACGGATCGGCCCTGACTGCCAGCCAGGGCTAGGCACCCTACCTGTGCACGAATTCGGTGCACCGGGCCTCTAGTTTAGTTTTTTCTTTATTTTAATTTTATATGTTATTGATTTTTTTTTTAACAGAGAGGAAGGGAGAGGGATAGAGAGAAACACCAATGAGAGAGAGAGAGAGAGAGAGTCATCGACCAGCTGCCTCCTGCACACCCCCCACTGGGGATGTGCTTGCAACCAAGGTCCATGCCCTTGACCGGAATCGAACCCGGGACCCTTCAGTCCGCAGGCCGACGCTCTATCCACTGAGCCACACCGGTTTTGGCCAGGCCTCTAGTTTAGTTATAAGAAAGGCTAAAATGCGATCAGCAATAACTGGCTCTTTGGATAAGAAACGAGATCAAATACAGTGCAATCTCCCCTCCCTTCCCCCAGTTCTGTACGGGGGCCAAGCTCTGGGCACGCAGTTATGAAATGGGGGTGGTGGTGGGGGGACATGAGGAGTGAGTTCTGGGGGGGAAAAGCCGGCCGAGGAGTGTGCCAGTGACCATATGACCACGACCCTCTGGGGGCGGCCGAGACGCACGCGGTTTGGAAGTGAAAGGCGATCTGAGGGACGGGAGTATCGGTTTACTTCTGTCCTTCCCCACCTCCCTTGCTCTGGGGAAAATCTTTAAACGCAGGAGGCCCAGCCGAAACCGGTGTGGCTCAGTGGGTAGAGCGTCGGTCTGCGGACTGAAAGGTCCCGGGTTCGATTCCGGTCAAGGGCATGTGCCTTGGTTGCGGGCACATCCCCGGTAGGGGGCGTGCAGGAGGCAGCTGGTTGGTGTTTCTCTCTCATCGACGTTTCTAGCTCTCTATCTCTCTCCCTTCCTCTCTATAAAATATCAATAAAATAAATATTTTAAACATAGGAGGCCCAGGAGATGAGGTGCTTTGTTCTCTGGCTGTGGAAGAGGCACGCACGTTTCGTACCCGGAACGCGATATAGCAAAACATGCAAGGCTGGAAAATGCAGGGTGTGTGTGTGTGTGTTTTTTAAAGACGGGTCGTACACGCTCAGGCGAACGCTGTCCCCCGCCCCCTGGACGTGGTCTGTGGAGTCTCGGGAGCCGTTTGGGTTTTAAAAGCAGGAAGGGGGCTGGACCCGGGGCTCAGCGAAGTCCGGGGGAGTCTGGCCTCGGGCCAGAGGGGGGCCAGCCAATGCTGCGAGGGCCCACAGCCCGGGGAATGGGGTACAGGCCCGGGCCTGCAGCAGTTCCTGCTCCACAGAGACCGACAGATGAGCCAGGCCGGAACTGGTGTGGCTCAGTGGTAGAGCGTCGGCCTGCGGACCGAAAGGTCCCGGGTTCGATTCCGGTCGAGGGCATGGGCCTTGGTGGCGGGCACATCCCCGGTGGGGGGTGTGCAGGAGGCAGCTGGCCGATGTTTCTCTCTCATCGACGTTTCTAGCTCTCTCTCCCTCTCCCTTCCTCTCTGTGAAAAATCAATAAAATATATTTAAAGACAAACAAAAACAAACAAAAAAACAGATGAGCTAGTACTACCTTCGGGTGATCGATACGACACGTGTACAGTCAGGTGCCACGTAGTGATGCGTTGGCCGCCGCCAGGCCACGGGAGAGACCACGGGAGACCCTGTGAGATGACCAAGGACCCTCTCGCCGAGTGTCCTCACAGTGCCAGTCATGACTCTTGTGCTGGCGGTGATGCCAGTATAAGCTGTCCTATGGCTCTGACCGAACTCCGAAAACACAGCACTCATGCCCTGGCCGGTTCGGGGGACCCCGCCGTCTGAGGGGGCTGGAGGCCAGCCGTAGGGGGAGCCTTCTCTTTGCCCAGGGCCATTGGGGTGTGGGCGACACCCTTCCCGGGCCACACAAGACCGTCAACTTGAACCCGAGCCTGCTGTGTCCGTTAAACATTTCACGGACTCACCCCGGAGGCCCCAGCAGGCCCAGACCCCAGGATTTCCCGGGGCCCCCCCACTTCAGAGGGGGAGGGCGGCCCGATCGGGGAGAGGGAGGGTGAACTCTGACCCCACGGGAAAGTAAACACGCCTGGGAGGGAAAAGAGGCTGCCCTTTGACCTTGGTTTGCACAACTGTGTGTGTGGGGAGCTACACAGCTCACCCCTGGACAACGTGGGGGGGGGGGCACCGATACCCCACGCCGTGGAACACCCACATCTAACCCTGGACGCCCCCAGACCTTGGCTGCTCACGCTCCCTGATCACACCAGCGGCCGGTGGGCGGGCGTCACGCGCTGTACCGACCCCGCTACGGCCCGCTGGGGGAAGAACGCGTGGCCGGCCGGGGAGATAAGAGAGCTCCGTCTGCAAGTGTTTTTCCGAATTGGCCGAGAGTCTCCAACATATAAAATATATTTAAAAGACAAACAAAACAAAACAAAAAAAGCTGTCCCTGCCCACCCACATCATTCCTTTCCTGAAGAGCCTGTTAGAATTCTTCTTTAAAAAAAAATAAATATATATATGTATATTTAATATATATATATTTTATTGATATTTTACAGAGAGGAAGAGAGAGGGATAGAGAGCTAGAAACGTCGATGAGAGAGAAACATCGACCAGCTGCCTCTTGCACGCCCCCCACCGGGGATGTGCCCGCCACCAAGGCACATGCCCTTGACCGGAATCAAACCTGGGACCTTGTGGTCCACGGACCAACGCTCTACCACTGGGCCAAACCGGTTTCGGCAAAAGATATATATTTTATTGATTAAAAAAATATATATTATTGATATTTTACAGAGAGGAAGGGAGAGGGATAGAGAGCTAGAAACATCGATGAGAGAGAAACATCGACCAGCTGCCTCCTGTACACCTCCCACAGGGGATGTGCCCGCCACCAAGGTCCATGCCCTTGACCGGAATCGAACCCGGGACCCTTCAGTCCGCAGGCCGACGCTCTATCCACTGAACCACACCAGCTTTGGCCCCATTAGACTTCTAACCACGGAGCCATCACACAGTGAGCGGCAACGCGCCATCATCTCCCATGCCAGGCCTCTCTCCTCATCAGCGTCCCGGACGGTGGGGTCCGGGCCCCAGGGGAGGTGGGTTTGGGGGGTGAGGTCCGGGGGGTGTGCTCGGGGCTGCGGCCCGCATCCATCGGGCCCTTCCACACTCTGGAAGCCCGGCCTGTCCCAGGTCCCGGAGGACGGAAGACGCGGGGTCTGGGAGCCCCCCCGGGTCTGGGCCGGGCCGCTGGGCGGGGAAGAGGGAGGCGTGGGGCAGACAGCCCTCAGCCCGGGCATGTCTGTCGGGCTCGGGCGTGGAGGGGAGGGGCCCTGGGCATTGGCAGGGCACGCGAACCAGGCCGCTGCCAAGCCGAGGGGGGAGGCTGGGGGGCGCACTGCACCTCCTCCAGTGCCTGACACCCTTTTTTCTAAAAGTCTCTCTGCCGTCCTGGCCGGTGTGGCCCAGGGGGCAGAGCATCAGCCTGCAGACAGAAGGGCCTGGGTTCGATTCCTGGGCAAGGGCACAGGCCCAGGCTGCGGGCTCCATCCCCAGTGAGGGGGCCTGCAGGAGGCAGCGAGTCCATGATATATTCTCTCTCTCTCTCTCTCTCTCTCTCTCTCTCTCTCTCTCCCTCTCCCTCTCCCTTCCTCTCTGAAATAAATTTTAAAAAATAAAAGGGGGGCCAAAACCGGTGTGGCTCAGTGGATAGAGCGTTGGCCTGCGGACTGAAGGGTCCCGGGTTCGATCCCGGTCAAGGGCATGTACGTTGGCTGCGGGCACATCCCCGGTGGGGGGTGTGCAGGAGGCAGGTGGTCGATGTTCCTCTCTCATTGACGTTTCTAGCTCTCTATCCCTCTCCCTTCCTCTCTGTAAAATATCAATAAAAAATATTTTAAATAAAAGGGGGGGGGAGGAAGAGTCAAAATTAGGGTGACAGCATTGCCAGCCCCCCCCCCCCCCCAAGGCTGCAGAAGGGCCCGCGGCCAAGGCGCGCTGCCAGGCGGCGTGGGCGGCGGCACTGCCCCGGCGGGTGCATTCCAGCCCGAGGAGGCCGAGCTCTCTGCACGCAGGGCCGGGCGGGAGGAGCGATCAGGGGGGGCGGGAACGCCTGCAGGGCGGGGGGCAGGCCTCGGGGACATGCATGTCCCCTTGGGGTGCAGGGGCTCCCGTGGGGGCCCCCCCTCCCCGCACACCCGGGCAGCGCGACTCCGATCGGAGCCCCGAGGTCGGTCTGCAAGTTGCAGGGGGCCCGGCCCGGCTAGACGGAGCGGCCCCCCAAACCCCGTGGGCCCCCCAAACCCCGTGCGATCGCCCCGCCGGGGCTCCTGGGGCCCCGAGCCCCCGAGCTGCGCTTACGGTCCCGGGTCGGAGGCTCTGGCTCGCAGGCTCCGGCGGGGACGCTCCCGGGTCTGAGCTCCGGGCTCCGGGCACAGGCGCTGACCCCGCCCCGTCCCCCCCTGCAGGGGCGGTCCCCGCGGGGCCCAGGGCAGCGGGACATCCGGGTCCGGCCCCGCCCCCCTGGGGACCTGAGGGGCCGCCCTAAGGGTTCCCCCCACCCCCGGCCCCGGAGCAGGGGGGCAGGGGAGAAGGGAGCAGGGGAGCAGGGGAGAGGGAGCTGGGGGGCAGGGGAGCAGGGGGAAGGGGAGGAGGGGGAGCAGGGGAGAGGGGGTGCAGGGGGGCAGGGAGCAGGGGAGAGGGGGTGCAGGGGGTGCAGGGGGGCAGGGGGAGAAGGGGAGCAGGGGGGCAGGGAGCAGGGGAGAGGGGGTGCAGGGGAGAGGGAGCAGGGGTGCAGGGGGTCAGGGCTGCAGGGCTGCAGGGGAGGGGCCCGGAGTTGGAAGGAGTTGGGAGGCGGGGACTTCCATCTGAACTTGGATTCTGGTCAAGGTGGCCTCACCCCACTCGGAGTTGAGGAAAACAAGGATCGGATGCACCCTTCATTGGGGGGGAATGTCATAGTTAAGTGAATTTTACCGCAATAAAACTGCCCCGCGAGGTAGCTGCGGTGAGGTGGGAACCTCACCCCGCAGGATGGGAAATGATGCCAGACGCCAGGACAGTTCCAAGCACAGTCTACCCCCGTCCGCACGGGCGCGGCCCACAGACAAGAGGCAGGACGTAGACACAGGCCTATGGCTCTCGGTCAGAAGCCGCTGGCTTGGAGCGGAAGAATGCGTAGGATGTGCTCTCTGGATTAAATTATTTTTATTTTATTAGTATTTAATATATATATTACAGAGAGGAAGGGAGAGGGATAGTCAGAAACATCCATCAGCTGCCTCCTGCTCACTCCCTACTTGGGGATGTGCCCTTGACCGGAATCGAACCGGGGACCCCTCAGTCCGCAGGCCGACGCTCTATCCAACTGAGCCAAACCGGTCCCGGCTGGAATAGATTATTTTTTAAAAACCAGAACAAAGGCTTTTCCTCTGTACGAGCCTCTGGCGCGCTTCCAGGTACACTGGGCGGAAGGAAAAATAATGTGGGAAGACGCTGTGCAAAAACTAGACCGATCCCTGCCTGACTCACGGGGGAGAAAACAGCATTCTCCACGCCCCAAATGCGAGATAGGAATCGATCGTGAGGAAACAGACTCTTAGCAGTCTACAAAGTAAACGGGCCTCTACGCTTCACAATGCCAGGGTCAAATGTGAATGCCAGGAAAAGCCCGAGCAGGAGGCATAAAAAGGAGCGGCAACGCTCTATTCCGGGCTGGTACTGGACCAGAAGTGGTTTCCGTAAAGAATGATTTGGGGCCCTAATGGGTGTGGCTCAGTGGGTAGAGCGCGTCGGCCTGCGGACTGAAGGGTCCCAGGTTCGATTCCGGCCAAGGGCATGGACCTTGGTTGCGGGCACATCCCCAGCAGGGGGTGTGCAGGAGGCGGCTGGTCGATGTTTCTCTCTCTGATGTTTCTAGCTCTCTATCCCTCTCCCTTCCTCTGTAAAAAAATCAGTACAAGTTTTTTTTTTTTTTTAAAGCATGTTTTTGGGACTACTGGGGATCCTTGAAGATCTATAGGTTAAATAATAGTGTTATGTTAATGGTTGCTACCTTGGTTTTGAATTTTTCCTAAATGAACATCTGTGATCTTAAAAATATACACTGAAGTATTTCAGTCATGGGACACGTCTGGAATGGTGTATGTGTTCATAGGAAGCAGACATGCATTTGTTTTTTATAACTCTGTCTGGATACGTATTTCTCCATGTGCCCCACCCCAAGCTTTCCCTCCATTCCTTCCCCCCAGGGCATCTTCCTGGGCATTCCCAGCTCTTTAGATTCTTGCCAATCAACCACCAATGGAAGATCAGTGATCGCACCAGGCCCTATATGTATTCTATTATGGTGAACTTGTCAAAAGGGCCTATCGCCCATTACTCATTATAAAATTACTAGCAGTCTGGCGCACAGATTTGTGCACTAGTGAGGTCCCTCAGCTTGCTCTGCGCCCTCTGGCAATCTGGGACCCCTCGGGGGGTGGGATGGAAGAGAGCCGGTGTCAGCCGGATCCCCAGAGGCCAGGTGGAGGGATCCCACCTGCATATAAGATCTTTGGTTAAATCTCTCTCCCCCACCCCCCTGTCGTTTCCATGCCTGTAGTTTGCGCTTCTGCCTTGCGCGTCTGCCCCCTGGTGGTCAGTGCATGTCATAGCTGCTGGCCTGTCAGCTGGTTAGCCAGTTGCTTAGGCCTTATATATAGGTAAGGAAAAAGGCCAAAAAAACTCCTGACCCCATTAATTATTGGGGGGGGGGGGGGGGGGAACGCCACAAACCCCATATTATTAGATCACTTTCCTTAATTAAGAAAAGAATCTTGCCATGGAAACTCAGGTCTTAAGCTTTTAATGAACCCAGGACAGCTCAGAGAAATGTGGAGTACCAACAACAAAAAAGTTACTTACGGTATCACTATGCTCAATTTAGACTAAATGAATGCAGTATATGCCAGTCAAGAAATGAGTAATTCTTGTGAAGCTAAAGATTTCAAGAGAAACAATATGTATTCACGTTTTATTTATTGACCTCTTTGAAACATGTCAAAATTCATATGGCTCATAGAACTTTCCGTATTAAAATGCTGCCCAACACGACAAATTCCTAACAAAAAATATTTTAATGTAGGAATCAACATATGACATTACATTAGTTGGTGAAATTCAGGTTGCAGATAGAAGATAAATATCAAACAATATTCTTCTGGCTTACTGGAAGCATAAGTTGTGATAGTTGTGCTTACCGCTTGGTTAAATAATGAAAGGAATGGGCAGGGGCATGGAGGAGGTACGCAAAGAGTTAACAGTTCCCATAATCCGTAGCCCCCCTGATGTGACAGATACTCTGTACTGTGGTGGCTTCAGTCCATCGGTGACCGCTCTGGTCATGTGATTTAAGCACTGAAAACTAGACTCAAAGTTAGCTCAGCAAGCTTGTAATACTAACAATCCCTTATATTCAAAAATAGTTTAAATTCGGAAAATTCAAGATAAAGCATTGTTGTTTCCATAATTACTTTTAGATACAACTGAGACTAGCCTATGTTGTACATAATCAGTATCCTGCAGTGCACAGTTAATTCTAGTGGCCATATTCTGTATTTGTTGGCCATCAACTGCACTAATGTTACGCCCCAAAGAAATGATCAACCCAGCAAGATGGTTACATTTAATTTTTTTAAAGACAAATAAACTAAAGGAAGAATAGGCTTTTCCTGATATCTCATTTTCAAATTATTGCTACAAACTTACCGAAAGGAATAATTACATATTTTCCCCAGCATCAAATCATCTGCAGAACATTTCCTAGATAAACACATTTCTCGTTCCATTTCCAAAAATAAATAAAGGCTTTCTCACCGAAAGCATTTGCATTCCTAGCTCTCGAAAGTAAACAAAGAAGCAAAATACAAAAAAAAAAAAAATGGTCTCTCGGCTTCTGAACAGCCCACTTAGTTACAATAAGGATTTTCTGCCCCAGCACTGCCTCAGATTCAAAAAGATAGTTACTTCCCAAGAACATGGCAAACAGTCTTCATTTCAAAACAGTCAGTCCGTTTCCATGGCAACGCTGCGGGATTCCTTGGCTACCATGAGTCGCATCAGTTGACTGTGGAACTTCTCAATCTTCTTTACATCTTGAGCTTGGTCTGTTCTGTACACCAAACACTGTCAGAAACGGTGAAAGCACACATTAGCTACGCAGAGGCAGATGATCAACAATGTCCCAGATGTGTGACTGGGTAAGAATGTGAGTCTGCTAACATCACGCTGCTCTATTCTCTCTGGAGGTGATACTAAGAAAATCACACTCACGTTCCCAAGCCTGCAGCAATCACATTCCTTAAATGTCACCGCTGTGGGTAAAAACACTGCACGGACTCTACCAGAACCTTCTCTGAAATGACCCGTTAGGCACATGTTAAACACTGCTGTGGTCTGATGAGAAGAACTCATGTTGAGTTTTTAATAACTCAGGAAAGACAGAGCTCTCCAGCTGAAGAAACAGAGGCCATGAGAATGACGGCAGGAAGGGACCGTGGTCCTCAAGCAGGAAGCAGGAAGCAGCAGGAGCCGTGAGAGGGGAGGTGACTGCGGAGTGCTGAGTTGGGTGCTCGGCTTAGAACTGGACAGAAGTCAGGAAACAATCCGAGGCAAATGTGCAAAACCGCAACAGACAGCCTCAGGCAGCACCGCATTCATGGCTGACAGGTTACCCCACCAGTGGTTTCCAAGACAACCAAGGAGCGTCCTGGAGAAATCCACATTGCCGGGGGCACCTCAGTGAAGCAATTAGCGGAGAATGAAACAGAAACAGAGACAAAGAGAACAAGGAAAAACATTTACTTAAAAGACAAAGGAAACAAGATAAAATGGAGACACAGACGCCAAAATAGTGTTTTCCAGGAGTGGTTTTCTGTACAAAAGCAGCCAGGAGGTCACTAAGGCAGAAGCGAGGAGACCCCCGGGCTGTCCCCCGAGCAGCCGCAGCGAGCGGCACGGAGGGAACAGTGAGGCGACAGCGGAGGAGGAGGATGTAACTGAAAACCTGCATCTTGTGTTCCAGTATCTTCCTTTACTTCTCACGTGCCCATAAGAAGGCCTTTGTCCCCTCACATCCAGCGCTGGCCTCACTAGTCCTCCGATTAAGGTCCAAAGAGAGCAGTTATTAAACTACACCCGCACGCTATCTTAATGAAGCGGAATTAATCCCTCAAGAGCCTATGAAAGTAGCTTCTAATCTAGAATGTGGTTCTTGACTTTGGGATGCAATGCAAAATAAGAGTCCTAACGGGCAATCTGCATAAATCCTATGTAAGTCATTTTAAACAAATGATTAACTCAAATCTGAAAGTATGCAACCAACAAAAAATGTATACTTACAACTAAATCATCTGTTACTTTCATACACAAACTCCCATCAGAATGCCTATATTTGAGAACCACACGTGCCTGAAACAAAAAATACATATTTAGAAACAAGTGAGGTCAGAAGATCTTTCTCATACATAATTTAGTCTTTAGGTTGGCCAAAATGATCCTTTAGAATCAATAGCCAAAATGTTCAAAGTCACAGTTACTGTAAACTTATTGAAATGAGGTAGATATACAGCATTATATTTACAAGTTCACTCCTATTGCTACAATTTATTTTGTAAAAAGACTGAAGGTGGTTTGGCATTTCCAGCCAATAGAAACATAT
Organism: Vespertilio murinus; assembly: GCA_963924515.1. NCBI lineage: Eukaryota > Metazoa > Chordata > Mammalia > Chiroptera > Vespertilionidae > Vespertilio > Vespertilio murinus. The sequence continues at coordinate 4,204,915 of OZ004721.1, forward strand.
ATTGGCCCTGGCTGGTTTGGCTCAGTGGATAGAGTCTGTGGACTGGGGGGTCCCACGTTCGATTCTGGTCAAGGGCACAGGCCTGGGTTGTGGGCTTGATCCCCGGGGGGGTGGTGGGGGTGGTGGTGGTGCAGGAGGCAGCCGGTCAATGATTCTCTCTCATCATTGATGCTTCTATCCCTCTCCCTTCCTTTCTGAAATTAATAAAATATATTTTTAAAAAAGACAAAAACCTATACGGAAGGGGATCAAAGCATGCCACCTCCAAACAGCCACGTGGCATAAGGATTGGATGGGCTGAAGGCGACAGGGCGCTGCCTTTCCCGCCCACAGCAGGACACAGTCAACCCAGTGAAGGTGACAGAACTGTCCCCTCCTGCACACAGCATCTCACCTGCACAAAAACGGTACCAATCACTGATCATTACATTTTTCACCACCTTCCCGTTAAGTTACCCACCCACCCCCCCCCCCGCCAGCCCAAACCCCTTCCTTTTGCAGCCTCAGTTCTGCACGTCGTCACGCTTCGTTCAGCAGGTGCACAGGCTCCGATTCTGACGCCGCCTCCTATTTCTTTCCGAACTCCAGGCCCCAGGTAGTATTTCCCGTTAATCTGCCTTTTGTCAGACTGTCTGCAGGGCCAGCATTAACCTGAGGGGTAACCAACCCAACACCCAGCCCCAGAGGAATGGAGGAAAAGGAAGGGGCGGGTGGGGGGTGGGGTGGAGGTGGGGGACACACAGCAGAAACGGTGAGTTAGGTCCCAATCTATTCCTCCGGAAGCCAGTTCGCACCCTTTCTCGTGGCTCAGGAGCGCACTGAGGCTAAGTTATCCAGCAGAACCATGTCTGTGGTGAGGCCACACGACACACTGGTACCAAAAAGCAGAATTCCGCCTTGAAAAGCTGCCTCCCTCAACCATGCTCCCAAATCTGGAATATCTCCCGTACCAAGTGCCACGCTGCACACACTTTTGGTTGTTCAGTATTAAATAATCAGTAGCCATGAACACGGTTTAGATATTAGCATATCCCAATAAAAGACATTTCCCAAGAGGGTTTACAATTTCCACGAACATGATCTCTTTAAATGATGGATTCATAATAATGAATTAGTTTTTTGCTAACCAATATAAATAATTCTTAACTAGTTGTTTCAAAAAGCGCCAAGTATCTATGAGCTAAAACGGGAACATAGTTTTAAAATGGCTGCAATGCAGTAGCAGAAGCCCCAAGACAATTCTGCAAACTGCATCCTCAGGCCGGCCAGCGCTGTACCCTACACACCTCCCATTCTGCTCGCTGCTCTCCCGGGACTGGAAACACACACACACATACACACGAGTAATGCCACCCCAGGAGACCTGTCTTGGCGAGGGCGGAAAGGGAATCACCACGCGCTGAGGTGGCGGTAACTAATAATCACCAGGTTCGTTATCTTTAGATTACCGACCCTATTTACGGAATTGTTAAATTCAGCTTTACATATTTACAAAACTTCAATTCTCCAGAAACAAAATGAAACTTTGAGATGCTGATTATGACAACGCACTGCCTTCATCAGGAGAGACGAGAGCGAAAGGGTCGGAGTATTGCTGGAAGAGGGTTTGTCCTGTAACTTGGGGGCACCTGGTCACCAACTCAGATGCCAGGAGAGAGAAAAAAAAAAATCAGGATTCTTACTCTTCCAGCAACGTTTGAATTTGTACCAACCCAAGATAACAAAGCACAAAAGACGCTGAAACTGGTTTGGCTCAGTGGTAGAGAGTCGGCCTGCAGACCGAAAGGTCCCGGGTTCGATTCCGGTCAAGGGCATGTACCTTGGTTGTGGGCACATCCCCAGCGGGGGGTGTGCAGGAGGCAGCTGGTCCATGTTTCTCTCTCATCAACGTTTCTAGCTCTCTCTCCCTCTCCCTTCCTCTCTGTAAAATATCAATAAAATATATATTTTTTAAAAAGAAATAAAAGAAATAAACCTTGGGTTTTAAAAACAATGACCTGACCTCTTGTGGGTGGAGAAGCTGAATGAATCCATAAGCCCTCCCCTCCCCCCAAATGGTCTGCAAACCTTGGCGTGTAAGGGCATCGTGCTGAGAGCAAAAAGGGTGCCAGCACCCTCACCTTCTCCACCTGAGCCAGCAGCACTGCTCTCGGGGGGTGTCGATGCCTCCAGACTGGGGGGCTTTCAAGCATGTTTCGGCGGTGCCAGAGGGGGGGGAAAAATAACCCTTTTATTTTGCACGAGGAACCCCAGCTCCCTGGCGCAGGGGGGGGGGGGAGGAAAAAGGGCAGCAAACCCAGGGACAGGAAGTGGAGCTGTGTGGGGAGGAGCCGGGCCCTCAGGGACACGTAAACCCACACAGGTCCTGGGGGGTGGGGGGTTGGGGGGATCGGAGAAAGGTCGGGGCGGAGCGGCTTGGGAACCCCAATTTCTGCCCCTTTCAAGGCCTCCCCGGGCCGATCGTCAGAGAGGAGGCGGCAGGAGGAACGGAGGGACCTGGAGGGGCCCCTCTCCCTGGGCCCCAGCCCCCGCCCCCCAAGTGCAGAGCGGCTTCCGGGGGGACCCCTGGCCCCCGGGAGGGGGGGACCCCGAGGCTCCGGGCCGCCGGCCACGCACCTTCATGGGGTCGGCGAGGTAGAGCTTCTCGGCCGCGCGGCTGAACTCCTCCCAGGTCTGGAACTGCGGCATCGTGGGCCCGCGGCGGAACCGGAGCGGCTCGACCCGGCCCACCTAACCTTCCTTCCTCCCGCCGCCGCCACCGCCCGACACCCGGGGCCCCGCCGATCCAAGATGGCGGCGACACCTCGCACCAACGCCTCGTCTCATTGGGCGGCCGGGGCGGCCGCTGACCAATGAGAAGGAGGGTTGTTGCCCAGGGGGGCGGGGCCCCGGGCGTGTGACTGTTTTGGGAGCGGCCCCCAGAGAGAAGCCGAGAGCGGGGAGGCGGCTGGCCGCGGCCACAGCGCCCCCTGCAGGCCCGGAGGAGCGCCCGCCCCGCTGCCCCTATAGGGAATGGTAAGAGGCCCGGGTTCCTTCAACAACAACCCCCAGGCTAGTCAGAAGAGGGGAGACAGAAACAGGAGTGCAAGCGAAAGCTCTTTATTTTTATTTTTTTAAAAAAATATATTTTATTGCCCAAACCGGTTTGGCTCAGTGGATAGAGCGTTGGTCTGTGGACTGGAAGGTCTCGGGTTCGATTCCGGTCAAGGGCATGTGCCTTGGTTGTGGGCACATCACCAGTAGGGGATGCGCAGGAGGCAGCTGATGGATGATTCTCTCTCATTAATGTTTCTAACCCTCTCTTCCTCTCTGTAAAAAATCAATAAAATATATTTTAAAATATATATTTTTAAATTGATTTTTTTTAACAGAGAGGAAGGGAGAGAGATAGTCAGAAATATCGATGAGAGAGAAACATCCACCAGCTGCCTCCTGCACGCCCCCTACTGGGGATGTGCCCGCAACCAAGGTACATGCCCTTGACCGGAATCGAACCCGGGACCCTCCGGTCCGCAGGCCGATTCCCCAGCCCCTGTCATTGAAGACGGGCCAGGGAGGGCGGGGAGGTCTCAGCCACAGGACCTGGCAGCGCCCGAGTTCCTTTTTCCTCTCCTCTTGTCTTTTCCCAAAGAAGGAAGGTTCTGTTGTTGGTGAGAAATCACTGGTTGTTTTTCGAATTCTCCTTCCCGGAGCTTTCTTGCTCCTCTGTGCGGCTCTGGGTTGTCTTCCCTGAACTGTCAACGCCGGAGCTGGTCTAGTCTGGGCACAAGAGGGGGGCTCTTCCATGGATTCTCGCATGCACCCTCCTCGTCATGCCAGGAGCGCTTGCCTGCACCCATGGTGTGTCCTGTGCCCTGTCCCTTCCCAGGTTGCATGGACTCAGTGCTGGCAGCCAGTGGCTGAGGTTTGGGGGTGGAGTTTTGGGGGGGAGGGCACAGATCTGGGAAGGGGAGCAGGCCCAGAAACCGGTCTGCCCGGTACGACGTGCCCAGACGGGGCGGGAAGTCTTATGACCCGGAGCGGGCCTGGGCGGCGCTGGCCCGGCGTCCAGCGGGGGGCGGTGCTGTGCAGACAGTCGCAGGGAGACTGCGCCCTGTCTCCCCGAAGGTCATGGTCCCCGTGGGGCCCGTGCCCCTCGCTGCTTAGCGGGTGGGTGGTGCTGGGTTTGGGGGTGCCTTTGGCTCGACCCCTTCCTTGTGGGGGGTCTGGTTTGATGGGCGGGGACTCCCCAGCTGGTTAAATTCAGCTCAGTCCCATCCCCAGGTGGGGGGCTGCAGTGCAAGCAGAGGTGCTGGCATGCTCACGGGAGCACAGGGGCGTGCGGGGAGGGGGTGAGGCAAGTTTGCAAACAAGCCAGAGGCAGAGACAGGCATGGACAGAGCCCCCCCATCCCTGCAGCTCCCGCAGATCCTGTGACGGTGCCCCCCCCCCCCTGGATTTGCCCTGGGACAGCAAGGTTAAGGACTCCCTTGAGGCTGGAGGTGGGGCGGGCAGGGAGGGGAGGGGCCGAGAGAGAGAGAGGTCACCCTAAGAAGCAAGGCGCCTTCCCAGTGCCCCCTGCAGGGGGTCGGAGATCCAAGCACCCTCACGCCCCCCAAAATCCACCCCCCCAGGTGCCGCTCAGAGCGGGTCTCTCTCTGCCCCAGGCCCATCCCACTGCGGGAACGCTGGCATTCCCTGCTCGGGGCAGGTGAGGTGCCCTTCCAGGTGGAACAGAGCGAACGCACCTCAAAAAAAACAAACAGAAGAAAGATGCCCTGTTTTTGTTTTGTTTTTTTCTTTTTTCTGGGGTGTTGAGGGGGAGCAGGCTCCAGCCTCGGGGATGGCAAAGGCCACCCCTAGCGCTACCCCCTCCTGGGAGGAAGCTGGGCCAGGCCAGGTCACCGGCTGCCCAACCCTGGGGGGGGGGGGCCTTGGTGCTTGGGCCAAAGGCCAAAGGCCAAAGGCGAGGACCCCGAGATTCCAGAGGCCCCCCCGGGCTGCTGGCCCGTTGCATCTGAAACCGACGGCCACGAAACGCAAACCCGAGGCAGCTGGGAAGGGGAGGTCGGGATGCCATCCCCACCTGCTCCCCTCCCTCCGCCGCGCCTCCTCTGGCCGGGGTCCCGGGGCCATCTCGGATTTCCCACCTGCCCCGTCCTCGGGTGCCGGGAGAATGGCCCCATTGTGGGGCGAGACACACCAAAATAGCAGCACCACCCTCTGTTCCCTGCCTGCGGGAGGGCTCGCCGCACACCCCAAACGCGGGCCACAATGGGCGGCGTTGTTGCGATCCTGGGGCAGAGGAGGGGCAGGTAGTCGGCGGAGGAGGCCGCAGCGAGAGAACAATCGGGCAGTCACTCCGTTAACCCAATTAGCCCTCCCCGGCCGGGGTTCTGTTACTCACCGGGGGGATCAGGCGGGCACAGAGGGCACAGAGGACGCTGTGGCCACCGTGGCAGACAGGTGGGGGGGGGGCTGATGCAGGGGCAGCGAGGCGAGGACCAAAGCACCAGGGTCCTCTGACGTTCAGCTATTTCTGGACGGCGGAATGCTATTTCTGTCGTTTTTGAAACGCTCTGGGGTGGTTTTTTTTTTTTTTTTTTTTTTGTGCTTTAAAAAAATTTTTTAAACCAGGCCCTGGAGCGCTGGGATGAATGATGTTCACTTTAATTAATAAATCAGGTGGCACCTCCGCGCAGCAGCGACGGGCTCAGCGGCGGAAGCTCTCGGGTGGCCTGGGAAATGGCGACTGTGGACTCTTTTTTTAAAATTTTTAAATATATTTTATTGATATTTTACAGAGAGGAAGGGAGAGAGGGATAGAGAGCTAGAAACGTCGATGAGAGAGAATCATCGATCAGCCGCCTCTTGCACACCCCCCACCGGGGATGTGCCCGCTACCACGTTACATGCCCTTGACTGGAATCGAACCCGGGACCTTTTAGTCCTCAGACCGACGCTCTACCCCTGAGCCAAACCGGTTTTGGCGTGACTGTGGACTCTTAAAAAAACACCTATTTTTATAGATTTCAGAAAGAGGCCAAAACCGGTTTGGCTCAGTGGATAGAGCGTCGGCCTGCGGACTGAGGGGTCCCGGGTTCGATTCCCGTCAAGGGCATGTCACGTGGCTGCGGGCACATCCCCAGTAGGGGGTGTGCAAGAGGCAGCTGGTCGATGTTTCTCTCTCATCGATGTTTCTAACTCTCTATCCCTCTCTCTTCCTCTCTGTAAAAAAAAAATCAATAAAATATATTTTTTAAAAAAAGAAAGAAAGAGGAAGGAAGAGGGAGAGACATCAACGATGAGAGAGAATCATGCATGGGTCAGTTGCCTCCCGCACGCCCCCTACTGGGCATGGAGCATGCAAGCCGGGCACGTGCCCTGACGGGGAATCAAACCGTGACCTCCTGGTTCCTAGGAGGATGCTCAACCACGGAGCCACGCCGGCCGTGGCTGACTGTGCACTCTTTTTTTTTTTTTTTTTAATATATTTTATTGATTTTTTACAGAGAGGGAGAGAGAGCTAGAAACATCAATGAGAAAGAAACATCGACCAGCTGCCTCCTGCACACCCCCTACCGGGGATGTGCCCGCAACCAAGGCACATGCCCTTGACCGGAATCGAACCCGGGACCCTTCAGTCCGCAGGCCGACGCTCTGTCCACTGAGGGCCTCTTTCTCTTTAGACGCCACACGTCAAGGGCTGGCTCCTGGGGTGGCAGGAACCAGGCCACCCATCGCAATCAGGAAGGGAGACAGGGAACGGGACCCAGCTCCCAGCGCTGGGTGTCGGTGGGAGGGCAGATGCGGAGATAGGCCGGCCCCGGGGGAAACCGGGGCTGACTGGGTGCCTGTCCGGCCTCCCTCCCCACCAGGCCTGGGAGCCATTGTCCCCCAGCCTCTCGCTCCAGTCTCCCTCCATTCTCCCTCTCCCCCCACACGTCATTAGACGCTCACCCGCTTTCTCTGCTTTTGCTCCGTCCCCTTCTCACCGTGGCCAGCTCTTCCAGCCGCGGGGGAAGGGACAGGGCGTGAGACATGCGGAGCTTCTGTCTTTGGGACAAAGGCGGGGTGTCCGGTGTCCCTGGTGTTTGAGCGGTGGCAGCCAGGGGTGTCTGGTCCCTGGAGCTCCGGCCCCCTCCCCCCGGCTCCCCTTTATGGTCCGTCTGCGGGGCTGGAGGGCAGGGAGGGAGGGCAGCCGCTGAGAAATGTGTCCATCTCGGCTTCCGCACTGCCTTTCTCCTACCGTGCTTCCCCCAAAATAAGACATCCTCCGAAAATAAGACCTACTTACAGGTTTCCTTCTGCGTGAACTATAAGGCATTCCTCCCCCCCCCCCGGAAAATAAGACCCCCAGGCTCTGTCTCAGAATGAAAATTAATTTACCCGTAAACTGGTCGCTAGGGCTGCCCCGACCGGCGTCTAGCAACCAGTGACATGATGAGGACATCCTGGCGTCACTGCCGTGTGAATGGAGAGAAATCAGCGTGGAAACTTGGTGAAACCTAAACTGCAAGAAGCTGTGACTTGGGGGAAGAATTCATGGGAGAAAATCACTGACAGGTGCATTGCAGATGCACTGTGAGCAGGCTACCTTGACAAGAAGGACTCATTGAAAGACAGTGCTATGGCTAACCAGGAGAGATTTGGTCCACTGATTCTGAAAGAAGTGGAGTCCCAAGAAATTCACCGGGAAATGCAGGAATTGGATGGTTAGGATGATGTTCCAGAAGATGATGACATGATTGTCATTGAATAAATGAGTCAATTCTTGGCACTGTTGGACTCACAGTGTGTCTGGTTTGTGTTGACAACTACCGTACGACCGTGCCATATGCAGGTGATACATTTCCTTTTTATTTTATTTCTTAAAAAAATATATTTTATTGATATTTTACAGAGAGGAAGGGAGAGATAGAGAGCTAGAAATGTCGATGAGAGAGAAACATCGACCAGCTGCCTCTTGCACACCCCCTACCGGGGATGTGCCCGCCACCAAGGTCCATGCCCTGGACCGGAATCAAACCCGGGACCTTTCAGTCCGCAGGCCGACGCTCTATCCACTGAGCCACACCGGTTTCGGCGACACAGCCGTTTTTTATATGGAAGATGGAGGCTTCAGGTGTGGGTCACCAACCCAGCCTGATGGGAGCCACCTTCTCTTTCTCCATTTTCCATCGGAAGCCACGCAGGCCCTCCCTCCCTCCCTCCCTCCTTTCCTCCCTCCCCCTCCCTTCCTCTGCGAAAGGCCCGGATGGGGGTCTGCGTGTGAAAGGGTGGGTGATCTCTGCCCTTCTCCCTGCACCCACCCAGCCACACCGCCCCCACCTGTTCTCAAAGCCCCGCCCCCAGGTCCCCCCCAGCTTCCTCTCAGGTCCGTAACTTGCCCAGGAGCTGCCGCTGGTCCTTCGGGCCCTGGGGCCACAAGGATGGAGGCCACGGGGGTGCCCTCCTGGCTGGCTCCCCCATTCTCTGCTGGGTCAAGTCCAGACCCTGAGGCCGCTGGGGTCTGGGAGCCCGGCGCTGGGGGCATCCTCTGGCCCGAGCTGCCTCCTCTCCAGCCGGGAACAGACCACAGGCTCACCCACGGGCCACGTAGGGACACGAGGGTCCCACGTGGGTGTCGTGGCCAGAGAGTCCACCTCCCCGCGTTGCTCAGCTGGGAGGCCTAAGCCGGGACAGAAATGGCCGCGGAGTGCACCCTGACCTTTAAGGCCCGCCTCCCCCCGACCCCCACCAGCACAAACAGGCCTGTAGGGAGCCCCCCAACTTCCCCGGGGCAGAGGGGGGGGCAGTCAGGGCAAGTGCCGGGTGATGGCTGTCACTTCCTGGTGCAGCTCCAGGTGGCCGATGCCGGCTCCTTGCCTCCGGGCCACACGCAGAGGTCAAGGGGTCCCCCCCCCCCCCCCCAGGGACGGGACCCAGCTGCTTTGAAGCTAGGGCTGGCCTTGAACTCCTGCGCCCCGTCCGGGTGTCAGGACGCCTCCCAGCTGCTGGGGACAGGCTGTGGGTGCGGCGGAGTTTCAGGAGGAGGCTGCGGGACATCGGGAGGCCTGGCCATCGGTTTGCTTTTTTGCTTTTGGCAGCAGCGGTGACTGCCGGCGCCGGAGAGGAGAAGAGACGCAGAAGGAAGCGGGTCTCCAGGACCAAGACTACGCTGTCCCCTGCGCGGCCAGCACTCCCGGTCACGTCTCGCCTGGCACGGCTGGACCGGCTGCAACATGCTGGCCTCCCGCCCGTGGTGGCCCCGACACAGCAGCGATGGTTTAGCCCACCCAGGTCCCCGCTGACCCAGGTCCCTGTCCACCCAGGTCCCTGCCCACCCAGGTCCCTGACCACCCAGGTCCCCGGTCACCCAGGTCCCTGCCCACCTAGGTCCCTGCCCACCCAGGTCCCTGCCCACCCAGGTCTGTGGTCACCCAGGTCCCTGCCCACCCAGGTCTGTGGTCACCCAGGTCCCTGGTCACCCAGGTCCCTGCCCACCCAGGTCTGTGGTCACCCAGGTCCCTGCCCACCCAGGTCTGTGGTCACCCAGGTCCCTGGTCACCCAGGTCCCTGCCCACCCAGGTCCCCGCCCACCCAGGTCCCCGCCCACCCAGGTCCCTGCCCACCCAGGTCCGTGGTCACCCAGGTCCGTGGTCACCCAGGTCCCCGCCCACCCAGGTCCCTGCCCACCCAGGTCCCTGCTGACCCAGGTCCCTGCCCACCCAGGTCCCTGACCACCCAGGTCCCTGCTGACCCAGGTCCCTGCCCACCCAGGTCCCTGACCACCCAGGTCCCTGCTGACCCAGGTCCCTGACCACCCAGGTCCCTGTCCACCCAGGCCCCTGTCCACCCAGGTCCCTGTCCACCCAGGCCCCTGTCCACCCAGGTCCCTGTCCACCCAGGTCCCCGCTCACCCAGGTCCCTGTCCACCCAGGCCCCTGTCCACCCAGGTCCCTGTCCACCCAGGTCCCCGCTCACCCAGGTCCCTGCCCACCCAGGTCCCTGTCCACCCAGGTCCCTGTCCACCCAGGCCCCTGTCCACCCAGGTCCCTGCCCACCCAGGTCTGTGGTCACCCAGGTTCCTGCCCACCCAGGTCCCTGGTCACCCAGGTCCCTGCCCACCCAGGTCCCCGCTGACCCAGGTCCCCGCCCACCCAGGTCCCTGGTCACCCAGGTCCCTGCCCACCCAGGTCCCCGCTCACCCAGGTCCCCGCTGACCCAGGTCCCCGCCCACCCAGGTCCCTGGTCACCCAGGTCCCTGCCCACCCAGGCCCATGGCTCACCCCGGTCCTCGCTCAGGCCGGGCATCCTGGACCCCACTCTGGCTCCTCTGGGCACAGAGTTTGGAGGCTCAGGCCTGGCACAGAGTGTGGAGGCCTCGGTGATGGGGTTACCCCATCCGGCTCCTCCGGGCACAGAGATTGGAGGCCTCGGTGATGGGGTCACCCCGCTCCGGCTCCTCCGAGCACCGGTCCCGCGGGGCCCGCCGGGAAGGACCTCACCAGACGTTCTGCCGTTTGGGGGCTGACTCATCGTCTCCCCAGATAAGGGTGCGCGCTGGGCGGGCGCCAGGCCCCCAGCTGGCCGATCCTCCCGGCCAGATGGCTCACACTCGGCCGCGATGTGCCGCACGCCACCCCGCGTGGTCCCGTGTCCTGGCCGGGCCCCAGCCTGGGCCGCTGATTCACCGGGACGGGCTGAAGCCCTCCCCTCCCCTCCCCTCCCCACGTCGGGGTGTGTGGGGGGAGCCGCTGCCCCGTTTTTGTGGGGGGGCTGCTGAGTCTAAGCCCAGATGCAAATGGGGGATCGGGGGGACGGAGGTGGACCTCGGACGGGGCCCCCAGGAACTCTGCACGGGGTCCCTTGGAGCCGGTACTGCCCTGGGAGGGCCAGTTCCTCCCCATCCATCTACGCACGGACTAGCTTGCAATCAGCGGCCTGTTTGTGGGTTTGTTTGTTTAAAAAATATATATATATTTTATTGATATTTTACAAAGAGGAAGGGAGAGAGATAGAGAGCTAGAAACGTCGATGAGAGAGAAACATCGACCAGCTGCCTCCTGCACACCCCCTACCGGGGATGTGCCCGCAGCCAATGTACATGCCCTTGACCGGAATCGAACCTGGGACCCTTCCATCTGCAGGCCGACGCTCTATCCACTGAGCCACACCGGTTTCGGCTGTTTGTGTGTTTTTAATACATTTTATTGATTATTTATTTATTTATTTTATTTATTTTTTAAATATGTATTTTATTGATTTTTTTTTACAGAGAGGGCGAGAGAGAGATAGTTAGAAACACCGATGAGAGAGAATCATAGACCAGCTGCCTCTTGCACACCCCCTACTGGGTTCGATTCCGGTCAAGGGCACGTGCCTTGGCTGCGGGCACATCCCCAGTAGGGGTGTGCAGGAGGCAGCTGATCGATGTTTCTCATCGACGTTTCTGGCTCTCTATCTCTCTCCTTTCCTCTCTGTGAAATATCAATAAAATATATATATTTTTAAAAAACCCCACAAAAAACAAAGGAGGCAGTTCTGGCCTTCAGGACTTACTCCGTCGGAGACAGGCGGGCGCTGACAACAAGCCCGGGCTCAGGAACCAGCCCGCCCGGGCCTGCGTTCCTATAAGGAGCCGGACGTGGGGCGGTGACTCACTCCCGCCCGCAATGAGGATCCTGACCGAGCCCGCCCGAGGGTTCCATGGGGATTGGGTTCGTGAATAGATTTCAGGGGCCTCCGAGCCGAAAACCGGGTTGGCTCAGTGGCTAAAGCATTAGCCTGCGGACTGGAAGGTCCCAGGTTCGATTCCGGTCAAGGGCATGTACCTTGGCTGCGGGCACATCCCCAGTAGGGGGTGTGCAGGAGGCAGCCGGTCGATGTTTCTCTCTCATCGACGTTTCTAACTCTCTCTCCCTCTCCCTTCCTCTCTGTAAAATATCAATAATATATATATATACTTTTTTTAAAGAAGTTTAAGTTTTTTTTATTTTAAATATTTTTTATTGATATTTTACAGAGAGGAAGGGAGAGAGATAGAGAGTTAGAAACGTCGTCGATGAGAGAGAAACATCGGCCAGCTGCCTCCTGCACACCCCCCACCGGGGATGTGCCCGCAGCCAAGGCACATGCCCTTGACCGGAATCGAACCCGGGACCCCTCAGTCCGCAGACCGACGCTCTATCCACTGAGCCACACCGGTTTCGGAAGAAGTTTAAGTTTAAAAAAAAAAAATGAGGCTCTCCAAAAGAAATGTCAGTCGTTGTGCTGTTGATATATTTGGCTCTGTGGACCGGTGAGTTGGCCGACCACAGACCCAACCCGTCGGAACCTCCCTCTCATCCGCTGATCTGATCGTGGGAGGTCCGTTGAAACAATGCCACTGGAAAGTCTTTGTTCCCGTAAACAGGTGGAAGGAACCACTCCAGGCTCAGACCCAAGGCCCAGAGGTCAAGAGGTCAAGAGGGGCCCGAGGCTAAGCCAGGCTGGCTCTTGTGGGTCTTCTTGCCACCTTCCTCTGGTCTGAGCAGCCCGCCTCTCGCCTCTCGTCGGGGGGCTGGGGTCCTGGACCACAGGGGTTTGCAAAGATCTCAGAGCGGACGGGTCCTTGTGGGGAGGGGTGTCCCGGGGCCCCACAGCCCCTGGCCAGACACCAAAGAGAGCCTGTTTACAGCTGGGTTTAAGTTTAGCCCGCGACAGCGCCTGTACCTTCTATCTGGCGAGAGTGACTGGCTAATCTACGGGGGAATATGTAACCCAAGCCAGACGTGACCTCAGCGGTGTCTTATCTCAGGCTGCTCCAGGGGTCCCATTCATCCGGGCATCTGGGGTCTCTCTCCACGGTCCGTGGCGGAGGGAGAAACTCATCACCTCTTCGGCTCTGCGTGAAGGGACTCTCAGCACCCACACACCGGAGAAGCCAGGCTCTGGTGTTTCTATTCAAACCCCGGCTTTTCCGCTGCCCGTCTTCCTGCATTTTCAGTCCTGAGCGGCTAGGACAGGGGTGGGCAAACTTTTTTTTTTAAAAATATTTTATTGATATTTTACAGAGAGGAAAGGAGAGAGATAGAGAGCTAGAAATGTCGATGAGAGAGAAACATCGACCAGTTGCCTCCTGCACACCCCCTACCGGGGATGTGCCCATAACCAATGTACATGCCCTGGACCGGAATCGAACCCGGGACCTTTCAGTCCGCAGACTGGTGCTCTACCACTGAGCCAAACCAGTTTCTGCAGGGGTGGGCAAACTTTTTGACTCGAGGGCCACCATGGGTTCTTAAACTGGGCTGGAGGGCCGGAACAAAAGCAACCTGACCATGCTGGCACTCTCCTCTTGGGCTGATGGGGAAGGAGCGGAGGGGAGAGCAAGAGAACCCTCCTCCGCTCTTTCAGCCCCGGGGGCCGGATGGAACAACCGAATGGGCCACAGTTTTTGTTTTTTTTAAATATATTTTATTGATTTTTTACAGAGAGGAAGAGAGAGGGATAGAGAGTTAGAAACATCGATGAGAGAGAATCACCCATCAGCTCCTGCACGCCCCCTACTGGGGATGTGCCTGCAACCAAGGTCCATGCCCTTGACCGGAATGGAACCTGGGACCCTTGAGTCCGCAGGCCGACGCTCTATCCACTGAGCCACACCAACGAGGGCAACTCTCTTTTTAAAAAAAATATATTTTTATTGATTTCAGAGAGGAAGGGAGGCAGAGAGAGAGAGAGCGCGCTAGAAATATCAAAGTTGAGAGAGAACCATCCATCGGCTGCCTCCAGCACGCCCCCTACTGGAGGTCGAGCCTGCAACCCAGGTACGTGCCCTCGACCGGAATGGAACCTGGGACCCTTCAGCCCGCAGGCCAGCGCTCTGTCCACTCAGTCTGGTGGTTAGGGGTCCTGGTCTTCACTCGGAGCTCTGTATGCAGGCCTCTCACCAGGATGCATTGAGATCAATATTACATATATTGATATCACTATTATATATAATCATTCTATAACCCGTCTGGGTTATCCCGGGGTCACTCCGGGCGTGCGTGGGGACAACAGAGGTGGCCTGCCGCCTGGGCAGGCATCCACGCTCACCGCGTGTGCCCCCTCCCGGGCCGCGTCCCCCCGGTCCCAGATGGCTAGCGCCGGGGAGGCAGGCACTGTCCTCTGCCACCCGCTCCCACCACTCCTCCCACCCTAGGTGCGGCCCTGAGGTGGGTCCCGGCCCCTTCGCGGGCCACCCTCCCCCCCCTGCCGTTCTGTCCCCGGGGAGGGGGCAAACCCGGGAGGCCACGGGAGCCGCTGGCTGCAGGTTGGTCCCCATGAATGATTAACTGTTGTCTTTGTGGAGCAGGGAGCCGGGAAACCGGAGAGGGAGGCCGGGAGGGGCGTGAAACACACTCACACACACACACACACACACACACAACCCCCCCCACACACATATAAAACTACACACACACACCACACACAAACCACACATACACAAACTACACACACACACAAACTACACACACAGACACCACATATACAGAAACTACACACACACCACACACACATATACAAACCACACACACACACACACACCACACACCACACCACACCACACCATACCACAGATATACAAACCACACCACACACACCACACACACACACACACACACACCACACCACACCACACCACACAGACACATACACAAACTACACACACACAAACAAACACACACACCACACCACACATACACAAACTACACACACACACACACACACACACACCACACCACACCACACAGACACATACACAAACTACACACACAAACACACACACCACACCACACATACACAAACTACACACACACACACACACACACACACACCACACCACACCACACAGACACATACACAAACTACACACACAAACACACACACCACACCACACATACACAAACTACACACACACACACACACACACACACACCACACCACACCACACAGACACATACACAAACTACACACACAAACACACACACCACACCACACCACACCTACACAAACTACACACACACACACACACATACACACACCACACCACACATATACAAACCACACACACCACACACACACACACACACACACACAAAAACTACACACACAGACACCACACATACACAAACTACACACACACACACACACACACACACACACACACACACGCACACAGGTGCGCACACGACGCGTTTCCTCGCTGCCGTTGTCATGTGGCTTTCTGTTCTCTGTTCGGCCTTTCCTGAGCTTGACTGCTTTTGCAGACCCAGTGAGCGGTTGCCAACTGGGTCCTGGGTCCTGTGCGCCTGGGCCGGGGACCCTTCCCCGGTGCTGGGCGCCGCCCGGGGACTCGGGGGTCCTTCTGGGGGGCGGGTGGGAGCGCAGGGCTGGGGGAGGCGGCCCAGGCGGCAGCGGCGAGAGGGGCCGTCCAGGCAGAAAGGCCCGAGGTCAGGGGCCCGGCCTTCCACGTGGCACCCCGGGGCACCCTCCCTGTCCCTCTCCCGGCATCGAGGGGGGAATGGAGGTCAGGGAATCCTGTTCGGAGCGCTCCGAGGGGGACGGGAGCTGCTGGGTAGATCAGCCCGCCTGCCCCGTGGGAGGAGGAGGAACAAAGGGGCTTCGGGACCTCGGGGCCTCGGGCTGAACTCCGAAGCCGGGCTCTGACCTTCACTCCCACGGCTGCATCGCTCCTGGGGCGTCATCTTTGCCAAAACCGCCGTGGGAGGAAGCCACCGAGACAAAGGGGTGGCGGGGAGCCAGCTTCTATTTCCAGCCTGTGGTCCACCCTGGCCAGTGACCTTGAGCCGGCCAGTCACCCCGGGGGCCCGAGGGTGATTCTGCTGGATGCCACCCTGTGTCAAGGAATGCCTGTGAACACGGACACATGGAGATTTAAAACATATATATATATATATATATAAGCCAAAACTGGTGTGGTTCAGTGGATAGAGCATCGGCCTGTGGACTGAAAGGTCCTGGGTTCGATTCTGGTCAAGGGCATGTACCTTGGCCGAAACCGGTTTGGCTCAGTGGTAGAGCGTCGGTCTGCGGACTGAAAGGTCCCGGGTTCGATTCCGGTCAAGGGCATGTACCTTGGTTGCGGGTACATCCCCGGTATGGGGTGTGCAGGAGGCAGCTGGTCGATGTTTCTCTCTCATCGACATTTCTAGCTCTCTATCTCTCTCCCTTCCTATCTGTAAAATATCAATAAAATATATTAAAAAAAAAAAAAAAGGGCATGTACCTTGGTTGCGGGCACATCCCCAGTAGGGGGTGTGCAGGAGGCAGCTGGTCGATGATTCTCTCTCATCAATGTTTCTAGCCCTCTATCCCTCTCCCTTCCTCTCTGTAAAAAATCAATAAACTATATATTTTAAAAATCATCGGAAAAACTTTCTGGGGTGAGGATTAACAACCACCAAAATAGGTATCGCTGACCACTGGTCCCTCTGGCTACCGAAAATCCTGGCTCCTTGGGCGGAAACCTGATCTCGTTTCTTTATTTTGTTTTTTTTGTTTTTGATTTTGTTCTTCTTGGTTGAATTCCCGGGGTGGGTCTGTGCAGGATCGAGCTCTGATGTCGGCACCACCGAGGGCTCGGTCCTCAGTGAGTCTCGGGGCTCCTCTGTCTCCCTAGCCCCCCACCCAAGGAAACCAAGCTGCTCTCTGGATGGGGCTCAGATTCCCCCCAGAGCCCTGCGGGGTGCCCCCGGCCACCGCCCCTCCGAGGGGATCCAGTTCCCGCAGCTGCTACGGGAAGAATGGAGGGAGGGGAGCGGACAGACCAAACGCCTTGAAATCGGATCTGGGGTTGTTTTTCTGCAAAAACCCAACGCATTCCTGCCCACCACCTGGCCCGACGTGCCCATCCACGCCCCGTGACCCCGGGAGCTGCTGCGGAGGCGGGGCTGGGTGAGCCGTGGATCCACGCCAGCCCTCCACGGCCACCCACCGCCGCGCCCTGGCCTCGGTTTCCCATTTAACTGCCGCAGAGCTTTGCACACAGTGGGTCTTCAGGGAAGGCTGCTCACAGACAGGGCAGAACTTGTGGTTCAGGAGGCTGTGTTTTTATTGTTGTTTTGTTTTTACTGATTCCAGAGAGGAAGGGAGAGAGAAAGGGGTGGGGGGGTAGGGATCAGTGATGAGAGAGAATCCTGCCACTGGGTCTGCCTCCTGCACAACCCTCACAGGGGGCCGAGCCTGCCACCCGGGCAGGTGCCCTTGTCTGGCCTCGAACCTGGGACCGACCCTTGAGTCCACGGGCCGACGCTCTAGCCACCGAGCCACGCTGGCTAGGGCTGAGGCGGTGCCCATCTTGACATCCACACGATGGTCTCCCGTCTGTGATTGGCTGTCCTCCCTCCCGGGGGAGAGCCTTCCCGTGTCCCCGAGTCCCGGTCGTGCGTGGAATGTTCTGGCACAGGAGGGCTGGGGGCCACATCCAGCCATCGCCTGCTTTTGTGAGGCCGGCACGAGAATGGATTTTTGCGTTTTTATTTATCTTTTAAAAAATATTTTTATTATCCCGACGAAACCGGTTTGGCTCAGTGGATAGAGCGTCGTCGGTCTGCGGACTGAAAGGTCCCGGGTTCAATTCCGGTCAAGGGCATGTACATTGGTTGCGGGCACATCCTTAGTAGGGGGTGTGCAAGAGGCGGCTGGTCAATGATTCTCTCTCATCGACGTTTCTAGCTCTCTATCTCTCTCCCTTCCTCTCTGTGAAATATCAATAAAATATATATTTAAAAAAATAAAATATTTTTATTATCCCTTTCTCCTTGTATAAAGGATTGTCACACACACAAGGAATTGTTCCCATAATGTGGTTAAGATGGTAAAATATTTTTTCTGGATAAGGCTTTAAATGTGTTTTTTTAAATTTATTATGATGGTCAAAACACATAGCAAAGAAGGTACCCATCTTAGCCATTTGTTGTTGTTGTTGCAAAAAACTTTATTGTTCCCACTTGGCCCAAGACAGGGGCCAGGGCTCCGGGTATTAGAAGGCTGCCCAGTGGCTGCAGGGAGCGGCCCAGGCAGGAGCCAGACACCCCGGGGTGCACAGGGACCCCTCAAAGCTTCTGGGCTCTACGCTGTGCTTGAGGTGGAGCCTTTGGAAGAGATATCTCCCGGCCCAGCCTGGGGCCGGCAGTCCAGGGGAGTCAGGTGTGGCCCATCTTCCCCACGAGTCTCTTGCTTTAGCCGTGTTTGGACACAAGACGCCTAGCGACTCCCCCTCTTCCAGCCCTTCCTCGCCCCGGAAGTGGTTCTCCCGGAAGTCACAGCCTGAGGGGCCTGCAGACCCCAAGGGCCCGGGCCAGGCTGGGCCAGGCTCTCCCAGGGGCCCTGGTGGCTTCCAGGCGGCCTGCGTGCGGCCCCTTCGCCGTGGAGGCCCCCCGCCCCGGAGGAGGGTGCGGGCTGCCCGGCTCTGCCTCCCCCCCGAGCCCCGGGCCCGGCTTCTCCGCTGGGCGCTGGGGGAGGAGCCGCCTCGCCCCCAGAGCCCCGCGTGGAGGTGGGAGCAGAAGCCCAGCCAGAGGTAGGGAGGGCGGCCGCGGACGCAGGGGGCGCGGTGGCTGGGGGGGGGGATTGAGGAATTGGGGAGCTCGTGGTTGCTCGGCAGTAAGGAGTTCAGCTCAAAAAATGGTGTTGGTGGTCTGGAATGGTGTTGGTGGTCTGGAGTGGTGTTGTCTGGTCTGGGATGATGTTGGCCAATCTGGAATGGTGTTGGCTGGTCTGGAGTGGTGTCGATGGTCTGAAATGGTATTAGCTGATTTGGAATGGTGTTGGCTGTCTGGAATAGTGTTGGCTGGTCTGGGATGGTGTTGGGTGGTCTGGAATGGCGTTGGTGGTCTGGAGTGGTATTGGTGGTCTGGAGTGGTGTTGGTGGTCTGGAATGGTGTTGGTGGTCTGGGATGGTGTTGGGTGGTCTGGAGTGGTGTTGTCTGGTCTGGAATGGTGTTGGTGGTCTGGAATTGTGTTGGTGGTCTGGAATGTTGTTGGTTGGTCTGGAATGGTGTTGGTGGTCTGGAATGGTATTGGTGATCTGGAATGGTGTTGATGGTCTGGGATGGTGTTGGCTGGTCTGGAGTGGTATTGGTGGTCTGGAGTGGTGTTGGCTGATCTAGAATGGTGTTGGTTGGTCTGGAATGGTGTTGGTTGGTCTGGAATGGTGTTGGTGGTCTGGAATGGTGTTGGCTAATCTGGGATGGTGTTGGTGGTCTGGAATGGTGTTGGTGGTCTGGAATGGTGTTGGCTGGTCTGAAATGGTGTTGGCTGATCTGGAGTGGTGTTGGCTGGTCTGGGATGGTGTTGGTGGTCTGGAACGAAGGGATGGTGTTGGTGGTCTGGAACGAAGGTGGCAACAAGTAAGAGGTTGGAGGTGGTCTGAGGCTGGAAGAGGGGGCGCCTCTAGGTGTGTTCTGTCCAAACACGGCTGAAGCAAGAGACAGACGGAGGGGAGTGGGGAGGTCCCTGCGGCATCTGAGCCATTCGCAACCGTCGAGGTCAGGGGGGTTAAGCACAGCCACATTGTTGAGACACAGAATGCTTCTGTCTTGCAAAACTGAAAAAAAATAATAAAAAATAAAAAATGTGGCTCTCTAAAGAAATTCCAGCCGTCGTACTATTGCTATTTGGCTCTGTTGACGGATGAGTTTGCCGACCACCATGCCAGAGAAATGAGGGCCTGCTCTCTGCCCCCCAGGACCATCCCGGGCCCAGCGAGCCTGTGAGAGAGTCTGGGAGGGCCCCCCTGCCCTGGTGAGGGGTACCAGGGGCCCAGGTCCCCCTTGTCCTGCCCCAGGCATCCCCTCCCGCCCCTCCCCTGCCCAAGCCAAATGCTTCCGGCTCAGGCTCAGGGTGGTCTTCTGGCCACTCAATGGTCTACGCTCCCGGGAGCACCCGGAGGGTTAACTGTCCCAGCCGCTGACTCAGCCGTTCTGCCAGAGGATCCTGCCCCCAACCAAGCCCCATCCTGCCACGGACCTGAGAGGGAACCTTAGTGAGCCGGGCAGGGAGGAAGCTCCGTGGCGGGGAGGCCTGGAGCTGAGAGCCGGGCTGGGGTCCGAGGCCCGGGCGGGGCTGTTGGCTGGGAGCTGAGCGGACAGGCCGGCCGTGGTGTGGGAAGCCAGCGCCAGAGCCCTCTCACCACCTTTCAGCCCTCCGTCCCCGTGGGGCCGGGGCTCACCTTTCCGTGCGTTGATGGGAGATTGTGTCCCTGAATGGGGCTCCATGGCCCGCGGACACCATCTCCTCTTTCTCCCCCTCTTTGTCAGTGTCAGACGTCTCCCTCCCGCGTTCTCCATGGGGGTGTAGACTGTCACTGTGACCCCAATCGCTCAGGGTGGGCGGACGATGGGACATGGGGAGGGTGAGATGGCCCTCAAACACGGACGTCTCCCCTAGGAGGCCAAACTGGGGGGTGGGAGGAGAGTGAGAGGGAGGGTTTCCCAGTCCTGGTGGGAAAGAACTGGGAAACATCGTCTGCTCAGGTCAGGGTGGGTGGGTGGGACGTGGGGGGCAGGGCATTGAAACCAAAGAACAAGAGACAGGGAGCCACGGGCGCTGGGAACGCTGGTCCGGAAGCCATCGGAGGGGTTGGGGTGGCGAGTGTGTGTGTGTGTGTGTGTGTGTGTGTGTGTGTGTAGAGCAGAGGTAGGCAAACTTTTTGACTCGAGGGCCACCGTGGGCTCTTACACTGGACCGGAGGGCCGGAACAGAAGCAACCTGACCACGCTGGCACTCTCCTCTTGGGCTGCTGGGGAAGGAGCGGAGGGGAGAGCAAGAGAACCCTCCTCCGCCCTGTCGGCTCCGCGGGCCGGAGAGAACAGCCGAGCGGGGCCACATCCGGCCCGTGGGCCGTAGTTTGCCCACAGCTGGTGTAGAGACTCAAAGGCTGAACTGTCCTTCAGAAACCTGGGCCCCGAAGCCAGGTGGGAAGGGCAGAGTGATCAAGGCCAAGGGCTCCCTCCATCCTCACCGTGAGCTGCACGCTGCCCTCTGACCCCACGGTGGGTGGGGTTTGCACACAGCGCAGACTCACTCATCCCGCCCCCCCCCCCCCCCCCCACCGGCCCAGGCTGTGTTCTGGCTGCTCCTGACGGGCCAAAGCTTTGCCTTCATGCAGCATCAAGAGCACATGTGACAGCCCTAGCCGGCTTGGCTCAGTGGACAGAGCGTCGGACTTGGGATTGAAGGGTCCCAGGTTCGATTCCGGTCAAGGGCGTGTACCTTGGTTGCGGGCACATCCCCAGTAGGGGGGTGTGCAGGAGGCAGCTGATCGATGATTCTCTCTCATCCATGTTTCTCACTCTCTATTCCCCTCTCTTCCTCTCTGTAAAAAATCAATAAAATATATATTATATATATAAAAAAGAGCACGTTACAGAGGGAGCCAGGGCCAAGTAGGGATGCTCTTGAACGGGAAACGCTAATTATACTAGACAACCTCATCTCCAAGAACCCAAGACCTGTGAGCCGAAACCGGTGTTGCTCAGTGGATAGAGCGTCGGCCTGCGGACTGAGGGGTCCCAGGTTTGATTCCGGTCAAGGGCATGGACCTTGGTTGCAGGCACATGCCCAGTAGGGGGCGTGCAGGAGGCAGCTGATGGAGGATTCTCTCTCGTCCATGTTTCTCACTCTCTATTCCCCTCTCTTACTCTCTTTAAAAAAAAAATCAATAAAATATATTTTTTAAAAAACAAAACAAAACAAAACAAAACAAAACACCAAGACCCAGTTCCCCTCCCTCCCCGCCCCTCCCCTCCCCACAACACAGCAGAAGCCCCAGCGGTCACGCTTTGCAAGAGCCTGCACATATTTATAGAACAGCCACTGTCTACAGGAAGTATTTGGTGGCACCTAATCTCACCAGTCGCCCCGTGTGCGATCTCGTTACCAATAAACACACGAGACCCGGGCTCGGCGGCCGCCAGGAGTCACAGGACCCGGGGAGGTGGCCAAGCCCGCCCGCGGATGCAGGGAGGACAGCAGCGAACAATGCCTCCTTGAACCCATGAGCGTGTCCGACTGGGCTCCGAGATCGGGGCGCCTCGGGTGTCCCTCAGCCACGTCCAGAGCCCAGAAACGAACCGGGTGCCGATGTGCCTGGGCCAGGGGTCGGCAAACTCATCGGTCCACAGAGCCAAGTATCCACAGGGCAGCGATGGACAGTCCGTTGGAGAGCCACATGTTTTCAAACTTAAGCTACCTAGGGAGGTGCATCGTGGTGACCTTAATGAGGGGACTCCTAAGCTGGTCTTTGCTAAAAACTCAGGGGGCCAAAGAGCCGCGTGCGGCTCGGGAGCCGCGGTTTGCCGACCGCTGGCCTAGGGGTGTTTTCGAAGATTGTATTTCCGGCCTCTGTCCTGTCTTTCCCCTCCTCAGCTGCCATCCCACCCCCCTTCCCAAGAAGGCATCACATGGAGATGTTACTTTCATTATTTTTTTTATTTTTATCTTTTAAAATATATTTTATTGATTTTTTTTTCACAGAGAGGAAGAGAGAGGGATAGAGAGCTAGAAACATCGATGAGAGAGAATCATCGACCAGCTTGCCTCTTGCACACCCCCTCCTGGGGATGTGCCCGCAACCAAGGTCCATGCCCTTGACCGGAATCGAACCTGGGACCTTTCAGTCCACAGGCCGACGCTCTATCCACTGAGCCACACCGGTTTTGGCTTTTATTTATTTTTTTTTTACAGAGAAGAAAGGAGAAGGATAGAGAGAATACCTTGGTTGCAGGCACATCCCCAGTAGGAGGCGGGCAGGAGGCGGCTGATGGATGATTCTCTCTCATCGGTGTTTCTTCTCCTCCTTTCTTCCGGAACGTTCTCCCGGCAGAATGAATCATCCTCTCTCTCCTGTCTCTTCCCTTCTGGGAAAGCATTCGTCATGGTTCCCCTTAGGAGGTTTCTAACTCTCTCTCTCCCTCTCCCTTCCTCTCTGTAAAAGAGTCAATAAAATATATATTTTTAAAAAATAATAATAATGGCGGTGCCGGTCATGGCAGAAGGGAGCAAGTGCTCATGGGAAGAACACCCAAGTTTGCTTTGGGGTTTGTTTGGCTTGGAGGTCAGGGTGTGAGGGGAAGGGGTCTGCGGCTGTTCCCACAGAGGATTCTGCTGTGTGTGATTCTGGTCTTCAGTCCTCTCTGGGTGTCCACGCGTCCACCCCTGACCCGGCTCTCCATGCCACCGTTCCTTCTGTCCGCTGGCACAGCGTTTCCCTTCTGGAAGCGTCTTCCCAGATCACATGCCCTTCATCCCGGCTGGCGGTCATTCCCGGAGGGGATGCACCATTTGCACCTGCTGTTCCCGCCGGCCGCCCGGCCCCCGGCTCCTGATGGACAGGCCTGGCTGTCTGGCCACTCCGACGTCCCCCGGTCAGGCAGGACGGTCCTGTCTCTATTAGGGCCGGACAGCCAGCCTGCCAGGAGCTTCCTAGAAGGGACCTAATTCTCTGCTGCAGATGGCCTGGCCTGGCTCCAGAGCCCGGGGGACCTGCATTTGCGCTTCTCCCGCCGGGACCTGCATACACCCCGCACGGTCCGCTGTCCCGCCGCCGCCGCTGACCCTCTAGGAACGGGGGTCTGCCGGGCCACCTGGCCCCAGCAGACTGGACGTTCTCCGCTCTTAGTTTTGCTCAAAGTGACAGGGTTTCGTGCGCCTGGTCTGGTTGATGTGTTGTCCCCACATTTGGAATGTGCCGCCTTTAGAACTCAGAGAGGTCTCACAGGGGTCAAGCAGGGGTCAAGCCTCCTCCTCCTCCTCCTCCTCCTCCCCCTCCTCCTTCTTCTCTTTCTCCTCCTCCTCCTCCTCCTCCTCCTTCTCCTCTTTCTCCTCCTCCTCCTCCTCCTCCTCCTTCTCCTCTTTCTCCTCCTCTTCCTCCTCTTCCTTCTTCTTCTTCTTCTTCTTCTTCTTCTTCTTCTCCTTCTAGTATATTTTATTGATTTTTTACAGAGAGGGAGAGGGATAGCGAGTTAGAAACATCGACGAGAAAGAGAGAGAGACGTCCATCAGCTGCCTCCTGCTCGCCCCCCACTGGTGATGTGCCCGCAACCAAGGTCCATGCCCTTGACCGGAATTGAACCTGGGACCCTTCAGTCCGCAGGCCGACGCTCTGCCCACTGAGCCACACCGGTTTCGGCCAAGCTTGCTTCTTTGGGGTGGGAAGTGCAAGATCCGATAATGTGTCCCTTACTCTTTTTTTAAAAAATATATATATTTTATTGATATTTTACAGAGAGGAAGGGAGAGAGATAGAGAGCTAGAAACGTCGATGAGAGAGAGACATCGACCAGCTGCCTCTTGCACACCCCCTACCGGGGATGTGCCCGCAACCAAGGTCCATGCCCCTGACCGGAATCGAACCTGGGACCCTTCAGTCCGCAGACCGACGCTCTATCCACTGAGCCACACCGGTTTTGGCCTCTTTTTTTTTTTTTTTATTTCAAAGAGAAAGAGAGAGAGACAGACAGACAGACAGACAGACATCAATGATGAGACAGAATCATGCATCTGCTGCCTCCTGCACGCCCCACACTGGGGGATCGAGCTTGCCACCTGTGCATGTGCCCTGACCGGGAATCGAACCGTGACCTCCTGGCTCAACCCCGGAGCCGTGTCCTTTCCTCTAGGGGATGCCTCGGCGTGCCCCGATGACTGGATCCCCGAAGGTGCCGCTGACAGGGCAGATCCCCGGGTCTTCCAGGGCTCAGTGACTCGTCGCCTCTGGCTCAGCGGTTCCAGTTAGCATGATGTCATCCATTCCCAGACAGCCCAGGCCTCGGGGCCACGGGATGGCCGAGACCGGAACGTGAGCACAGCCCTGGGGCCGGACTGTAAGTGCGCGTGTCCTCATAGCGCAGGTTCCAGATGGATTAGCTGTTCTTATCTTCTCTGTGGCCGGGAGGGGCCACGTCGCCCTGAGGGTATGTCCATCTGTCCGAGCACAGACTCGGCGGCTGCGGGTGGGCCGCGGGCTGGCAGAGGTCAGTTATGCAAGGGGAACCCCGGATCTGCCGGACCCTGCGAGGTGCAGACCCTGGAAGTCCACGGAGCCACGGCGGGCACCACGGGATTCCGGGTGACCCTCGTGATCGCTTTGTCTGGATGGCTCTTCTCCCTCCCCTGCTCCTCGGTGGGACACGCTACTGTTGTGGATTCGCTGTCTTGTCTCCTCGGGGCCG
The DNA here is from genome assembly GCA_963924515.1 of Vespertilio murinus. Taxonomy (NCBI): domain Eukaryota; kingdom Metazoa; phylum Chordata; class Mammalia; order Chiroptera; family Vespertilionidae; genus Vespertilio; species Vespertilio murinus. The sequence continues at coordinate 4,230,096 of OZ004721.1, forward strand.
GAATGGCGCAAGAGAGGGGCTTGCCAAGGGCTTTCCTCTGCACAGCTTTCTCTCCGGGGACCAGGAAGCCGAGGTATGCCCGGCCGGTGTGGCTCAGCGGTTGAGCGTCGACCTAGGACCCAGGAGGTCAGGGTTCGATTCCCCGTCAAGGGCACAGGCCCGGGTTGCGGGCTCCATCTCCAGTGTGGGGTGTGCAGGAGGCAGCCAGTCCATGGTTCTCTCTCATCATGGATGTTTCTCTCTCTCTCCCTCTCCCTTCCTCTCTGAAACCAATAAAAAATATTAAAAAAAAAATAAAATAAAAAGGCAGTCGAAACCGGTTTGGCTCATGGAGGTGTGTGTGTGTGTGTGTGTGTGTGTGTGTGTGTGTGTGTGCTCATCGGTTTGTGCTTGTCCCTGGAAGCTCTCCTCCGCCCCCAGCCCCCCCTTTCTCGTGCTGGCCCCACCCCAGGACCTGCCTGGCTCCCTCGGGCCTCCGGATCCTCCTCCGAATCCCAGAGGTCCTCTACACGTGTCGATAATGACTATGGCAGTAGATTTCGGGTGACACTCATTCATTCTTCATTCATTCATTCATTCATTCATTCAACAAACGCATGAGCCTTTCCTATGAGCCGGACGTGGGGGGGGGGGTAAACATTGAACAAGACGCCCTCCCCTCTTCAAAGAGCTTTCGGTGTCCCGTGGGGGAGGGAGACGTCTAGGAGGCGCCGACAATCCGTGATTGGCGGGGAGAGGGGCATGGGGATGAGCCCGGGATTTTGGAGGCGCTGGGGTGGAGCACCCACCTCAGGCGAGGCAAGTCCGGGGACGCTGCTGGGGCCGCTGAGTCGGCTCCTTGGCAAGAATGCTGTCATGTGCACGTAGGGGGCGGGAGGGTGAGGTGGGCCGGGTGGAAGGCTCCCAAGTCTGGCTCATCCTCAGAACCCCCTGGGCCCTCCCCGCCCCCAGGTCTGCTGACTCAGAACTTCTTTGGGGGGGGGGGAGGCGAAACCGGTGTGGCTCAGTGGATAGAGCGTCAGCCTGCGGACTGAAAGGTCCCGGGTTCGATTCCGGTCAAGGGCATGTACATTGGTTGCGGGCACATCCCCGGTGGGGGGGTGCAGGAGGCAGCTGGTCGATGTTTCTCTCTCATCGACTTTTTTAGCTCTCTATCTCTCTCCCTTCCTCTCTGTGAAATATCAATAAAATATATTTTTTTAAAAGAATTTCTTGGGGGGGGGAGCCTCAGGGATCTTGCTTTTATTTTATTTTTTATTTTTAAAAAAATATATATTTTATTGATTTTTTTTTTTTTTTTACAGAGAGGAAGAGAGAGGGATAGAGAGTTAGAAACATCCATGAGAGAGAATCATGGGTCAGCTGCCTCCTGCACCCCCCTCCCCCCACTGGGGATGTGCCTGCCACCAAGGTACGTGCCCCTGCCCGGAATCAAACCCGGGACCCTTCAGTCCGCAGGCCGACGCTCTATCCACTGAGCCACACTGGTCTAGGCAGGGATCTTGCTTTAAAAAAATAAAAATAAAAATCTCTCATGCAGAAACCAGTGTGGCTCAGTGGATAAAGCATTGGCCTGTAGATTGAAGGGTCCCAGGTTCGATTCCGGTCAAGGGTACATGTCTTGGTGTTGCGGGCACATCCCCAGTGGGGGGTGTGCAGGAGGCAGCTGGTTGACGATTCTCTCTCATCGATGTCTCTGGCTCTCTATCCCTCTCCCTTCCTCTCTGTAAAAAAAAAAAAAAAAAATCAATAAAATATATTTTAAAGACAAAAAATAAAAAATCTCCCCCCCCCCCCCCGTGGGGTTTTTGATCACCCAGATTTGGTCGCGGTGACGTCTGGGATTCTGTGGAGGACCCAGAGACCCGAGGGAGCCAGAAGGACCTGGGATCGGGGTGTGGGGGCAGCAGCACGAGAAGAGGGGGGGCTGGGGGCAGAGGGGAGCTTCCAGGGACGAGAATGACAAAGCTGATGCAGAAGCCAGCGGGAAACTCAGAAGGAGGAGGAGGAGGCCACAGACGTTGCCCCATCCCTCCCTGGAGCCCGGCGAGACCGCTGCCCCGACATGCATCCACACTGGCCGGGAGCCAGCCAGCGCCGCCGCCTGCTCCCTGGAACGGAACTGGCACGCCAGCCACTCCTCCTCCGAGGCCTGGACGCTCCCCCGGGGTCCGGGAGGTGGGAACGGGGAGGGACAAGTGAGAACCGGTCCCGGGTGCCACCTCTTCTCCACTCCCTGGCTGCCAGCTGTGGCTGGGGAGGGGACCCCATTCGGTGCTCACCTGCTGAGCCGATCACCACCAGGGGATCCTCTTGGTCCCCTTGGGCCCTCAGGGTCACCCCAACCCCACCTTCTACTTCTTCCCAGGGCCGTAGAGGACACGGGATGAATGTCCCCATCCCCCACCCGTTAAGAATCTCCCGTGTGATGCCGAAACCGGTGTGGCTCAGTGGATAGAGCGTCGGCCTGCGGACTGAAACGTCCCGGGTTCGATTCTGGTCGGGGGCATGTACGTTGGTGGCGGGCTCATCCCCAGTAGGGGGTGTGCAGGAGGCAGCTGGTCCATGTATCTCTCTCATCGACGTTTCTAGCGCTCTGTCCCTCCCCCTTCCTCCCTGTAAAATATCAATAAAATAAAATAAAAAGAATCTCCCGGGTGCTGAGAAAGGAGGGCTGACTACAACGTGTGAGATGGGGTCCCTGGATGTAGAGACGCGCTTAAGATAACACACGTGTCCTGGCTCCGTGGTGGGCAAACGGCTCTCGGGCCCCGTGAGTGTGGCTCTTCCACAAAACACCACGGCCTGGGCGAGTCTGTGTGGAAGAAGTGGCGTTAGAAGAAGTCTACGTTTGAAAAATGTGGCTCGCCAAAGAAATGTCCATCGTTGTCCTGTTGCTCTTTGGCCCTGTGGACGGACGAGTTGGCCGACCACTGCCCTAGATGGGTTGGCCCAGTGGATAGAGCGTCGGCCTGCGGACTGAAGGGTCCTGGGTTTGATTCCCGTTAAGGGCACGTGCCCAGGTTGCGGGCTCGATCCCCAATGTGGGGCGCGCGTAGGAGGCAGCCAATCAGTGGTTCTCTCTTAACATTGATGTCTCTCTCTTTCTCTCCCTCCCTTCCTCTCTGAAATCAATCTGCGCCAATAAAAGAGAAAGAGGCAAACGGACCATACCTTCGCAACGCCTACCAACCAATCAGGAGTGGGTATGCAAATTAACCCAACAAAGATGGCAGGTTATTTTGCATAGGCAGGCGCTTACATTGTGACCCTTACGTTGTGCTTGAATTTTACATGAAAGCCTTCAACCAAAAAAAAAATTTTTTAAAAAGCCAAAACCGGCTTGGCTCAGTGGATAGGGTGTCAGCCTGCCAACTGAAAAGGTCCCGGGTTCGATTCTGGGCAAGGGCATGTGTCTTGGTTGTGGGCACTTCCCCAGTAGGGGGTTGTGCAGGAGGCAGCTGATCAATGTTTCTCTCGCTCTCACCGATGTTTCTGGCTCTCTGTCCCTCTCTCTTCCTCTCTGTAAAAAAAAAATCAATAAAATATTTTTTAAAGGATTTTGTTTTTAATTCTGATGATTTTTTTAAATTGATTTTTTTTTACAGAGAGGAAGAGAGAGGGATAGAGAGTTAGAAACATCGACCAGCTGCCTCCTGCACACCCCCTACTGGGGATGTGCCTGCAACCCAGGTACATGCCCTTGACCCGAATTGAACCTGGGATCCTTCAGTCCGCAGGCCGACGCTCTATCCACTGAGCCAAACCGGTTTTGGTTTTTTTTTTTTTAAAACACAAACCCATCTTTGCATGTGGCCACCGGCCAAGAAGGGACGGTTACGAAACGCTGGGCGGCAGTGGTCAGAGAGGGGGTGTGTGACACACCGCTCAGGAATCTCGCCTCCACGTCCACCCCGGACCCCAAACCACCGTGGTCTGTGACGTCGCGCCCGGGGTTTTTCCATCCGTGGCCCACAGGCTCCCAGTGGGAGGTGTGCAGGAGGCAGCTGATCGATGTTTCTAGCCCTCTATCCCTTTCCCTTCCTCTCTGTAAAAAAAAAAAAATTTTTAAATCAATTATACACACACACACACACACACACACACACACACACACACATATATATATATATATAAAATGGTCTCTACACCACTCAGGGATGGAGTTGAAGAAATCGCCGTCCAAAATGATGCATGCCAGCCCCAGCCCATGTGGTTCAGTGGATAGAGCGTCACCTGCGGACTAAAGAGTCCCCGGTTCAATTCTGGTCAAGGGCATGTGCCTTGGTTGCGGACGCATCCCCAGTGGGAGGTGTGCAGGAGGCAGCTGTTCAGTGTTTCTAACTCTCTATCCCTCTCCCTTCCTCTCTGTCAAAAAGCAATAAAATACATATTTTCTTTAAAAAAGAAGAAGGTCCCGGGTTCGATTCTGGACCAGGACGTGTACCTCAGTTGCAGGCTCCTCCCCGGCCCCGGGCCCTGGTCAAGCTTGTGCAGGAGGCGCCCAATCAATGTGTTTCTCTCCCATGGATGTTTCTCTCGGTCCCGTGCTCTTCTAACTCTCTCTCTGAAAATCAATGGAAAAATATCCTCGGTCGAGGATTTAAAAAAAAAAAGCATGCTACAGTTATTCTATTCGGCACCAACGTAGTTCACTTATCTTTTCGGATGTGCGTGAGCGTACGGGGTGAATTCGAAGGTAGTCATTAAAATTTTTTTAAATATATATATATATATGTATTATTGCCGAAACTGGTTTGGCTCAGTGGTAGAGTGTTGGCCTGTGGACTGAAAGGTCCCGGGTTCGATTCTGGTCAAGGGCATAGACCTTGGTTGGGGGCACATCCCCAGTGAGGGTGTGTAAGAGGCAGCTGGTCGATGTCTCTCTCTCATAGACGTTTCTAGCTCTCTGTCCCTCTCTCTTCCTCTCTGTAAAAAAATCAATAAAAATATATTTTAAAAAACCCCAAAACAACAGTCCTTCTTTGGGTCCAAAGCAGGGAGTCTTCCCTCTCCATCACCCCCCCCCCAAACTCCACGGCCACCATGGCAGGAAGAGGGGTAATGGGGGGGAAGGGGGATATCTCCCCGTTGGCAGATCCCCATTGTTGGGGAACAGACTCCGGCTGGCTCCCTCTCCCACTAGCTTCCAGACGGATAAAAAAACACACATGTGAGTCTCCCATGACCATTTGTCGGGGATCCCCGGGGGCCGGGGTCCGGGGGCAACGGCGCGGGTCCCAGCAGCTGCCGCGGCCACAGCTGTCGGCCACCAGCCGTGGGCTATTTCGGGTTTCAATGCCCATCCCCGGCCCCGCCGGCAGAGCTTCAAGCTCTGCTCTGAGCTATTCAAGGCCCGAGGGCCCTGCTGCTGTGCGTTCAGGGAAGACCAGCCTTCTGCGCCCTTCGGCTCAGGGAGGGGAGGGCCTTCTCTCCCGAGGTGGAGATTTCAGGGCGTGGACAGAAGCATCCTCCCTCCTCCTCCGTGAAGATGATCCTTCGAGTTTTTCATTTTTCTTTTTTAAAAAAATTATTTATTTATTTATTTTATAAAGTTATTATCTGTGTACATATTTTACCATTGCCCCCCCCCCCACCTCCCGTACATGCCCTCCCTCCCCAGAGTTCTGTGTCCATTGGTTGTACTTACATGCCTGCATACCAGCCCTTCAGTTGATCTCTTCTCTCCCCCAGATCACCCTCCCCCCCGCTGTCATTTGACAGTCTGCTTGTTGCTTTACTGTCACTATATCTATCTTTCTGTTCATCAGTTTATAATGTTCTTTATTGTCCACCAATGAGTGAGGTCACGTGGTGTTTCTCTCTCATGGACTGGCTTATTCCACCCAGCATGATGTTCTCCAATTCCATCCAGGTCTCTGCCAATGATGAGAATGCCTTATTTTTTTATGGCAGCGTAGTGTTCCATGGTGTCGATGTACCATGGTTTTCTGATCCATTCATCTGCCGACGGGCACCTAGGCTGTTTCCAAATCCTAGCTATTGTAGATTGTGCTGCTATGAACATAGGGGTGCTTATGTCCTTTCTGATTGGTGTTTCTGGTTTCTTGGGGGTATATTCCTAGGAGTGGGATCACTGGGTCCAATGGGATTTCCATTTTTAGTTTTTTGAGGAATCCCTCGGGTTTTTCTACGTGTTCTGTGCATTGTGGGCAGGGAGGAAGCGCTCCACAAGGTGGGTGAAGAGCATTAATAGAGCATGATGCCGAAACTGGTGTGGTTCAGTGGATAGAGCGTCGGCCTGCGGACTGAAAGGTCCCAGGTTCGATTCCGGTCAAGGGCATGTACCTTGGTTGTGGGCACATCCCTAGAAGGGGGCGTGCAGGAGGCAGCTGATGGATGTTTCTCTCTCATCCATGTTTCTAACTCTCTATCTCTCTCCCTTCCTCTCTGTAAAATACCAGCACTGAATCGTTTTCCCTGTGTTCCAGGAAAGGATGCAAACCCTTACTGGTTCAGCTGGAAGGCAGATGAGAGGGAGAGGTGCAGGTTCAGTCAACCTGGCATCATCTTATCTGTTGTCTCAAGAAGGAGATAACAGAGCCAGCCCCGGAATTCTTATAAAATGTGGCTCCGAGCTCAAAGCTGAGCCTTTGTTCTTTTTTTTCTTTTTTTAAAGGGATTTAGCTAGTAGGCAATGACTATTGTTGGATAGTTGTTATCTCCTTTCTCTCCGAGAGTAAATGTTGACAGACAATGGCTTACTAGCTTGCTCCAAATTTTATGGCACACCGAGATTATTGAGAGAGAGAGAGAGAGAGAGAGAGACTGGAATTTCTGATTTTCAAAGCCATGCGTTAGCCAGGCAGGACACAGCTCTAAATAGACATGCTTTTAATGCACCCTGGCAAAATCCAAGAGGAAAAAAATGTTGCGTAACCCAGTATCTTCTAGAATAGCCATGGGCAAACTACGGCCTGCGGGCCGGATCCGGCCCGTGCGGCTGTCCTATCCGACCCGCGGAGCCGGAAGAGCGGAGGAGGGTTCTCTTGCTCTCCCCTCCGCTCCTTCACCAGCAGCCCAAGAGGAGAGTGCCAGTGTGGTCAGGCTGCTTTTGTTCCGGCCCTCCGGTCCAGTGTAAGAACCCATGGTGGCCCTCGCGTCAAAGAGTTTGCCCACCCCTGGTCTAGAACCTTTGGCTGGAGGTCACCAAAGCGCACCGTTAACATTTCAACGCCCTCAACCTCCGCGTGGACCTCGTAGGAGGAGACGGGTCACTTCCTGAGGGCCTTCCGTGCAGGGAGGTGAGCGGCTTGGCCAAGGACGCAGCGTTAGAGGTGGAACCATGGCTGCGATTTCCAGACGTCCTGGGGCCCGACCGGGGCTTTTCCCAGGATGCCTGGGGACTGACCAGGGGCGTGACATGCCTGTGATGGTCTTGGGCTGTATTGTGTCCCGTGGGTTTTAGCTGGAATTATGTTTCCCACAATCCCCTTCTCTGTATAATTAGTTAGAGTTGGTAGAGAAATTGGAGAGAGAGAGAGAGGGAGACAGAGGGAGAGAAAGGGAGGAAGAGAGAAAGAGAGAGAGGACACTGAGTCACTGGGGCTCAGTTTCCTTCTCTGGAAGCAGAGGAGGCTGGACCAGGATTAAGGGTTCCCAAGAAAGAGACCCCCGAATGGAGAGAAAGCTGCCCACACGTTGGGTGAGATGTTGAGCGCAGTTGAACACGGAATGCTGACACTGAAGGTTTCCCAGCCAGCCGGCAGACACTCCCCTGGCCCGCCACAGCTGGGAGACATGAGTTCTGGAATTCCAGACTCGGTTAACCCAAACCCACAAAACTCGCTGGAGCCGTGAAGCGAAGCGAGGGGACTGTTTTTCTGTTATTCGTTCCCGGTATGTTCCATCCCGAGCCGACACCGCTGAATTTATTTAACCCTCTGCCTGTGGGTCATCTTTTGGTGTCTGCCTAGAAAAAACAGATAAAAGTATGCATTCCTGGTCTTTTCCTTTTCCCCCGCCGCAACATAAATATTAATTCTAATTTGGCTGGAAATGTCCCCAGTAGCTCAATCACTGGCATCGTTTGGCTGGGTTCTCCGTTTCCTGTTGTTAAAAACAGAGTTATAGCCGAAACCGGTTTGGCTCAGTGGATAGAGTGTCGGCCTGGGGATTGGGGGGTCCCGGGTTCAATTCCGGTTGGGGACATGTACCTTGGTCGCGGGCACATCCCCAGTGGGGGGTGTGCAGGAGGCAGCTGGTCGATGTTTCTCTCTCATCGATGTTTCTAACTCTCTATCCCTCTCTCTTCCTCTCTGTGAGAAATCAATAAAATATATTTAAAAAACACACACAAAAAACCAGAGTTACTGCCTGGCTGGTGTGGCTCAGTGGTTGAGCACCAACCTATGAACCAGGAGGTCACCTTTTGATTCCCAGTCAGGGCACCTGCCCAGGTTGCGAGCTCGATCCCCAGTTGGGGGCGTGCAGGAGGCAGCTGATGGCTGATTCTCTTTTATCATTGATGTTTCTCTCTCTCTCTCTCTCTCTCGCTCTCTCTCTCTCTCTCTCTCTCTCCCCCTTTTCCTTCCTCTCCAAAATAAAAAAAAATGTATTTTAAAAAGTAAATAAAATAAAAGCAGAGTTATTAGGATCTACCTCCCCGGAGAGGTGTGAGCGTCACTGCTGGCTACACATCCCGGTAGGATGCCAGGTGGAAGCGGTGATGGAAAGACAGGGGCAATCTCGGGGAGCAGCCCCTGGAACAGTCCAGTCCACAGGCCGCAGCAGTGCCGCAGGCTCCCGGAAGCTGCTGCTTGTCCACGGGTTCTGTTTTGCGCGTGTGCGTGCCCACGCCCGTGTGTCTGGAGTGTTGACTTGGGGAGACGCACCTGCGTGAGTCAACCTCGACATACACTAGGAGCTTAGCTCGTTCCATCAGCTCTCAACAGTAAGCAGACTGTCTGTCCAGGGCTGGGGAAAACAGAAGCATATGAGGAAGCACAGACCCGCTTTCTTACAAATTTGCTCCTTAACTTAATTTGGGCATCATTCAAGCAGGAAAAGAATGCCAAACCCGACTTGATGTTCTGCAGAGGCCTGAAGATATAAATAGCTCAAACACAGCAAATCGGTATCATCGTCTTATTAGTAACAGGGGGGAAGAGAGAGAAGAAGAAGGAAAAGACCAGACTGAAGTTTTGAAAGGAAATGTCAAATCTCCAGGGAGAGACATTGAGTGCGGGCAACATTTTAAAAGACACACACACACACACACACACACACACACGCATGCAAAACAGGAAGTAGTTAATGAGAAATTCATGATCAGAGACTTGACAGATACAGAATGCCACCTGAGTTAGACAAGAAAGTCTGAATGAGAAGCTAAGATAAGATGGTTTTATTCGGGTCTTCCCCTGAAATGTTATGGTTATATGCATGGGTGAGAAAAAATGTCAACGAGTACTTGAATCCTAAAATAATCTTTCACGATACCATAAATCAAAAAGTAGGTGACTTTTTTCCAAAGACTTTGGTAAGTTCCATCGTAGACTAAGACTTAAGTAAAAGTATTTTTAAAAATCTATTTATTGATTTTAGGGGGGTGGAGAATGAGAGAGAGACAGAGACAGAGAGAGAGAAAGAGAGAGAGAGAAACATCGACTTGTCCCACTTAGTTATGCTTTCATTGGTTGAGTCTTTTTAAAAAAATATATTTTATTGATATTTTACAGAGAGGAAGGGAGAGAGATAGAGAGCTAGAAACGTTGATGAGAGAGAAACATCGATCAGCTGCCTCCTGCACACCCCCCACCGGGGATGTGCCCACAGCCACCGTACATGCCCTTGTCCAGAATCGAACCCGGGACCTTTCAGTCCGCAGACCGACGCTCCATCCACTGAGCCAAACCGGTTTCGGCTTTCTTTCTTTTTAAAAAAAATATATATTTTTTATTGATTTTTTTTTTTTTTTTTTTTTTTTTTTACAGAGAGAGAGAGAGGGATAGACACTCAGAAACATCGATGAGAGAGAATCCTTGATCAGCTGCCTCCTGCACACACCCCCACCGGGGATGTGCCCACAACCACGGTACATGCCCTTGACCTGGATCAAACCTGGTGCCCTTGAGTCCACAGGCCGACGCGCTATCCACTGACCCACACCGGTCTCGGCTGTTTATTTTGTTTCTGACTACGCTAGTTCCACGTCCCGAGTGGGCCTTGAGTCCTTTTTTCTTCTCTTGCTTTTTAAAAATTGATTTTAGAGAGAAGGAGGGAGGGGAGGAGAGAGAGAGAGAGAGAGAGAGAGAGAGAGAGAGAGAGAGAGAGATCAACCTCCCTGCACCTCCCTGCCTGGGAGTGGGCCCCACCGCCATGTTGGTGATGTTCCAACTACCCCAGCCACCTCGGCCAGGTCTTTTCTTGCCTTTTCTTTCTTTCTTTCCTAATCAGAGGAAGTGAAGTGAAATAAGAGAGGCCACCTGGTGGGGGGGGGGGGCTGAGGTGGCTGGTGGAACTGGTCTTTCCGCCTTTCCTGTGGCTCGCTGTGTGGCTTGGAGCAAGTGCCTGAACCTCTCTGTGCCTCCGCTCCACAAGCTCCCCACGGACACACAGCAAGGGCGTCCGCGGCAGTGCCCACGTCTGGGAGGGCCGTGAGGATCCACGGAGACCGTGTAGGTACGTGCTTGGCAGGTCAGCGATGCCCTTATTGGCTAGCTCAACGGTGGGCAAACTACGGCCCGTGGGCCGGATCATCCGGCCCGTGCGGCTGTTCTGTCCGGCCCGCGGAGCAGAAAGAGCGGAGGGTTCTCTTGCTCTCCCCTCCGCTCCTTCCCCAGCAGCCCAAGAGGAGAGTGCCAGCGTGGTCAGGCTGCTTTTGTTCCTCCGGCCCTCCAGTCCAGTGTAAGAACCCATGGTGGCCCTCAAGTCAAGAAGTTTGCCCACCCCTGGGCTAGCTGGTCAGCTCCATCCGTCTCTTACCTCCCTGTAAGTCAAGGTCACGGCTCTTCTCAAATGCCAAGCCCCCGTGTGTGTGTCCGCTCCCATCAGAGGAGGGATGAGTACCGTACAGAGAGAAGCTGGGGATGAGGCTACATTCTGCCCTTAATTGCCTTAACTTTTGATTTTCCTTCCCGTTCATTTACGGCTAATTAGAGTACTTAGCCACGCCGTGTCCACTGCACCATAAATTGGTCTGAATGACAAATGCGCGCAGTGCTTGGAGGCTGAGTGAAAGTATTGTGTCATCAGGGACACGGAAGGAGATTCTTTTTTTTTTTTTCTTCTTCTGGTACCTGCTACTTTCCCTTCTGAATTTTGACATTCCACCCAGGAAGTGAGGATTCACAGGTACCTTTTTCCAGCGAGATGCTGGCGGTGCCGCCATGCTTAGCAAGCCTTTCAGAGAGGAAGGTAATTGGGATTTTTAATGAGCTCTGGCATTTTCCTGAAAGGTGGCGGTAAAAGCGACCAAAGGTACATTTCTGAGCGATATGCGTTAATTTTAGACAGCTTATCATCCTACTGATAGGTCTTTCTCCTCTCCTGTGATTACCTAGAAAAAATTACCTTTTAGAAGATTTTTATTGATTTCAAAGGGGAAGGGGTAGGAGAGAGAGAGAGAGAGAGAGAGAGAGAGAGAGAGAGAGAGAGAGAGAAACATCAATGATGAAGGAGAATCATTGCCAAAACCGGTTTGGCTCAGTGGATAGAGCATCGGCCTGCGGACTGAAAGGTCCCAGGTTCGATTCCGGTCAAGGGCATGGACCTTAGTTGCAGGCACATCCCCAGGAGGGGGTGTGCAAGAGGCAGCTGGTCGATGATTCTCTCTCATCGATGTTTCCAACTCTCTATCCCTCTCTCTTCCTCTCTGTAAAAAATCAATAGAAAAAATATATATTTTTAAAAATAAAGAGAATCATTGACTGGCTCCTCCTGCAGACCCTACACTGGGAATCAAGCCCGCAACCAGGGCCTATGCCCTCACCAGGAATTGAACCATGACCTTCTGGTTCATGGGTTGACGCTCAACCACTGAGCCACACAGGCTAGGTGGGAAAAACCCCCCCCACAAAACTATCTTGAACTAAAAATTAACTTTTCTCCAGATCTCCCTTGAGGAAATACTCCAAGGTCAGCTGTCACCTGCTCATGATGTCCATTAAGGCGACTGACTGGTGTTCTCAGGAAATGGGGACAAGTGAATCAATTCGATGCAAGGGAAGAGGGCAGACGCCAATTTTGCTCCCCGGGCTACCAGCTAGATTTTTTTTTTTTTTAAGAGACAAGAGTCCAGAATCAGATGAAGGCAATTCTTCTTCTCCATCTGATTTCGAAGGCAGCGTGGTTTGATGGTGATCTCGGAAGGAAGCCCTCGCTGAGTCGGATGGGAGCCGGGCGTTGCACTTTGGAGGAGACAGACCCTGTCAGCTCATGTAACTCTGCAGAGTCCTCTGCGGGCTGCAGGGAGCTGGCTCCTGCAATATTTAAGCAGTGTGGCTCGAAGCAAAGGGACTCTGGGGAAAGAGGAAATGCAATTAACCGGATAGGCCCTAATTTGGACGGGAGACAAATGACAAAGGAAAGAAAAAAAATGCAAAGGGCGGCAGAGGAGCAAAGGGTGTCCGCCATCGTCTCTGTCTCCTGAGAATGTGCTAGAACCGAGATGGTTGACGGGAAGCTCGCGGGGGAATAAAAATATCGTGAATCCTACTGGAACATCATGTTTGCATTGTTTTTCCTCCCATTCTTTAATATATATAATTGATTTTTAAAAATATATATAATTGATTTTTTTATGGAGAGAGATAGAGAGCCAGAAACGTGGATCAGCTGCCTCCTGCACACCCTCCACTGGGGATCTGCCTGCGACCAAGGTACAGGTTTAAAAATATATTTTATTGACTTTTTTTTTTACAGAGAGGAAGGGAGAGGGAGAGAGAGTTAGAAACATCCATCAGCTGCCTCCTGCACACCTCCCTGCTGGATATGTGCCCGCAACCAAGGTACCTGCCCTTGCCCGGAATCGAACCCGGGACCCTTCAGTCTGCAGGCTGACGCTCTTATCCGCTGAGCCCCACACCGGTTTCGGCTCTTTTCCCCATTCTCAGAGACAAAGAAAATTACACGCGTGGCCAACAAAGGAAACAGAATACTGTTCCCTGTCAGTAGGATGCGCACGCTCACATTCACTCCAAACTACTATGCTCTCTCGTCCTCCCCCGGCCTTTGGTAACCCCTCCTTCTGCAAGGGGGAAACCCTTTTGTCTGATGATGTGAGGCTGTGTCTACATCTACAATCCTTAGCTGTGAGTTTCTGACTGCCGGGTACCATTAGTCATCCCTCCTCCTCATGCCCATAAATGGAGGCCACGCCGGCACTGATGCTAGCGGACGGATTTAAACCAGGCGTGCTCCGAGAGAACCCCTCAGAGCCCCGGGGACAGCACTCAGAAGCTAAGCCCTCTTCCCCACAAGCGTGTTTTGTTTTATCCGCCGCCGGGGTGCACGCTGCTAGAGGGCGGTAGAGCCGCTGGCAGTGGCTGTGTGTGCCTAGGCCGGCGGCCGGCAAACTCATGAGTCCACAGAGCCGAATGTCAACAGCGCAATGATGGACATGTCTTTGGAGAGCCACATTTTTAAAAAATATATTTTATTGATATTTTACAGAGAGGAAGGGAGAGAGATAGAGAGCTAGAAACATCGATGAGAGAGAAACATCGACCAGCTGCCTCTTGCACACCCCCTACCTGGGATGCGCCCGCAGCCAAGGTGCATGCCCCCGACCGGAATCGAACCCGGGACCTTTCAGTCCGCAGACCGACGCTCTATCCACTGAGCCAAACTGGTTTCGGCAAGAGCCACATTTTTTTGAACCTAAACTTCTCCTAACGCCACTTCTTCCAAGTAGATTCGCCCAGGCTGTGGAGTTTTGTGGAAGAGCCACACTCAAGGGGCCAAAGAGCCGCAGTTTGCCGACCACGGACTTAGGTCATAGCGCAGTCCTCCTACGGGGATGTTGAGTTGGGTGTTGTTCTATGGGGGAAATTGAGGTCCGTATATTTAAGTGTTTAGAAGAGAGTCTATTTTTAAAAAAATATATTTTTATTGATTTCAGAGAGGAAGGGAGGGGGAGAAAGAGAGAGAGATAGAAACATGAATGATGAGAGAGAATCATGGATTGTCTGCCTCCCTCCCGCATGCCCCCACTGGGGATCAAGCCCGCAACCTGGGCATGTGCTCCTGACCGGAACCGAACCCGGGACCCTTCAGTCCACAGGCCGACACTCTAGCCACTGAGCCAATCAGCCAGGGCTATTTCTTTTTTAAATGTATTTTTTAAAAAATTGATTTCAGAGAGGAAGGGAGAGGGAGGGAGAGATAGAAACATCATGATGAGAGAGAATCATGGATCAGCTGCCTCCTGCACGCCCCCCACTGGGGATGGAGCCCACAACCCGGGCACGTGCCCGGATCGGGAATCAAACCCTGACCTCCTGGTTCCTAGGTTGACGTTCAATCCGAGCCACACTGACCAGGGTGAAAGTCTATTTCTTTCTTTCTTTTTAAAAAAATATATTTTATTGATTTTTTTACAGAGAGGAAGAGAGAGGGATAGAGAGCTAGAAACATCGATGAGAGAGAAACATCGACCAGCTGCCTCCTGCACACCCCCCCACTGGGGATGTGCCCGCAACCCATGTCCATGCCCTTGACGGGAATCGAACCTGGGACCCTTCAGTCTGCAGGCCGACGACGCTCTATCCACCGAGCCACACCGGTTTCGGCCGCTTCCATTTTTTTTAACTGCCTCCGTCCACCCTCAACGTATGCCGTAGGAAGGGGGAGGCACGAGGTGGTGGAAAGAGAGCCATGGGCCAATGACGGGAAATTCTGGCTCCAGCTCCAGGCCTACCGCAGAGGGGCTGCGGGACTGTGGGTAATTGACTTAACCCCCCTTGGGCCCCGCTTACCTTTCCCGGACAACGCGAGGGCTGGACTCCAGATTCCTCCCATCTCTCAAATTCTCCCATCGCTATGCGGGTCACACATTCCACAGCGCTCCCTCTGTGACCAGAATAAGCCTGTGATGTCGTCCCTCAGGCGTCCCCCTTGGACCGCCGCTCCGGCGGCTAAACCAAATATGACCAAGGCAGAAGCAGTAACATTTTGTCGCGGGCACAGGTGGAGGTCAAGGCCACCGGTGGCGGCCTCTAGACCCAAGGGCAATGGCATGACCAACTCCCTCGCGAGCTGGCGGGCGGCCTTCCAGGAGGATGGAAATGGCAGCCGGCAGCCAACATTCTTGGCTGGCACACGCTTTATTTATTCATTTATTTTTTTAAATAAACAGAGAAAAGAAGAACAGCCTTCTCCACGCGGATGGCTTAATTTGGTCCCCGGACCCGCTGGGAACACGTGCTGTGGGCATCGAGACGATGCTATGGAGCACGGATTTAGCGCGAGACGGATTAACCCGCGCGCCCATAAATGAGAAGCGGGGCTATGGAGTCATCGGTTAGGAATTTTTATCCTCGCCTCTGGCAGGAGCTGGTGGGGAGTCATTAGAGCGACATCGCCACCCCCTCCGGCCCCCCTGGTAAGACTTTTCCCTGAAACCTAAGCTCGGCCCGATCCACTGTGTTGCTATGAATGGACGAGGGCGCATGGGTGAGAATTCTTGGCGGCTCGGCTGTGCCTTTCTGAATCCCTGTTCCCCAAGATGGTTCCATATGTCTGAGTATGTTACTTTTCCAAGAAAGAAAAAGCCTCCGCAGCAAATGTTCTTCGGTTCATGTGGAGAAGAAGATGTGAGGTGCATGTGTTTTTTGTTTTTAAAAAAAATACATATTTATTTTATTTTTTTTACAGAGAGGAAGGGAGAGGGATAGAGAGTTAGAAACATCGATGAGAGAGAATCATCATCGATCAGCTGCTTCCTGCACACCCCCCACCGGGGATGTGCCCTCAACCAATGTACATGCCCTTGACCAGAATCGAACCTGGGACCCTTCAGTCCACAGACCGAAGCTCTATCCACTGAGCCAAACCAGTTTCAGTGAGGTGCATGTATTTTATAGTGTTCATGTGAAGACAATGAACCTTATGCGAGTAGTTACTAGAGGCCCGATGCACGAAATGCGTGCAAAGCGTAGTAGGCCTTCCTGCCTTAACCGGTGTGGCTCAGTGGATAGAGCGCCGGCCTTCGGACTGAAGGGTCCCAGGTTCGATTCCGGTCAAGGGCATGGACCTTGGTCATGGGCATATCCTCAGTAGGGAGATGTGCAGGAGGCAGCTGAAAATCAATAAAATATATTTAAAAAGAAAAAAAAAGGGTAGGCCTCCCTTCCCCTGCTGGCACCCGCTTCCCTCTAGCACCCACTGAAAGGGCGAGGCTAGAACCCTGCCTCCTTATGGGACAGGGCAGAGCTATCTCCATTTTGTGGCCAGACCCTAGCCCTAACCCAACCAATTGGGGTCCATATCCACTAGCCCTAACCCAACCAATCGGGGTCCATATCCCCTACCCAACCAATCAGGGTCCATATCCCCTACCCAACCAATCAGCGTCCATATCCCCTAGTCCTAACCCAACCAATCAGGGTCCATATCCCCTAGCCTTAACCCAACCAATTAGGGTCCATATCCCCTAGCCCCAACCCAACCAATCAGGGTCCATATCCCCTAGCCCTCACCCAACCAATCAGGGTCCATATCCCCTAGCCCCAACCCAACCAATCAGGGTCCATATCCCCTAGCCCTCACCCAACCAATCAGGGTCCATATCCCCTAGCCCCAACCCAACCAATCAGGGTCCATATCCCCTAGCCCTAACCCAACCAATCGGGGTCCATATCCCCTAGCCAACCAATCAGGGTCCATATCCCCTAGCCCTACCCCAACCAATCAGGGTCCATACCCCCTAGGCCTAACCCAACCAATCAGGGTCCATATCCAGCTCTCACCCAACCAATCAGGGTCATACACCCCCCTATAAAATCCATTGAGATATTACATTCTTTCTCTCTTCCGCCATGCTGTTGGCATGAGTGGGGCAACTCGGCTCCCTGGTGGTCCTTGGGGATCAGGAAGTCTGGGCCGAACACCACCACTGGGCTTCCCTGCCCAGGCTAATTGGCACAGTCCATTTTTATTATTACAGATGATTTTTTTGTTGTTGTTTCCCCTCAGGCCTTGCACTAACTCACCCAGTTAGTTCTGGGCTCTTTATCTCCCTGTCTCTACTTGCAGTATGGCCAGGGTGTTCTTCCCCCAGGGCCCGGGGCTCCTGGAGGAGAAGCCGGGGAGGTGGGGAGCGGTAATTAGCCAACGTGGGTGGAAATTAGCGTTCTTTAAGCACACCCCGGTTCAGCAGAGGCCACCCCGGTTCTGCGGGGGCCCTCGGCTTGGCCGCTGCAGGTTCCCCCCCCCCCCCAAAAAAAAAGAAGAAAAAAGAAAACTCGCCATGGAGTCTGACACCAGGAAGAGCTTTTTATAGTGGAAACTGGGCCACCCGGTCCCGTTATAGGCGAGCCGGGCCTGGACCAGGCCTGGACCGGGCCGGCTCCTCTTCCTCCTGGAGGAAGGGTGCAAGGCCTCACCCCGACGTCAGGAGCACCCTTTGGGTGGCACCCTTCCCGCCTTCCAACTCAGCACCCACCCAGCCTCTGCGGGGAGCGCCCGGGGTCCTCGGGGAGCTCCCCCGTTCTGGATGGAGGAGGGTCCCCCCAGGAATAGGAGGAGCCCAGCCAGGGGGGACCCTCTCCATCCCCGTCATCATTATATTTTCATTTTTATGTCTATTCTGCAGAAAGCGCAGGCCCTTCCCTTCCTCGGGGATCCCGGGAGAGCCCTGCGGCCTTGTCCTTCCATTGCACATTGTTTTTATTTTATTTTTTAATTTTTTATGGGATGATTGCATTTGCTTTTGGACATTGGAAACCTCCCCCAGCTGGGCCTCCTGCCTTCCTAGACGCCCCCCTCCGACCCTCCCTCTCCCCCTCCCCGTTGGACCTGAGACGAACTGGCTTTGCTAGCATTTGCCACCTTTTTATACCTTTTTAAAAAATTTTTATTATTATTTTTATTAAAGGAGGTGATTTCGAGACCTGAACATGAGGCTGTGAATGGCGGAGAGGGGAGCTCCGCCGTCGTCGTCTTCGGTTCGCCTCCCCCCCCCCCCCCCGCCCCCGGCAGGAATTCCCTTCCCGCCGGTGACGAGGGAAGAGGGGGTTCGCGGCTGCGGGTCCCCCACCCCGCGATGAAGTCATCCCCGCACGCGGGGCGCCTCCGGGAGCTCCGGGGAGCCCTCGTCTGGAAGAAAGGGGGGGGGGAGACACGCCGCGAACAAAGCCGGGCCCGGGGTCCCCGTGCACCCCCCCTCCCGGCCCCGGGGTCCCCGGAATCCCCCCTCCCCGGCCCGGGGTCCCCCTTCCCCAGAGTCCCTCCTCCCGCCCCGGGGTCCCCCTCCCCAGAGTCCCCAGGCCCCGGAGTCCCCCTCCCCGGGCCCCGGGGTCCCCCCTCCCCCGGGGTCCCCCCTCCCCGGGGTCCCCCTCCGCGCGCCCCGACCGCCGCCCGCGGGCTCCCCGCGCCGGTGCGCACAGGCCCCGGCGCCCCGGCCGTAGCGCGCGGGGTGCGGGGCGCCCGGGGAGCTCCGGGGCGGCGGGAGGGGGCCCCGCGGGCAAGGACAAGCCCGGGGCGAGGAACCCTCGGCCCCATCCCGGGGACACGGCCCGATCCCGGGGACACGGCCCGATCCCGGGGGGCTGGAGGGGGCCCCGGGGGGCGGGGAGGCAACAAAGAGCCCGACGCAGCCGAGCCGGCTCCCGCCCGCCGTGCGCAGCGCAGTCCGCGGGGCCCGGCCGCCGGCGGGGGGAGCGCCGGGGAGGAGGGGGAGGAGGGGGAGGAGGAGGGGAGAAAGGGAGGGAGAAAGGGAGGGAGGAGGAGGAGGAGGAGGAGGAGGGGGAGGAGGAGGGGAGAAAGGGAGGGAGAAAGGGAGGGAGGAGGAGGAGGAGGAGGAGGAGGGGGAAAAGGAGGAGGAGGAGGAGGAGGAGGAGGAGGAGGGGGAGGAGAGGGAGGAGGGGGAGGAGGGAGGGCGGCGGCGCCTGCGTGCTCCTCCGCGCGCCCCGCCTCCTCCCGGCTCCGGCTCCGGCGGCGGCTCCGGCGGCGGCGCTCCCGGCTCCCCCCCCGGCGGCCGGTGCCCACGGCCTGGAGCGGCGGCGCGGGCGGCCGGGGAGCCCCGGAGGCGGCGGCGGAGGAGGCGGAGGAGGAGGAGGAGGAGGAGGAGGAGGAGGAGGCCCCGGACCGCGGGGAGCCCGGCCCCCGCCCTCGCGCTCCGGCCGGCGCGGCGCTTTGTGCCGGGGATGGTGTAGCCGCCGCCGCCGCCGCCGCCCGGCCGTCTCCCCCCCGCGTCCCGGCGGCTGGAGCCCGCGAGTCCCGGCGGCGCCATGAGGTGAGGGGCCGGGGGGCCGGGGGGCCGGGGGGCCGGGGGCCGGGGGGCCGGGGGGCCGGGGGGCCGGGGGGCCGGGGGCCGGGGGCCGGGGGGCCATTGTGCCGCGGGGCCGCCGCCGTCGTCCCTCCCTCCCTCCCCGGCGGCGGCGCTCCCCCTCCTTTTGTCCCTTCTCCCGGCCCCTTCTCCCTCCCGGGGCCTCGTGGGGAGGTGGGTGGGGGTCCGGAGACGGACGGGCGGACGGGAGGGCCCCCCCGTCTCCCCTGGGTGCCCCCCTGGCGCCCGGGGTTCCCCGGCCGGAGCCCAGCGCGCGCCCGGCTCCCCGCCCCCGCCCGCCGCCCGCCGGCCTCCCTCCCACCTGGGCGCACGGGGAGGGGGAGGTGGGGGGTCCCAGGGGCAGGTATCTCCCCGAAAATCTGCACCCCACACCCGACCCCCGACCCCCGTGCCCTCGGAGGACCCGGCTCCGGCGGCGTTCCATTGAAAAAGGAGGAAAAGTTGGGGAGACCCCCGGGATCGCGGCGGGTACGGAGGGCCCCGGGGGGACGGTTCCCGGTGGGGAGGGCCGGGGAGGGAAGGGGGGAGGTGGTTTTATTTTGGGGGGGCCAGGGGAAGGCCGGGAGAAGTTAGTTGTTTGGGGGTGTGTGGATGGGGGCGGGGAGGGGTTTGTTTGCAAAAAAAAAAATCACCCCCAAAAAAGAACCCCCCTCTCCTTCCCAGGCCTCTGGGGGCAGCCCTTGTTGCAATGCAGCAGCTGCTCCCCAACCCCGGCACCCCCCACCCTTGGGACCCCCCCCCAAACCCCCACCCCCCAAACCCCCTGTAATCAATACGCCGAGCTGGACCGGCCTGATGGACCCGTGTCATGGCCACGAGGGAACCTAGTGTGACACCACGTTCCTTTTGTTGCTGCTGTTTGTTGTCTCTCCTGTGGTGTCTAGAGGGGATGAGCCACGCTGTGGGGTGCCCTTCCTTGGAGGTGTCCCCCCCATCTCCCCCCCTACCCCAGCTATTTGCGTGCCCATCACCCCTTTTCGGTGCCACAGACCCGGTGAGACAGACCCATGGGACCGGGTGAGACCGACGTGGGGCCGGGCCAGGCCGGAGGCTGGCTGACCCCGTTCTGCGTGCTCATCCACCTCCGGGCCCTGTGTCCTCCTGCCTCTGTCCGTCTGTCCGTCCATCCGGGCCAAAGGATTGTGGATTCGGGTCCACCAGCTCCCCGTCGTCGGCGCCCTGGAAGGGATAGTCTTAGGGTTCACCCTCTGGATGGGGGAGTCTCCTTTGTGTCACGGATTCACAGCCACGCCGGGGCCAGAAACATGCGAGTGGTATAGAGTGTGGACCCTGCCTACCAGATCCTTTGCCCCGGCAAGAAAATGTCATGTCATCGGAATTCTTTCTCCCATGAAGTCCTGTGTGTGTGTGTGTGTGTGTGTGTGTGTGTGTGTGTGACGGTTGCACACTGTCTTGCGTCTTTAAAATACATGTGTGTGTGTGTGTGTGTGTGTGTGTGTGAGAGAGAGAGAGAGAAATAGGGGTCCGTGGACTTCAGGGTACTGTTACTTCGAATTCATCTTTTCCTCCGATTCCAAGCTACGTGGGTCCTCAGCACGTGGCCGTAAAAACCGTTAGGTGCCGTGTCTCTATGGGGCCCCCTTGCCCTCCGGGATTCCCCACGCGGTACTTAAAAACGGAACGGGTCCGTGTAAAAAGACGATGATGACGTACACACCAACACACACACACACACATACAAAATAAATCTACGTTTGAATATCTTGGTAAAATACAGCTTGGAAAACTTGAGCCATTCGTTTTTTTTTCTTCTTTCTTTTTTTTAAAGATCAAGTTACGAATGTCATTGAGCGCTCAGAAACGACAGTAACATACATACATGCCGTGTTGTGTCTTCCTCTGCGTCGCTCTCTTCTCCTTTACACGTGGAATGCGCTCTGGATTCTTGTGGATCAGAAGCCATTGGTTTTTTATTTTTGGTTTGTTTGTTTGTGTGGTGTTTTTTTTTTTTGGTGTGTTTTTTTCCCCACCCCCCAAACGTAGGGTAAACTTATCTCAACCCCAAGCAATGTAAAACGGAGTGAAACAGGGATATTTGGAAAGAAAACGATTGTGAGGTTTTCTGACTCAATAAAAAAAGAAAAGAAAAAAGTTCCAGCGTAGAGAGTGTTGAGGGAAGTGTGTGGTCCCCCTCGGGCACCCTTTCTCCTCTGTCACAGGTAAATTAGGTCTTCGAGAAAGAATGCCTTTTCTGATGAAAAGTGACTTGCACTTTTTAAGCCCTTTTTTCCTGCTCTTTTCCTGACCGGGTGGAGGGAGGGAGGGTCCGAGGGGCTGCTCCCCAGGAGCATACATACATGTGTGGGCAGAACTCGCTGGTCCACGGGCCTGAGGGTCGTCCGTGCTCACGCGGTCCGCGGTCACACTCTGCAGGTTAATTCTGAATAATTCACAGGCAGGAGAGGAGATCAGCTGTCTCGCCCCGGGAGGCGCCGGATCCTCCGGCGAGCGGTTTGGTTTGTGTTAACACGTTTTCTTTCGGTTATCCGCCGAAAGGAGGCTGGCCTGGTTTGGGGGTTCGGGGGGTCTTGTGCTGAGGTGGCCGGGACGTTTTGGCGCCGCGGGCATTGGAGGCGATGATGAATATTTGGCTTCAGGGTGCCGAAGGGCGTAACTGCTATACTATAACTGTGTTTTAGTTATATGTTAAGGAGCAGTTCGGATGTTTCCGAGGCCACCCAGAAATAACAGTTTCCACGTAAGCCGGTCTTGGGGTTTTCTGGAGGGAGGACTCGGTGGTGGTGAGCGTGTCGCTTGTTTTAAGTGTCGGCGGATGAGACCTCTTAGGCGGTTTTTAGTTTTAGGAATCGCGTACCTGCCCACGAGGCAGCGAAACAGGCAACCCCTGCCCAGAAGGGAAGTGAGTAATCCTGAACCCCACGCTCCTGAGACGGCCCGAGAGGCATTCTCCCGAGTTAAGAGCAGCTGATGGGATTCCTCCTTATCGCGTTGCCTAAAGACAGACGAGAATTTGGGAGAATGAGAGAGTGCATTTTGTAGACAAAAATAGCGGGAGGGTTGAGAACCCTCCACGCGGGTACTTCTTGGTGTATGTCTTTTAAATAATTGCTATTTTTATTTTTATTTTTTTGGTAACTAAGTGGTTAGTTACTCAAGTTTTTAATATATATATATATATATATATATATATATATATATATATATGTATTATTGATTTTTTTACAGAGAGAAAGGGATAGGGATAGAAAGTTAGAAACATCCATGAGAGAGAGACAGCAATCAGCTGCCTGCTGCACACCCCTTACTGCGGATGTGCCTGCAACCAAGGTCCATGCCCTTGACCGGAATCGAACCGGGACCTTTCAGTCCGCAGGCCGACGCTCTATCCACTGAGCACACTGGTTTTGGCTTTTTTTTAAAAAAAAAAAAATAGAAAGAGGAGCTTGTTTGATCTGACACAGTTGCATGTGGCTAAGAGGCGCTCATGAGATGTTACTTTATTTTATATATATATATATATATACACACATATATGTACATATATACCCTGTTTTCCCGAAAATAAGGCAGTGTCTTATATTGATTTTTGCTCCCAAAAATGCGCCAGGTCTTATTTTCAGGGGATGTCATATGTTTCCGTGAAGTAGGTCTTATTTTCGGAGGATGTCTTATTTTTGGGGAAACCGGGTATGTACGTATATACATATTTAAGTACGTATACATATGTACATACAAATATACATATACACATATATTTCAGAGAGGAAGTGGCGGGGAGAGAGAGCGAGAGAAACATCAATGATGAGAGAATCACAGATCGGCCGTCTCCAGCACGCCCCCTGCTGGGGATCGAGCCCACAGCTCAGGAGCATGTGCCCTCCACCAGGAATCTCGAACCCTGACCTCCCGGTGGAGCCACGCCGGCCGGGCTCAGCCCTCTTAGTTTTATGGCCGCGGAAATAACGCATTACCGCTTCCTTCCTTGGGTATTGTTAGCCCTCGGAGTTCTTCTGGGGACTTTGCTACCTTCGTTCGTGGTGGCGACGAGTGTCGTGAACACTCCGGAGAGGGGTCTGGGCCCGTGTCCCAGTGGCCTCCACGTGGCCCCGTGGCCACGTGGCCCCCTGTGGCCTCACGTGGCCCCCGTGGCCCCATGGCCTCCGAGTGGCTTCCCGTGGCTTCCGAGTGTCCCCGTGGCCTCCCCATGTCCCCGTGGCTGTTGGAGGCGTGGCTTTCCCACGGAGGCCCCTTTCAGGGACAGGAGCCACGGCGGCATTCACCTGGAGCCGCTGATTGCCTTGCATGCAGGCATTGCTTCCCGCCGTAGGCATTGCTTCAGCGAGCACCTCTCCCTCCGGCGTGGATCAGGGGGGACAGGGACCCCAGGTCATGCAGTATCCAAGGCCTCCGCTTCCTCCTCGTTGGTCTGTTTGGAATGAGCACCCCCCCCCCCCCAGGCAGGCCCCAGGGGGCCAGGAGGGAAGGCCTTACCGCTAGCGGGCTGATGGGTGGGTTCCTTATCCTACCGGCAGCTTACGTCTGAGGTGCCTGTCGAACTCGTAGGACGCCCCGTGTTTGTCACGGGCGTGAGGAGTGTTTGGGGAAATGTGATTTCGGTGTGGACGTGGTGATGGGGGGGAGAGGGTACTTAGACTCCTCCCTGGCCAGCCTGTAGCTGTTCCCCCTGTTTCCCCCTCTCCTAGCTCTGGGATTGATGGGTGGGATGGGGTGGAAGGAAAAGCGAAGGAGAGAGCATCTGAGCTGAGGCTGTGCATACTCAGGGGTGCTTCCCCACACGGGATTAAGAGGTGTTCTGGCCCTCACCGGTGTGGCTCAGTGGATAGAGCGTCGGCCTGCGGACCGGAGGGTCCCCGGTTCGATTCCGGTCAAGGGCATGGACCTCGGTTGCGGGCACATCCCCGGTAGGGAGTGTGCAGGAAGCAGCTGATGGATGATGATTCTCATCGATGTTTCTGACTCTCTATCCTTCTCTCTTCCTCTCTGTAAGAAATCAATAAAATATATTAAAAAGCAAAATAAAAAAAGAGTCCCATTCAGGGTTGTGTCGCTCCAAAGCCCCTTGGAGGGCTCCATGTTTCCTTCCTCACGAGAGCCAGAAGGAACAGAAGGGCCTCCGCTCTGTGTTTCGGGCCCTTTTTTTGTTTTTAAAAAAAATGTATTTTATTGATTTTTTGCAGAGAGGAAGAGAGAAGGATAGAGAGTTAGAAACATCGATGAGAGAGAATCATCGACCAGCTGCCTCCTGCATACCCCCCACCGGGGATGTGCCCGCAACCAAGGCACATGCCCTTGGCCGGAATCGAACCCGGGACCTTCCAGTCCGCAGACTGATGCTCTACCACTGAGCCACACCGGTTTCGGCTACTTCCTCTTCTTACGGGGTCCCCAGTCCTACCAGATCAGCATCCCACCCTTACCACCTCGTTTCACCTTAATTTCCTGCTCCTGAAAGCTCTGTCCCCACATGAAGTCCTGGGCGGAATCGGGGTTTGCCATATGAATGGGGGGGGGGACCCCACATTTCAGGCCACAGCAGAGAGACCCAGGTTGTGTGCGTGTGTCCGCGCTGATAGCTTGGGAGGAAGAAGGTAATCCGGATAATGCTCAGGCGGTTTATAGATGAGCGAGGGGGGAGGGGGCGGATGCTCTCTCGTGTTTTCTGGAAAGAGCGGTGCAGGGGGCAGCTTCTGTCTTAGACCGGTCGGTCCCGGTGAGCCTCATCGGCACCCCGCTTTCCCCGGGGGAGGCTGTGGGGGGTCGGGGGGCAGCAGTGCGTGGAGAGCTGGTGCGGTGGTGGGTGCCTGGTGGAGGGGAGAGGGTGCAGGGTGTGGGGGCACCCCGCGTGGGAACCCTATTTTGACGTCTCCTAGGGAATTGATTTTCGAGTGGGCTGTGGTTTGTTGAGATCGGGATTTCTTCTGTAAAAAAAAAGAAAAGAAAAATGGTTGTGACTTTTGTTTGGCGGAGTTGTTGGGGAAGTTAAATCAGAAGTTATCTCAAGCCCCGGCAAAGCGCGTGGCGCGTGTGAAATGGGCTGGATGAGAAGGAATCCCCTGCGTCTGTGGAAGTCTGACGTCCCTTAGGTTGATGTTAAGAGCGCAACGAGCATTGCAAATGGCACAGCCGGTTTAGAATCAGCTCAAAAAAGGTAAGCCGATAGCCTGAGCCGGGTTAGCTCAGTGGATAGAGCGTCGGCCTGCGGACGAAAGGGTCCCGGGTTCGATTCCCGGTCAGGGCACAGGCCCGGCTCAATCCCCAGAGTGGGGCGTGCAGGAGGCGTCCGGCCAATGATTGTCTCTCATCATCATTGATGTTTCTCTCTCTCTCCCCCTTCCTCTCTGAAATCAATAAAAATATATTAAACACGCACACGCATGCACACACAAATGTGAACGTAGAGTTACTGCATGACCCAGCAGTCCTGCTCCTAGGTATGATCCAGGAGAAATGCACATACGTGTGCACACCCAACATTTGTTGACACGTATGTGCTGGCAGCATTACTCAGAATAGCCCCCAAGTGTAAAAAGGGACCCCAACGTCTGCTGACCGATCCATGGAGAAGCCACTCGCGGTCCATTCCGAGTGGAATGCCGGCGGGCCATCCAGGGAATCCAGCACGGATTCACCCTACCACATGGATGGGAACATGCTACACGGAGGAAGTCGGACACACAAGGCCTAGTGTTGTGCGTTTCCATGGGTAGGCGTGGCCCAGAATCGGCCAGCCTGTGAGGACGGAAAGGGGGTTAGTGGTTGGGAGGGTCCCGGGGTGAGTGAGGGAGGAATGGGAAGGGGGTGTTGTGGGTACGGGTGGGGTTTCTTTCTGGGGTTCATGCAGATGGTCTGGAACTTGGCCGTGCTGATGGTGGCCCAGCCTTGCGAGTTTAACAAAAAACCACTGCATTGTATGCTTGGCAAGAGTGAATTTTATGGCCTGGGCATTACAGCTCCGCTCCCACTCCCCTAATTCTAGGACTATTATTAGTATTTTCACCTATTTATTTTATTTTATTTTTTAAAAATATATTTTATCGGTTTCTTACAGAGAGGAAGAGAGAGGGATAGAGAATTAGAAACATCATTGAGAGAGAATCATGGATCAGCTGCCTCTTGCACACCTCCTACCGGGGATGTGCCCGCAACCGAGGTCCATGCCCTTGACCAGAATGGAACCCGGGACCTTTCAGTCCCCAGGCCGACGCTCTATCCACTGAGCCACACCGGTTTCGGCAGTATTTTCACTTACGAACTAGAGTGTAGACTAGCAGCAGAGGGTCTCGTACACTTCACATTGTTTCTGACGTTTTTTCTCACTTTGGATTCATATTTTACTTAAAATATATATATTTTATTGATTTTTTTTTCACAGAGAGGAAGGGAGAGGGATAGAGAGCTAGAAACATTGATGAGAGAGAAACATCGATCAGCTGCCTCCTGCACACCACCTCCTGGGGATGTGCCCGCAACCAAGGTACATGCCCTTGGCCGGAATCGAACCTGGGACCCTTCAGTCTGCAGGCCGGTGCTCTATCCACTGAGCCACACCGGTCAGGGCCCCGAACAAGCTTTGCAGCCTCAGCCTCCTCCCGGGAAGGCGGCGGGCACCCTCGGGTGAGCCCTGTTCCGGGTCACGGGTGCCTCAGTCCCGGAGAAAAACCCACCCACGCGGCACCTCCAGCAGAACCCTCCGAACCCTTGGGCCTGGGCGGTGGGAGTCCAGCCGTCTCAAACACCTAGAAAGTTCTGTCTCCGGGAAGGAAGTCGCCCTGGGGGAAGGACCTGGGCCGTGGCAGAGGGGCCGAGTCACGTCGCCTTCTGGAACAGCCCGTCTCTCTCTCTCTCGGCAGATAGCACATCTGATGAGATAAGGCCAGCAAGGCAGCCTCCTGCCTCTTTTGGTGTCTACAGTGTGTGTGTGTGTGTGTGTGTGTGTGTGTGTGTGTGTGTGTCTGCATTTGGTGTGTCAGCCTGGCAGGGAAGCGGCTTCAAAGCAGAGAAGCCCGGAACACGAGGGAAATAAAAGGAGCGGCTCTTGAGGTCAGGCCTCCGCGGAGAGGAGGGTTTTTAAATAACGCGGAGCCGTCGGGGGGCCGCCGAGAGCCGCTTTATTCTGCAGCCCAGGCCGGCCCCCTCCCCGTCCCCCAGCCCTCCCCTCCCGGGAGGCCGGCGTGGAGGCGAGCACGGCGGGGGCTGGTCCGTTCTCAGTAATTGTCACACTTGAAGGGGTGTTCGCTTCTGGCCGGCCTCTTGGATGGCTGTGTTTGCGGTATTTTTAAGAAAAACCTGTGACCCGTTGTCCACATGTCTGATCAGTGTTTTTTATTTATTTATTTGCTTTAGTTTTTATATTACCTTTTCTCCCTTTTCCTATAAAGCAGCGCAGGCTTCGCAGAGGTTTTTAGAAAGCGTGGGAAGTATAAAGACCTTCACGCACACCGTCTAGAGTGTGGATGTTTTGATGGGTAGCTTTCTACCCTGTTTCCCCCGAAAATAAGACAGTGTTTTATATTCGTTTTTGCTCCCAAAGACGCGCTCGGTCTTATTTTCAGGGGATGCCTTGTGTTTCCGTGGAGTAGGATGTCTTATTTTCGGAGGATGTCTTATTTTTGGGGAAACGCGGTATGTGTTTTATAATGCGTGCGTGCCGCCATAGATGTTCTGGTAGGTGTATCTGTGTGTTTTCAATGAAACTGAGATCAGACTTTAATGTAAAGGTGAAATTTTAGGATATTTTGTCACTGGATCTGCAGAGTATTTTGGGTAACTGCATAGTATTTTCACCATGCTTTGGATATGATAGCCATGGACTTGGAGACTCTCCCCCCACCCCCATTATTTTTGTGATTAAAAAAAACACGGCTATGAACATCTTCGGATATCTGTCTTCGTGCACACATTGGATATTTTTTTATATCTACATGAAATAAAAAAGAGTACTATGCAAATTGACCGTACTTCCGTGACGCCCACCAGCCAATCAGGAGTGAGCATGCAAATTAACCCAACAAAGACGGAGGGTTAATTTGCATACAAAGGCACCGAGGGGGCGGGGCAGGACACAGGTGTTCTGCTCCGGGCCAGCTAAGGGAAAAAAAGTCCCATTCTTGCACGAATCTTCATGCATCGGGCTTCTGGTATACGTAATATTTTAGGACCAATTCCTAGCGATCAAGTAGTGTGTATTTTTTCCTTTCTCTTGCTCATCAGCACGTTCTGGCAGGACAGCCTCCATTCGCTCCTCAGGTCCAGGCCACTGTCACTCCCACCTGAGCAGTCCGTGTCTCCTCTTCTCCCTCTTGCCCTCCATCGGCCGTGCGGCGGCTGGCGTGGTCTTCACGTGGAGGGAGATCAGAGGCTATTCCCCCCTCTCGGAAGGGGTGCTCATCTGGCTCTTCGGTCTCTGCCGGTCAGATCGCCCCGCGGCGTCATCGCACCGTTTCAATTGGCATTTCTTTGATTGCGGGTCAAGTGGAACGTCTCTCTCACGTGGTTATTGGCTGTCGCTGGTTTTCGTGTCCATCACCTGTTCGTGTGTGTTGCTTGTTTTCTCACTGGCATGTTAGTTTTTCTTTCTTTTTTTAAAAAATAATATATTTTACTGACTTATTACAGAGAGGAAGGGAGAGGGATAGAGAGTTAGAAACACCGATCAGCTGCCTCCTGCACACCCCCTTGCCGGGGATGCGCCCGCAACCCAGGCACATGCCCTTGGCCGGAATCGAACCCGGGACCCTTCAGTCTGCAGGCCAGCGCTCTATCCACTGAGCCACACCGGCTCGGTAGGGCCCTGGGCCCAGGCCTCTCTAATGATTAACAGTTGTGAACTGAGGTGTGTATGCGGGTTTTCTAGCTGTTGACGGATGAGCCTCGGCCATTTGTCGTTCTTCATGATTTCCTCCTAGAAAGCCTCTCCTATTTCCTGAGAACGGTCAGCTTCGAGAACAAGGCCTGCGCGTGGGACGCCCTGACCCAGAACGGGAGCAGACATTCCAGAGATAGCAGGGGGGTGGGGGTGGGGAGGAAAGGCTTTATTTTGGGGCGAAAACACGGTCTAATCTCAGGGAAAAACGAAACAAGAGGATGAAAGCGTCCGTGTTGCGGTTGCGACTGTGTGCGAGTGTTTAGCATGGCAGAAGAATGAGTCAAGTGTTGGTTGTTGATTTTTGTTTTTTAAATATTTTTATTGATTTTTTTTACACAGAGGAAGGGAGAGAGAAACATCGATCAGCTGCCTCCTGCACGCCCTCTCTACTGGGGATGTGCCCGCAACCAAGGTCCATGCCCTTGACCGGAATCGAACCTGGGACCCTTGAGTCTGCAGGCTGATGCTCTATCCACTGAGCCAAACCAGTTAGGGCTGCTGCTTTTTTTTTTTTTTTTTTTTTAATATGTCTTGATTGATTTCAAAGAGGAAGAGAGGAGAGAGATGGAGACAAACTCTCCATCAACGATGACAGAGATTCACCGATCGGCTGCCTCCTGCACGCCCCCTCCTGGGGATCGAACCTGCAACCCGGGCATGTAGGTTCAATTCCGTTGTCTAGAATTGAACCTGGGACCCCCCTCCGCTAGGGCTGGCCATTTTTGACAAGGGTACCAAGACCAGTCATGCCACGGGGTATAATTTCACCAAATGGTGCTGAGACAGCTGGATGTCCCCGGTTCTTTGGAAAGAGAGTTTGCAGTAGTGTATTTTTTTCCCTGAGATATGAATGGCCACCTCTGCATCGGGGCTCCTCACCCTTGTCACTGTTGATACTTGGGGGGCCCAGATATTTCCATGTTGGGGGGCTGTCCTGTGCCTTGCGGGATGTGTTAGGATCTCGGACCCCTAACCACGAGGTGCTAGTAGCTCACCCTTAGCCTTTTCCCCTAGTAGTGACGACCACGTGTGTGGCCAGTGCACTTAAAACATTTACATGGCTTATGTTTAAATATTTTAAAAAAATACGGTGGCACTTGTGCTGTTATTTCCTGCTTTTATTACAAAAGACTTAACACCTGTTTGTTTAGTTAGCCGTTAAACCTGGCAAGCCAGCCTGAGTTTGTAAACAGTGTTTCCGGAGAGAGGATCTACCCCCAAAAATCAGTCGATAAAAGCTCAGTTTTAAGTTGCCTGAAGATTAAAAACAAAATTAAAAAATCGTGAATTTTAATGTAAGTGAAATGAAAAAAACTTTCGAAGAAACTGTATTTCATGGTTTGTTTCGCTCAAGTATTTAAAACAGGCGTCACACTGTTTTTTAAAGATCTTCTCAGGATTAACGTTTGTGTCCCAAAGAGCTGATCCATTTTTCTCACTGATCCCAGGATCTGAAGATCCAGCGTACGCCTGGCACAGGGTCCGAGTCCAGTATGTCTCTGAGACTAGCCTTTGGGTCACTAACCTTTGCCCACACGGGGTACACACCTCGTGGGCTAGCCCCGTGGTTGGCAAACGGCGGCTCGAGAGCCACACATGGCTCTTCGGCCCCTTGAGTGTGGCTCTTCCACAAAAACGCCACGGCCTGGGCGAGTCTGTGTGGAAGATGTGGTGTTGGAGGAAGTTCACGTTTAAAAAATTTGGCTCTCCAAAGAAATGTCCATCGTTGTCCTGTTGACACTGGGCCCTGTGGGGTCTTCAGGTTGTCGACCACTGAGCCCCTAACTGCCCTCCCCTGCCGGCCCGATTGCCCCTAACTGCCCTCCCCTGCCGCCCGATTGCCCCTAACTGCCCTCCCCTGCCGGCCCAATTGCCCCTAACTGCCCTCCCCTGCCAGCCCGATTGCCCCTAATTGCTCTCTCCTGCTGGCCTGATTGCCCCTAACTGCCCTCCCCTGCTGGCCCGATTGCCCCTAACTGCCCTCCCCTGATGGCCTGATTGTCCCTAACTGCCCTCCCCTACTGGCAGCCATCGTGTGTGTTAGAGTGACGGTCAATTTGCATATTACCTCTTTATTATATGTCCAATCACATAGGGCGACTTTTAATATTCTCTCTCTCTGTGAAAATCAAGTAAGTAGATACACTTTGGTAAACAGCAGCAATTGCTTGTTGCTTGTTTAAAGACAGGCCAGGCAAATTGCCAATGGCTTCACGTGAGCCATTTTCTTTTAAAAAATATATATTTTATTGATTTTTTACAGAGAGGAAGGGAGAGGGACAGAGAGCTAGAAACATCGATGAGAGAGAAACATCGACCAGCTGCCTCCCGCACACCCCCTACCGGGAATGTGCCCGCCACCAAGGTCCATGCCCTTGGCCGGAATCGAACCTGGGACCCTCGAGTCCGCAGGCCGACGCGCTCTGTCCACTGAGCCACACGGGTTTCGGCGCGTGAGCCATTTTCATTGAAATGAGTTAGAACAAGCCGTGGGCTTGGCGCCACCATTCCAGTTGGGGAAGGCGATGCTTAGAACGCTGCCCTTGACCTGGGTCCTCCCACGGCTGGCCAACGACAGCGGGGGTTCACCCAAGTCCCGCGCCATCCCCGAGACCTTGCCCCGGCGACTTCACGTGGCCTCTCAGGGTTTCACCCTCCTCCTGTCTCGGAGCTGGGGTCGGGAGTCCTCGTGGGGCGTGCTTGCTTGCAGACGTGGGCTGGCTGGCGCGAGGCGTGGCGTGGCGTGGCGTGGTGCGGCGTGGCGCGGCGTGGCCGGTGAGTGCGTGGGGCCTGATGTGCTGCATCCTTCTACACACTATTCTTCTAACCCTTACAGCTGCTCGGCAGGGTAGGTAGCCTCCTTAAGGCCCTTGCTGCCGGAGAACTCGCGGCTAGTCAGTGATGGACCCGGGACCCGAGCCCAGCCTTGTCTCACTTGCGTACCTGTAAGTGCCCTCGCCCTCTGTCTGTACGTGGTGTGAACGTTTCGGGGTGGACGCGCCTCCAGTGTGTGGTGGGCTCGGGGCGGGGCGGGGGCGGGGCAGGGGGATCCGCTGTGGGACCGGTTTAGCGCCTACTTGAACCCTGATGTTCACCAAGCATTGTCTCTAACCCAAAGGTGCCAGCCTTCGTGTGTGTTATAGTTCCCGTACGAGAGGCCCGGTGCACGAAATTTGTGCACTGAGGTGGGGGTGGGGGTGGGGGTGTCCCTCGGCCCAGCCTGCACCCTCTTCGGTCTGGGCCTAAGTGGGCAGTTGGACCTCCCTCACAATCCAGGACTGCTGGCTCCCAACCGCTTCTGCCTGCCAGCCTGATCACCCCCTAACCACTCCCAATGCCAGCCTTGATTGGCGCCTAACTACCCCCCTGTCGGTCTGATTGCCCCTAACTGCCCTCCCCTGCAGGCCTGGTTCCCCCTCCCCCAACTGCCCATCCCTGCAAGCCTGGGTCACTCCCCTCCCCCCCAACTGCCCTCCTCTGCTGGCTATCTTGTGGTGGCCATCTTGTGTGTGGGAGTGATGGCCAATTTGCATATTACCTCTTTGTTATATAGAGCTATGTAGGATATGGAGCTGGCGTTATGGTAATGTACGGATTAATTTAAAAAAGCTAGTAGATTGGAAGTGCATTTAAATCACGTTTTCTCAGACAAACATATGTTAAAAGTAGAAGTGAATGAACTTAAAGGGGCCTTCTCGTCTCCCCGGAAAGTTGAGAACCACCGACGTAAATTGATTTTCTCTGTAGTCAGTCTGTTAATTAGGTGGGGGGCTTGGCCGGCGTTTGACTTTCTCCAAGGGAAGGAGGAACCTCCTCAGACAGTAGCAGTGTCTACAGGCGTTGTAAGAACCACTGCAAATGTATTTTTTTTCTTGTTGTTCTTTAGATGAAGTGGATTTACATATATATATATATATATAAAGTTTGGTGAAATGTTCCTAGTTACCTGTATAGACAGTCTGTAAAAATAGTTCAAATAAATTTTAAGGGGGAGACCATGCTCATTGTTGGGAAATTATAGCTCTTGGTTTTTAGAAAGGATCCGATGACTTCCTTTGGAAACTAGGGAAGGAAAGATGTGTTACGCTGTGACGTGGGGTTGCTAAAAAAAAAACCCCACAAAAAAACACCCCACCAAACCCACAACGCCTGCCCATGATGCTTTTGAAAGAAATGTGTCCAAAAAAATCGCATAGCAGTTGTTGTTGTGTTTTTTGTGTTTTTTTTTTTTTTGGCTAGCACATAAACGTCGAGAGGGAAGGCATAGCGGATAATTCAAGTTGTGTACGTCGTCGGCTTCGCGCTTGAAGTTTTGCAGCCTTAGCATTTATGTGCTTTCGGCTTCCTTTAGGAGGAGCCTGTGCAACTGCGTCTCGGCATCATTTCCCGGCCCCGAGGGGGTTAAGGGTGGCCTGGCACCGCCAGAGAGGGAGCTGTGTGCCCAGAAAGGGAGCTGTGTGCTGGTCCAGGCTGCAGAGCCCTGTTGCCAGGCAACCGCCTCTGTCAGTCCGCGCGGGGTATAGTTTATTGGTATTCGCCGGCCCTTCCCACCGCACGCTCGCTCGTTTTTGTAACCCGAGAGATGTGGTTTCGGGCTGTTTTTGCAAAGGTGGTTTTTTTTTTAAAAAAATTTATTTTAAAACGGGCATTTAACGATTTCTGTTGCTTTTTTTGTCCCGGGTTGCACTTGGAAGGGGCAGGGAGTGCAGGGGCTCTGTCGTAGAAGGCACACTACGGCGCTTGTGTTCAGAGAGGGGAGGAGAGAAAAAAAGGGTTTTTATAGATCCGTTTCCAAGTTGCTTCAGGTCTAGAGCTCTCGTTTTGTTCTGTCACCGTAGGAAGGGTGCTGCTGCCAGCTTCCCCAACAAGTGGAGGTTTGTTTGGAAATTCAGGTTAATCTAAGGGGCATCAGAGCTGGGCCGTAGCAACCACCCATTATTTTGAAATTTATTTTTTTTTTTAAAAAAAGGTACGGACCCAGTATCCCTTTCATTGGTGACGGTGGTTTCTGTAGGAACCCTAAACCTAGAGAGAGGTTTTCGGTGGAAGCTGATGGTCCACTTTCTTTCGGGAGAACGTGAAATGTCTTCCTAGCGAGTGGGTGATGTACACAACATAAAACTGACTGTTTGAACCGCGTTTACGTGTCCGGTTCTGGGGCGTTAAGGTCGTTGACATGGTTGGGCAACCATCACCCCTGTCCATCTCCAGAACCGAGTGAGTATCCTATAGCAACTGGTCGGCAAACTCATGAGTCCACAGAGCCACATATCAACAGGACAGCCGGTTGACATTTCCTTGGAGAGCCCAATTTTTAAAAATATATACTACTTGATTGATTTTACACAGAGAGGAAGGGAGAGGGATAGAGAGCTAGAAACGTCGATGAGAGAGAAACACCGACCAGCTGCCTCCTGCACACCCCCCACCGGGGATGTGCTCGTAACCAAGGTCCATGCCCTTGGCCGGAATCGAACCCGGGACCTTTCAGTCCGCAGGCCGACGCTCTGTCCACTGAGCCACACCGGTTTCGGCTTATCCCCACTTTTAACTGAAGAACTTCCCCCAGCCCCCCAATGTCCTGGTAGACCTTCTACCTGGAGAACCCTGGACCTTGATCTTTCCTGAGTTGATACCTCCCCATCTTGCTCAACCAGACTAACTCTATGGCAGTCTTCAGTTTGCTTTTCATTTCTCTTCACAGCTTTTTTTTTTAAAAAAATATGTTTCCCTTCTTATATTTTCGTGTATTTCCGTATGCATTTGATTATACTCTGCGCATTTTTTTTTTGCCGCATTCACAGGATGCCTTCTGCATTTTCTGTGCTTTTTAAAAAAACGGCTCAGAACTTTATTAGCTGCATCGTTCACTGCAATTTACCTATTTTCTTTTAAATGCCTATTTAAAAATGATTCTGTGTAATGAGTAATGCTTTCATGAATCCAAAGAGTTTTTTGTTTTTTTTTCTCCTTTCCTCCTAATTGCAGATTAATTCCTTTAGATTTCCAGATACAGTGTTAGGTCTCTGAAGCAAACAAAAAAAAACAAAACAGTTTTTAAAAGCTCTTTGAATGGCCCTCGCCGGTTTGGCTCGGTGGGTAGAGAGCGTCGGCCTGCGGACTGAAGGGTCCCGGGTTCGATTCCAGCCCAAGGGCACACGCCTGGGCTGTGGGCTCGATCCCCAGTGGGGGGCGTGCAGGAGGCAGCCGATCCACGATTCTCTCCCTCATCGTTGATGTTTCTCTCTCCCTCTTCCTTCCTCTCTGAAATCAATAAAGTCATATTAAAAAAATAAATAAATAAAAGCTCTTGAGTCCTATTGCCAAATGCTTCCCCAGAGTGTGTGGTCCCAGCTAGCACATACACGGAGTGTCTCTCTCGCCACACCCACGAGCAGCAGAGGATGTTTTGATGTTGCCCTTCCCGTCCAAGGAGAGTTGACTTGTGGTTCTGCGGGGCTTGTAGCCCGAATTTCACCTCGGGTGATGGCTGTGGTTGGGATCGGCGTTGAGAGAAGGAAGGCCTGGCTCCCTGCTTTTCTGATGCTTACACTTTAAAAAAAAAAATTCATTGATTTTTTATTTTATTGATATTTTACAGAGAGGAAGGGAGAGAGATAGAGAGCTAGAAACATCAATGAGAGAGAAACATCGACCAGCTGCCTCCTGCACACCCCCTACCGGGGATGTGCCTGCAACCAATGTACATGCCCTTGCCCGGAATCGAACCCGGGACCCTTCAGTCCACAGACCTATGCTCTACCACTGAGCCAAATCGGTTTTGGCAATGTTTTTTTTTTTCAGAGAGGAAGAGAGAGAGAGAGAGCTAGAATCATCGACCAGCCGCCTCCTGCACACACCCCCCCCACTGGGTTTGTGCCCACAACCAAGGCACATGCCCTTGACCGGGAATCGAACCCGGGACCCTTGAGTCCGCAGGCCGAAGCGCTCTCCACGGAGCCACACCGGTCTCGGCTTACACTGCTTTTTCAGTTAGTTCGGAGTTGGAGCAGTCGCTCGCTGCTCAGGTGGGGTTCCACTTGACATAGTTCGGATGCCTGCTGGGGTCGGGGACAAAGCCGCGAGTGTTTCCAGCGCCGCTCCCCCGGGACCCGGGCCGGCCTGGGCGGACCTGGGTGAGGCGCTGTCCTTCCCCTGCCCCCGGCTCTGTGTCCGGGTGGGTGGAGGCGGCTGGAACCAGGTTCTGTGGCTGCCTTGTCCCGGGCCGGCGGCCTCCTTGTAGCCTCAGCCACGGTTACTTCTTTTTAAAAATTTTTAAAAATATATATTTTATTGATTTTTCACAGAGAGGAGGAGAGAGGGATAGAGAGTTAGAAACATCGATGAGAGAGAAACATCGACCAGCTGCCTCCTGCACGCCCCCTACCGGGGATGGGCCCGCGACCAAGGTACATGCCCTTGACCGGAATCGAACCCGGGACCTTTCAGTCCGCAGGCCGAAGCTCCATCCACTGAGCCAAACCGGTTTGGGCAGAAGTGTCACGCTCTGATAAAATTCCCTCCCCTCCGCCCTTCACTGGAAGAAAGGGAGAGCGTTGCTGAAAGTTGATAATTTGGGAGTCTTACCTGGTTGCTTCTGGCTTCATACTCTAGCCTTTAGCAGACCCATCCTGCGTCCCTGCACCACTTTGACCGTGATGAACCTCTCCTGGTTCTCGCCTCCTTATCTCGTCGGCTGCATCGCTTGACCCTCTTCTTCCTTTCCTCCCCCTCCCCCTCCTCTCCCTCCTCCCCGACCTCATTCCGCCCCGGTGTGCCCGCTGTGTGTGCTGCGGACTCCCCAGTTTAGATTTCCACCCAGCATTCCGCCGGGAGCGCCGGAGAAGGAGCGGACAGCGTCGTTGACTTGGTGTATAGCTCACGGACACACCTTAAAACGCCACGTTTCCAAACCAGGGCTGTGTAACGGGTTCCTACAAATTTACACGTTAACGGTAAACAGGAGGTTCAGTGGGAACGCGTCCTCAGGTTTTTCCAACCATGAGAATAACACACGGGGATAAATTGTCTATACTGACCAAAGGCACTATGCTGATTAGACTGGGCGTCTTGTAAACATCCTTCCAGACAAAGCCACGGTGGCAGGGGCCGCCGAGGCAGAGGCGGTTAGGGGCGATCAGGCCGGCAGGGGAGGGCAGTTAGGGGCAATCGGGCCGGCAGGGGAGAGCAGTTAGGGGCAATCGGGCCGGCAGGGGAGAGCAGTTAGGGGCAATCAGGCCGGCAGGGGAGAGCAGTTAGGGGCAATCGGGCCGGCAGGGGAGAGCGGTTAGGGGCGACTCGGAAGGCAGGCAGGTGAGCAGTTAGGAGGCAGCGGTCCTGGATTGAGGGGCTCAGTCCCCAGCAGGGGCCGTGCAGGAGGCAGCTGATGAATGACTCTTATCATTGATGTTTCTCTCTCTCTCTCCCTTCCTTTCTGAAGCCAATGAAAACATTAAAAACAAAAAACAAAACAAAATGTGTCTACGGGCCGAAACCGGTGTGGCTCAGTGGATAGAGCGTCGGTCTGTGGACTGAGGGGTCCCGGGTTCGATTCCAGTCAAGGGCATGTGCCTTGGTTGCGGGCACATCCCCGGTGGGGGGGGGGGGGTGTGCAGGAGGCAGCGGGTCGATGTTTCTCTCTCATCGACGTTTCTAGCTCTCTGTCCTTTCCCCTTCCTCTCTGTAAAATCAATAAAATATATTTTTTTAAAAATTAAAAGCGTGTTAACAAAAATTTGGAATTGTAGGGGGGGGGGGATATGGGAGGCCAAGGAGTTGGATTTGTTCAGGGGCCAGGGGGCAGAGAGAAAAGAAAAGTGTCTGCAGTAAACCCATCATAAACCTGGTTTGAGTCTCCTTTTGCTGTTGCCTCGTTTGGTGTCTGTGTATAGAATGTACATTCTGCTTGTATCCCATCGAGACACAGCCATCTCTCCGTGTCGTAACGCACGCCCTGGGTAAACGATGTCAGTGCTCGCCGAGTTTGTTTTGTAAATGCCCCGTGTTTGCTCAGACCCATTCCCCGGCAGTTTGCCGCTTAGATTCCTCCCATCCGTCCATCCTTCCGGATCGAAAGATTTTTTTGTTTCTTAGGGTTGCTTCTCACAAGGGGAAATGTGAACTGAGGCAAAGACAGGAATTATTTATCAGCGATTACCAAAATACCGCCCATCGTGGATTGTTTTTTAGTTTCTTGTCCAGTTACCAGCGGGTGGAGGAGAGGGCTTCTTGTATCCTGACCTGTATTTAAGGATTGCAGTATCTTTTCTGAAAAAATACAAAAACCAAAAAACCCCCCCCAAATGCATTGTGGGTAAAAGACATGTGACACAAAAGGTCAAGAGCCCGAATTCAGTGGCAGTCCACCCGTCCATTCGCCCTGTTGTGTGGCCGGTCCCACTTGGTAGGATTCCGGGCTCAGGTTGCTCAGGTCCGAACCCGGCAGTTATTGTGTGGCTTAGCGCAGTGCTCTATCCACTGAGCCACACGCTTTTGGGACAACGAGTTAAAAGGTAGCCGGAGACTTGGTCAGCTCAGTGGCTTAGGAGGCGGCCAGGGAAAGACAACGAAGCCGCTTCCAGGAGGAATCTTCCTCCATCAAAGCCCTGGGAGGACCTAGAGCTGTGTCACCACCTTGAGAAAACTGTAGTTTCCAAATCAGGGGTGGGCAAACTCTTTGACGCGAGGGCCACTGTGGGTTCTTCAATTGGACCCATTGGAGGGCCGGAACAAAAGCAGCCTGACCGTGCTGGCACTCTCCTCTTGGGCTGCTGGGGAAGGAGCGGAGGGGAGAGCGAGAGAACCCTCCTCCGCTCTTTGGGCTCCGAGGGCCCGATGGAACAGCCGAACGGGCCGGATCCGGCCCCCGCGGGCTGTAGTTTGCCCACGGCTGTTACATTTTTTTTTTTAGCCAAAGAGACTACTATCCTCTTGAGCCGTCGGGAAATAAATCATCAAAAGAACACTTCGAGGACCGTTGCAGGCATCACGTATCTCCAGGAAAAGAGAGAGGACAATTCCCCAAATTGCAAGGCAGCCCATAAACATGGTTTTTATTATTGTTATTTTTTTTTTATGAATCGCATTACTCATCGCTCTCGAACGCTGCCTTCTGCTCAATGACTTCTTTTATATATATATATATAATTGGTTTATTACAGAGAGGAAGAGAGGGGGAGAGAGAGTTAGAAACATCGATGAGAGAGAATCATCGATCAGCTGCCTCCTGCACACCCCCCACTGGGGATGTACCCGCAACCAAGGCACATGCCCCTGACCGGAATCGAACCCGGAACCCTTCAGTCCGCAGGCCGACGCTCTATCCACTGAGCCAAACCAGTTTCGGCTCAGTGACTTCTTTACCGTGAGTCGGGTGGAGTGCGTTTTGGTTCGGTCCTTTTCCCTGTATTTTTAGCCGCGCTGTGGACGCCGCGCAGCTGTTGCCCGGAGAAGTGTGTGAATTGCCCCGAGAAACAGGATCGTGGTTGAGGGCCCGCGCCAGCTGCCCGCCAGCTGCCGTGGAAAGGAGAGATTGTAAGCCAACAACGGGAGCATATGGGCAGGCAGGCCATACTTGAGATTGTTCTGCGGCCCTGCCTTATTTTAGTTTTTTTTTTTTTTTTTTTTTTTCATTTAAAAAATATTTTATGGAGCCGAAGCCGGTGTGGCTCAGCGGATGGAGCATTGGCCTGCGGACTGAAAGGTCCCAGGTTTGATTCCGGTCAGGGGCACGTCCCTGGTGTGGGGTGTGCAAGAGGCGGCTGGTCAGTGTTTCTCTCTCATCGACGTTTCTAGCTCTCTCCCTTCCTCGCTGTAAAATATCAATAAAAAATATTTTAAAAATATTAAAAAATATTTTATTGATTTCAGAGAGGAAGGAGAGAGAGAGAGATAGAAACATCAGTGATGGGAGAGAGTCATGGACTGGCTGCCTCCTGCACGCCCTCCCTTGGGGATTGAGGTTGCAACCCGGGCCTATGCCCTTGACCGGAATCGAACCCGGGACCCTTCCGTCTGCAGGCCGACGCTCTGTCCACTGAGCCACACCGGTTTCGGCAAAACAAGTAAACTTCTAAGAAGTGTATTTGCTGTTGTCTCATCAGGGTGCCGTGACCGTGTTAGGCTATGTGTGTTCCAAAGTCTGCTCTTGTGCCACTTCTTAGAATCTCCACATCCTTTTCCCGGGGGACTTGTGTGTTGTCTGGTCGCCATCATGGTCTGGCCCAGGGGTCGGCACACGAGCCACCTGCGGCTCTTCGGCTCCTGGAGCGTGGCTCTTCCACACAAACACCACGGCCCGGGCGAGTCTACGTGGAAGAAGTGGCGTTCGGAGACGTTGACGTCCACAAAACGTGGCTCTCCAAAGACATGTCCATCCTCGTCCTGTTGGCACTTGGCTCTGTTGGACTCAGGAGAGTGCCGACCGCTGGCCTGGTCCCTAGAATTTGTGTGGCTGAGCTGGTTGGTGCCGAGGGGGGGGATCTGGTGTTCCGGGCTTAGGGGCCGGTTCCTGGCCTGGTTGGGGGAACTGTGTACGGGAAAAGGAGGCAGGGAGAGCCGTGCGGCCCCCGTGGTGATGGGCAGACTGTTTCCCCCGCAGGGCAGCCTCTCACAGCTTCATAACGTCGTTCCTAGCGGGAGCTGGCAGCCGTCGGACACGGATCATCGCTGCCAAAGGATATAAATAATCTGGTCGGGAAGCACGAACGTCCCAGAAGCACGCTTGGAAAATTGAGGGTTTTCCTCGGGATAATGGGAAAAGCAGTCTTGCTTTCCCTCCGGCGTCGGTGGCTGTTTTTTTTTTAAAGCAGGAACAGCATCCGTTTGTAATGAGCTTGGTTCTCGCTCCGTATCCCAGCCGTGGGCAAACTACGGCCCGCGGGCCGGATCCGGCTTGTTCGGCTGTTCTATCCGGCCCACGGAGCCGAAAGAGCGGAGGAGGGTTCTCTTGCTCTCCCCTCCGCGCCTTCGCCAGCAGCCCAAGAGGAGAGTGCCAGCATGGTCAGGCTGCTTTTGTTCCTCCGGCCCTCCGGTCCAGTGTAAGAACCCACGGTGGCCCTCGCGTCAAAAAGTTGACCCACCCCTGCCGTATCCAGTGCACCTGAGTCTCTCTTACATGCGTGTGTGCCTCAGCGTTAAATGGACCTTTTCGGTTCAAGTATCAAGAAGGGGACAGCCGAAACCGGTTTGGCTCAGTGGTAGAGCGTCGGTCTGCGGACTGAAAGGTTCCAGGTTCGATTCCGGTCAAGGGCACGTACCTTGGTTGCGGGCACATCCCCGGTAGGAAGTGTCCCACAGCTCTCCCGGGGCACACGGCTCTCCTGGGCGCACTTCAGTGTTGGTGCTGCACAGATATCGTTACAAGTTTCTGTGAAGTTTCTCCAGTGAAACAGCAGAAACGACCGGAACCCACTGTTCTGAAGCAGTGTCATTGCTCAGGGCCGCGGCCTCGTGGGTCTCCCCATCCCCCGGCAGTCGGAGGAAGACGCACACACACACAGTGTGCAGAGGAAGGGGGCAGACGTGGGGGTCAGAGACGAGGTCACGAGAGTGACCTTCTGTTCCTGAGGACACTGGGGAGGCACCAAGTGATTAACGTAAAGGCTCCGAGGCCAACTAGTGAGCAAAGCTTTTCGTGAAGGACGGGCCGGATGAGTTAGTTTGGGAACGTCTGCGTCCGCTATGGCTTTTAAGCATCAGCTGAGTCTTCTGCGTGAGGCTTGTGGGGGAAAGCATAAGAGTTTTCTTCTGTGGCTCACTCTCCATCGTTGGCTTAAGAAAAACAGAACTGCCGAAACCGGTGTGGCTCAGTGGGTAGAGCGTCGGTCTGTGGACTGAGAGGTCCCGGGTTCGATTCCGGTCAGGGGCATGTACGTTGGTCGCGGGCACATCCCCGGTGGGGGGGGGGGGGGTGCGGGAGGCAGCTGGTCGATGTTTCTCTCTCTAGCTCTCTAGCTCTCTCCCTTCCTCTCTGTAAAATATCAATAAAATATATTTAAAAAAAGAAAAAAAAGAAAACAGAACCGATAAAATTATCAATCCCCTCCCCTTTCTCTGCCCCCGATTCTATTCTAGTCACCAGTGTATTCTGGTTCTCAGATTTTCAATTCCCTTGATTTTTGGATTCACTCGTTGATAGATATGTATTTGTTGATCGTAATTTTTGTCTTTTTTTTTTCCTTCTTCCTCTTCTTAAAGAATAAAGGGGGTGGATTGATCATTATCAGGGGGAGAAGGGTGTGGGGGGGGTGCAGGAAGAGACTGGATTAAAAGCGTACACCTGTGGATGAGGACCATGAGGGGGTAAGAGCAGTGGGTGGGGCAGGAACCAGGTGGAAGGGAGCTATTGGGTGAGGGGGAAAAGATAAACAATTGTAATCATCTGAGCAATAAAGATTTAAAAGAAAGAAAGAAAGAAAGAAAGAAAGAAAGAAAGAAAGAAAGAAAGAAAAAATAAACCAAACCAAACCAAAATACACTAAAATCCTAATCGGTCATTTCCCTACCCCCCCCCCCGGGGTGTGTGAGAGGAATTTGGAAAGATGAAACTAGTGCGTGATGGGAAATTCAGATCCTCGCTCCTTGCCTGATTGATCCCTGTATCTCGGTCTCACGTGGTAACGGGTCGTTGAGATGACAGCTGAGACTGAAAAAGACATTGGTTTGGGCTGAAACCGGTGTGGCTCAGTGGATAGAGCGCCGGCCTTCGGAATGAAGGGTCCCGGGTTCGATTCCGGTCAAGGGCATGGACCTTGGTTGCGGGCACATCCCCATTGGGGGATGTGTAAGAGGCCGCTGATCGATGACTCTCTCATTGATGTTTCTAACTATCTCTCCCCCTTCCTCTCTGTAAAAAAAATCAATAAAGTAGCCGAAACCGGTGTGGCTCAGTGGATAGAGCGTCGGCCTGCGGACTGAGGGGTCCCGGGTTCGATTCCGGTCAAGGGCATGGACCTTGGTTGCGGGCACATCCCCATTGGGGGGTGTGCACGAGGCGGCTGGTCGATGATTCTCTCTCATCGACGTTTCTGGGTCTCTATCTCTCTCCCTTCCTCTCTGTAAAAAATCAATAAAATATATAAAAACAAACAAAAAAACCATAATTTTTTAAAAAATCAATAAAATATATTTTAAAAAGAAAGAAAGAAAGAAAGACAGTGTTTTGGGATGGTCCTTTCTTTCATATTTATCTGTGGTGGTCAGAACGAAAACCTCTAAAGGATCCCTACAAAGCATCTCA
This sequence comes from Vespertilio murinus, assembly GCA_963924515.1. Lineage (NCBI taxonomy): Eukaryota > Metazoa > Chordata > Mammalia > Chiroptera > Vespertilionidae > Vespertilio > Vespertilio murinus. The sequence goes on from OZ004721.1 coordinate 4,273,674, forward strand.
TTGTGCTTGTTCGTTTTTTTAAATGAAGACATTTGAGACACAGGGTGGTCTGGCCAGCGGGCGCCAGAGCGCAAGCCCCAGTGTCGTCGTCGATGGTTGGGGACCATCCACGCTGTAAGGGGGCAGATGGAGCTGCTCAGAATTTGCCATATGGACCAGGAGGCAAGCCTGGTGACCCACGTGGTTGTCAGCACAGAGGGGTTCACAGACAGGTCGCTGACAGTGCAAACGTACTAGAGGCACGGTGCGTGAAGTCTGTGCACTGGTGGGGTCGGGGGGGTTCCTCAGCCCAGCCTGCACCCTCTCGCAGACCGGGAGCTGTTGGGGGGGGATGTCCGGCTGATGGCTTGGGCCCGCTCCCCGCCCCCATCCCCGTGGGATATCCTTAGCTCCCGCCACCACCGCTGCACTCACCAGCCAGGAACCCCACTCCTGGGGGAGCACCCTGACCACCAGGGAGGCAGCTCCTGTGTTGAGCGTCCGCCCCCTGGTGGTCAGGCTGTGTCATAGCGGCCGATCGTGCCGCCATTGGGTTGATTTGCATGTTATCCTTTTATCATATAGAATTTATTAGGTTCGATATACGGTTAAGTCATATAGGATATATGACCATGGGTCATTTACACGTAGAATTGTGCTCACTTGTTTGTTCACTTGTTGTTTCTAGCGCCTCAGTCAGGGGTGGTGGGCAAACTTTCTGACTCGAGGGCCACCGTGGGTTCTTAACACGGGACCGGAGGCCGGCACAAAAGCAACCTGACCACGCTGGCACTCTCCTCTTCGGCTGCTGGGGAAGGAGCGGAGGGGAGAGCAAGAGAACCCTCCTCCGCTCTTTCGGCTCCGCGGGCCGGAGAGAACAGCCGCACGGGCCGGATCCGGCCCTCGGAGCCGGAGTTTGCCCACGGCTAGCCTAAGTGTTGAGGGACCGCTGAGTCGGCTGGCTCTGGTTTATTATTCGGCTGTGTGGGCCCCATAACCTGTTTTACATGTCTCATGTTTGCTTTTTTTTTCTTGTTCTTTCCTCCCCCCTTTTCCGCTTGTCCTAACAGCGAGCAGAGTATCTGCCAGGCAAGAGCGGCCGTGATGGTGTACGACGATGCCAACAAGAAGTGGGTGCCGGCGGGCGGCTCCACGGGGTTCAGCAGAGTCCACATCTACCACCACACGGGCAGCAACGCCTTCCGCGTGGTGGGCAGGAAGATCCAGGACCACCAGGTGGGCGTCTGGCGGCGGCCCCCAGGCCCGCGTGTGCCAGCGGGAGGGCTTGCCGTTTCCGTGAGATGAGAAAGCGCGACGGTGTGATGGGGGGAGACGTAGGTAGTGCCGAGGAGCTGCCCTAAGCGTAGCTCCGTGTTGGCCCAGAAGGAAACTGCAAGTCTATGTTATAAAAAGGCCCGGGGCATTCACGCCGTAAGGACCACAGGCTGGCACAGGTGGGCGGGGCTGCGCAATTTCGCGCGCTGGGCTTCTAGGTTAAAAATAATTATGAAGCCAAGATGGGTTTGGCTCCGTGAATAGAGCGTCAGCCTGCGGACTGAAAGGTCCCGGGTTCGATTCTGGTCAAGGGCATGTACCTTGGTTGCAGGCACATCCCCAGTAGGGGGTGTGCAGGAGGCAGCTGATCGATGTTTCTCTCTCATCTATGTTTCTGAGTCTCTATCCCTCTTCCTTCCTCTCTGTAAAAAATCAATAAACTATATTAGAAATAATAATAATTATAAAGATGCCTGCACAAGGCAGGCAATTTCCAAATGAAAACGTTGAGTTTGGTTTTTTAAAAATATATTTTATTGATTTTTTTTTTTTTTTTACAGAGAGGGAGAGGGATAGAGGGTTTGAAACATCGACGAGAGAGAAACATCGATCGGCTGCCTCCTGCACACCCCACCACTGGGGATGTGCCGGCAACCAAGGTACCTGCCCTTGACTGGAATCGAACCTGGGACCCTTGAGTCCGCAGGCCAACGCTCTATCCAGTGAGCCACACCGGTCAGGGCGAAACATTGAGATCTTTATTCATAAGATAACTGAGCTATCCGGTGACTTTATAGTTTTTTGACCCATAGAGTGTTTTTTTAAAAAATGTTTGTAAACCTCGAAACACTTCTGAATAATTCGCGACACTCCTATGAAAGCATTGGGAAGATTAGAAAACGTTCAGAGAGAAAGAGCTTAGCCCTGAGCCGCAAGATCTTATAAATAGAAGCCGGTGCCGCGTCTGAGCTGCCCTTAGCTGGGCAAATCCTAAGGACACACAGTGAGCTTACGGGGGAAGCAGAAGGAAATACTAAACATACATAGAACTTGGTAACACGGATGCTGCCCCACTGAATGGAAAAACTGGCAGCATCATGCAGAAGAAGAAAAAAAACGTTATAAATAAACAATGTTAGGATTGGAAAAGAGATGTGGGTATACGAAGAAAGCAAGTTACGGGAAGATAGTTTGAACGGCTTTATGCCCATCAGTGGGCCATTTTGTAGGAAAATGTGACTTTGCTCTGTGTAAAAAATCAATTTTATATATATATATAAAGACTGTTTGCCTCCCTAGCTGTTTGCTAGAAGCCAATGCACATTTTCCCGGAGGGTGGGGGGAGGGGGATAGCATCATTGTAGGCATCAACATCTCCTTAAAATCGTCCACATGCAGCGTCTGGCAGTCAGAACGCCCAGGCCTGCGAGGAGAAAGGAGAAAGAATCAGCCGTAGACAAACAGACACCCCTGGGACCCGGCTAATGGAACTATCAGGAAGCGACTTTAAAAAAATCACTGCGCGTAGTACATTCAGGGAAATACAAGACCGACGGAGGATTTCAGCGGAGAACTGGACCCGTGGGGGGGGGGGGGGGGGGGACGACAAAATGGAAATTTAAGGCCTGGGGCGGGGATCGGGTAGAACCGGTGCAGGGGCAACAAAGGGGACGTGTAATACTTTCAACCACAAAGATTAAAAAAAATAATAATAATCCAAAAATAAAATAACTGCTGCTAACGCAGAGATGGTGTTTATTTAATTTTTAATTTTTTTTTACAACCAATGAAAAATAGCTAGAAAGAATTAGTAAACTGTAATAGAGGTCAGAAAAAAAATTCAGACGGAAGCTAAGATGATCAGAGAAATGTGTCATCCTCGAAGAGCGTAGGGAAGACATAAAGGAAACACAGTGAGAAAGTGTGTAGAGCAGGGCTGGGCAAAACTACGGCCCTCGGGCCGGATCCGGTGAATAAAACTATTGAATTAAAAAAAAAAAAGGCCGTACCCTTTAATGTCATGATGTTGACTTTGAGTTTATATTAGTTCACACAAACACTCCATCCATGCTTTTGTGCCGGCCCTCTGGTCCAGTGTAAGAACCCGTGGTGGCCCTCGAGTCAAAGAGTTTGCCCACCCCTGGTGTTAGAGTCTGTGCTCTCTATCCCTCTCCCATCCTCTCTGTGAAAAACCAATAAAATATATATATATATATTTTTTAAAATGAGGGTGAAATAATGATACTTCCTGGCGGAAAAAGATGGAAAGACTTCCCCGCCGGATCTACAGCGGAAGAAATTCTTCAAGTTCCAAAAAACCCCACAAAAAACAGTCCCCACAGCAGCTTGGAGAAGGCAGAGGACTTAAAAAGCACCAGAAAGCACCGAAGTGTGGATCTTATTGCCTGTACAAAACTAAAAACAGTGCTTTATGGGGTTTAAAAACACACGGAGGACGGAAATCCTATACAAAAGTCTAATATGCAAATTGACAGATCGGTGGACCTTGGAACGACCGGTCGCTATGACGCGCCCTGACCACCAGGGGGCAGACGCTCAGCACAGGAGCTGCTCCCCCGTGGTGGTCAGGGTGCTCCCGCCGAGGGAGGGCCCCTCAGCCAGAAGCGGTGCCGCGGCTCCAATCAGGATTTGTGGACTTTGTGGGTGTTGGCATGTATTAGCTTGACCTTCAATAAAGGGTTTGCTGTCCTCTAGGTGGTGATCAACTGTGCCATTCCGAAAGGGTTGAAGTACAATCAAGCCACCCAGACCTTCCACCAGTGGCGGGACGCCAGGCAGGTGTACGGCCTCAACTTCGGCAGCAAAGAGGATGCCAACGTCTTTGCGAGCGCCATGATGCACGCCTTAGAAGTGCTGAACTCCCAGGAAGCAGGTAAGCGGCCCGCGGCGGACGTGTTTGCTTGAGCTGAAGGGCCCGTCGGTCCGCGAACACAGACCTTCTCTGGCCGACCTGCGAGTCACACATGTGTGTGTGGGAAGCTATTCCTGAATTTCTTGTGTTCTTTGCGGAGATGTGGACTTGTTATTGGTGGATGTAAAGGTGGATTCCGGAAGGTCAGGCCTCTGAGATTGGTTCATGGGTCATTTTTAAAAAAATATAGATTTTATTGATACTTTACAGAGAGAAAGGGAGAGATATAGAGAGCCAGAAATGTCGATGAGAGAGAAACATCGACCAACTGCCTCTTGCACACCCCCTACCGGGGATGTGCCCGCAACCAAGGTCCATGCCCTTGACCGGAATCGAACCTGGGACCTTTCAGTCCGCAGGCCGACGCTCTATCCACTGAGCCAAACCGGTTTCGGCTCATGGGTAATTTAAAAATATATATATATATATATATTTTATTGATGTTTCACAGAGAGGAAGGGAGATGGCGATTTTCAGACTTTATAAAAAGTCACGGGCACTTTTTGTTCAGGTCATGTTTTCAGGAGTGAGTTCGGCGCATCAGCACGCAAACCCAGCCGAAACCGGTGTGGCTCAGTGGATAGAGCGTCAGTCTGCGGACTGAAAAGGTCCCGGGTTCGATTCCGGTCAAGGGCATGTACCTTGGTTGCGGGCACATCCCCGGTGGGTGATCAATGATTCTCCCTCATCGATGTTTCTAACTCTCTCTCCCTCTCCCTTCCTCTCTCTAAAAAAAATCAATTTTATATATATATATATATATATATATATATATATATATATATTTATTTATTTATTTTTAAAGGATATGGATTGGGATGTGGGCGTGTGTGGGTACCCTAAGAGGCAAGGCTGGAACGTTCGGGGAGGGCCTTGCGTTCTGGCTGAGGAGCGCCACGTCGCGTGGTCGGTGGGGCCGTCGTGGGATGTGGTTGATCGGGCTGGTGCCTCGAACTGGCCAGGGGCAGAGTAATTTTATTATTTTTAAAGACATAAGATAAAATGCATATTGTTAGGGGTATCATGGCGTATTTTTAGGGATAAAAGTACATTTCTGAGACAGAAGCTAATGAGGCTCAGTCTGGAGAACAAACTTATTTTTATGGACTTGCCGACGGCCCACGCCAGGAACTGTACTTAGATGTAATTTTACCCAGTAAACTGCATGTGAGGTAAACAAACCCAGTTTAACTTCTATGCATTCAATAGAATTATTTTTTTTTAAAAAATATATATTTTTATTCATTTCAGAGAGGAAGGGAGAGGGAGGGAGAGATAGAAACAGGAGAGATAGAAACATCAGTGAGGAGAGAGAATCATGGATCGGCTGCCTCCTGCACGCCCCCTACTGGGAACCGATCCCGCAACCCTGGCACGTGCCCTTGGCCGGGAATTGAACCTGGGACCCTTCAGTCCGCAGGCCAGCGTTCTATCCACTGAGTAAGGGCAAAAAAGAAGTAATGTCTGTAAAACGCTATTTTGTTACAACACGTTCTATATTTTTAATAATAGTAATAAAAGTAATAAAAGTAAACTTGGGCACCTTTGTCGTCGTAGACAGACGTTGCCTCTTGGTTTGGTGGGAGGTGCCTGAGCTCGCGTGCCGTGAGCCGTGAGCAGGCGGAGCAGGGCCAGGCGCCAGGGTTGCCATGGAGAGCCCGGCCCTGTCCTGGCGTAACCGGGACGGCCGGGCCCCGGCCTGAGGGATGGGCATTCAGAGCCCCGGCCCCGGCAGCGCCTCTGGCTTCCTTCCCGCTGAGCTGCGCCCTCCCGGCCACGGCCACGGCCACGGCCACGGCCACGGCCACGCTGGCATCGTCAGCGGAGTCGCTTCCTTCGGCGTTCACATTCAGTTCTCTCCCCGGAAACCGGAGCCGCTGAGAGCCCGCCTGACCGGCACTCCGGGCCCAGTGCTGCGTTCCCCTTTGTTTTGTTCTCCGAGGGAAGGGCGTTGGGTGTTTCTGATGCTGGCGCTTCTTCCAAAAATGGAAGCAGCGAGGCCGAGAGAGAGACAGACAGACACGGGGCCTAAGGTCCCCCCTCCAGAGATCATGCCTTGTAAGGTTTTCTGGAAGGGGGAGGGGAGAGGGCTGGGATCCTGTTCAGCGTGGTGTTATAATCACTTCCCAGGTGAAGATCACAGCACAACACTCTGGTATTATTATTTTTCTTGTTGTTGTTGTTGTTCTTCTTTCTTCTTCTTCTTTCCTCCTCCTCCTCCTTCTCCTCCTTCTCCTCCTTCTCCTCCTCCTCCTCCTCCTTCTCCTCCTTCTCCTTTCTCCTTTCTTCTTTCTTTTTTCTTCTTTCTTCTGCTCTTCTCACGCCATGCAGTTCACCCATTCAGGGTACAGTTCATGGTTTTTAGTATTTTTACAGGAGTGCTCAGATAGCGCTGCCATCACTCTTTGAACATTTTCGTTTTCCCTGTGCCCTCAAGCCATTCACACCACCCCACCCCCCGGCCCACTGCCAGTTTCCTCCACATGTCTCAGCTCCTGGCGACCACTAATTTCCTTTCTGTCTCTATAAGGACTGAGGCTATACACACATACATACATATATATACACGCACATATGTATGCATGTAAATATAGTTATGTAGTATATACACTGAGTGGCCAGATGATGATGACCTCTGAACACATAATCATCTGGCCAATCAGGGTATATCCTATGTAATAACAGGCTAATATGCAAATGGTCCCCTCAGCCAGGAGTTCGACCAGCAGGCAGGCCGGCCAACCACCCATGTCCCCTCTCCCTGGCTAGGCTGGCCGGACCCCACCCATGCACAAATTCATGCACCGGGCCTCTAGTGTGTGTGTGTGTGTGTGTGTGTGTGTGTGTATGTGTGTGTGTGTGTGTGTGTATAGAGAGAGAGATCATAATAATCTGGCCAGTCAAGTGTATATATGGTATATTCATACATATATAACGTAGTATACATGCTGTCCCCAAGAAAATGCTCACAAACTTTAACAGCTGCTAACTCTATTAAAAAAAAAAAAAAAAAAAAAAAAAAAAAGATTGAGCCGAAACCAGTTTGGCTCAGTGGATAGAGCATCGGTCTGCTGACTGAAAGGTCCCAGGTTCGATTCCCGTCAAGGGCATGGACCTTGGTTGCGGGCACGTCCCCAGTAGGGGGTGTTCAGGAGACAGCTGATCGATGTTTCTCTCTCACTGATGTTTCTAACTCTCTATCCCTCTACCTCCCTCTCTGTAAAAAAAAAAAAATCAATAAAAATATATTTAAAAAGAAAGAAAGGAAGGAAGGAACCCCCAGCACACGCCTATTGCAGGGTGAGGGGAGTTGATGGCAATGGCCCTCTTTCTCCTCCTCCAGTCTACATTCAGAGTCCACGCTGCTGTTTTGGTCCACGATCCTCGGTTCCTGTGTTTCTCCGGGGCCGACCTTCTTTATCTTGGTCCGAAGCCAGCTTTCAGAGGGCTCGCTTAAAGGGGGAAGAAAAAAAAAGCCCTTTCTAGGTGAAATGTGAGCTCCTCGGACTGTCGATGCTGTAGCGAGTTCTGCTGTGTCGCCACCTTGCTGAGTGGACTTGTCTGCTGGGGAGGTGGGGGGTGGGGAGGAATATTCTTTCCCCAGATCCTGCCCTCCCTCCTCGCATCGATACGGAGCAGCAGGAAATGCTGTACGTAGCGGACGCGGACGATGAATAATTTAGTGGCTCTGGGAAATGCAGACTGGGCCGGAATCCACGCAGCCGGTCTCAGCGTTATCGAGATCCGTGTTTTTCTCACGCGATGGGAAGAAGGAAAAGCCTGTGGGAAGGAGGTGCTCAGAGAGAGATGCCCAGATGCCAGCGTGGAGCGCGGTGGCTTACACTGGGACGGGACCGGGGGTTTTGGGGTTAACAGGTCTGGCCTCTTGCAGTGACCAGGGGGTGTCCCTGTCTGGTGGCCGTGGGCAGCTGACTTTTTTTAATTTTTTTGCCAAAATGATCGGTGACGGACCGAGGTCCTTTCTCTGCTGCCAGAGGCGAGACCGTGTCTCGGGTTTTCCTTGTAAGTTTTCGCGTCTTTTTGCCTCCCGCTCCCCTCCGCCCGCTACGTGTGAGTGAGAGGAACCGGAGGGGAAGTTAAGGCTAGTTAAAGACTAGTTAACTAGTTAAGGACTAGTTAAGGCTCAGTAGAAGCAGGCGGTTTACAGACGCGGGTGTACGGCGCGGAGGGTCTTAAAGTTTACCTTTAAGATATGGGATGGCTGAAATAATTCCTAAATGGCTCATCGCTCTTGGGGATTGATCTAATTCGTTTTATATGTATGCCCGTGGTCTTTTTTTTTTTTTTTCCTTACTGTCAATATTTGTGCATGGGACTTTAATAATCGGTTGTTGGGTGGCCGGCAGTACTCGGCAGAGGGGACACGTATCAGTCTTGTCTTTGCGTTTGAGGATACCTGCCGAAACGTGGTTTTAAGAACAAGGCTGATACTTCATTGGGCTATATTAACTCTCATTTTTAAATGCAACAAAGACATCCTGACTTTTAAGATGTATTACCCTTCCCAGAGGTGCATTCTTTTAAAATATATATATATATATTTTATTGATATTTTATAGAGAGGAAGGGAGAGAGATAGAGAGCTAGAACCGTCGATGAGAGAAAAACATCGACCAGCTGCCTCTTGCACACCCCCCACTGGGGATGTGCCCGCCACCAAGGTACATGCCCTTGACCGGAATCGAACCCGGGACCCTTCAGTCCGCAGGACGACGCTCTACCCGCTGAGCCACACCGGTTTTGGCAGATAGCTACCTCTTTATTCTCTTGTGTAATGGCTTCGATCTCAAAAGGGGTCTGCTGTAACCCTCGGCATTGTCTGCTAGGGCCGGCGTTTATCCCGTTTTGTGACACCTTTGGATCTTATATCCAGAGATGTCAAAACGCCCATAATTTAGTGGTGTTCTTGACCGGATGCTAAACATAGGTCTGCCCTGCACACGGCACGGGAGAATGGATGGCGTTACGGTTTCCCGTGGCAGAAGCATGCGGATCTGAACGCAGGGTCGGTTTGTGTTTTGGCTTTTTTTTTTAAACATCCCAGATGAAAAATCAGATGACCTATGTTGCATTAAAAATTCAGACAAATAGCCGAAACCGGTGTGGCTCAGTGGATAGAGCGCCGGCCTGCGGACTGAAGGGTCCCAGGTTCGATTCCAGTCAAGGGCATGTGCCTCGATTGCGGGCACATCCCCAGTAGGGGGCGTGCAGGAGGCAGCGGATCGATGATTCTCTCTCATTGACGTTTCTAACTCTCCATCCCTCTCTCTTCCTCTCTGTAAAAAAATCAAAATATATATATTTTTTAAAAATTCAGACAAATAGGTTAATTATATAGTAAGCTTAGCCAATGTTTTTATTTTATTTTATTATTGTTATTATTATTTTTTTACCCGTGATCAGTGCCAGGCCATTAAGACGAGAAGGTTAGGCGAAACCGGTGTGGCTCAATGGATAGAGTGTCGGCCTGCGGACTGAAAGGTCCCGGGTTCGATTCCGGTTGGGGGCATGTACCTTGGTTGCGGGCACATCCCCAGCAGGGGGTGTGCAAGAGGCAGCTGATCGATGATTCTCTCTCATCGATGCTTCTAACGCTCTATCCCTCTCTCTTCCTCTCTGTAAAAAATCAATAAAATATATATATTTTTAAAAAAGACGAGAAGGTTAGCTCTCACTGAGCACATTTGGTAACTGCGCTAGCCTGTGTCCGTCTCGTAAGAAGGTTCTCACTCACTCTCTCTCTCTCTCTCTCTCTCTCTCTCCCTCCTGGTTTTCATTTCCAGTATTCTATTTAGGTGAGTTTCTGAATTCTTGATTTTTCATTATTTTTTTTTTTTTTAAAGTTCTCTGCTTCCTGAGCCGCTCCCCCCGGGAGAAGGTGTCGTTGTCTTAGAAGTGCCACGCTGCCCGGCTGCTCCCCGAACCCGTGTTCCCCTCCCGCTCCTCCTAAACAAATGTCCACCTCCCCATCCATTGTGGGTGCCCCCCCGTTCACCCCAACGCCAGCTTCTGGGTCCGGTGACAGCGTTACGCCTGCGGTCTCTCATGTACTGTTGTGTTACGGGAAGCTTACGCCCTGCTTTGCTAAGCCAGAAGAGGAAACATTTGTAGATAACGTGACGGTTTTTGTGTTGCTCTCATGCTTTTACCTCCAGCCAGCGAACTACCGAGATAAAGTTTACCGATCATGTGTTTTTATTTTTGTTTTTGTTTTTGTTTTTCTCTCCCTTTTTTCAGGGCCAACATTGCCTAGACAGAATTCACAGCTCCCCGCCCAAGTGCAAAATGGCCCGTCCCAGGAAGAGTTGGAGTCTCAAAGGAGGTAAATTTGCCAGTTCTTGTGTGTGCTTTTCCATTCTGCTGTGTAGAACTTTCGCTAAAAAAAAAAAAAATCAGTGAACCTCCAAGCACCCTCGTCTTGAGAACGGATGATGATCTCTCGTCAGCCACTTGGAAGTCAAAGATTTTTATCGTTAACGTCTCTCAGTTCTGTAGTCATCCCATGATAAACGAGAAGATTCCTGTTGTGCTGGACAGCGGATGTTAAGAGAGTTATAATCTCCTAACCGCTTCATTGTAAACGTCATACTCGTGTAGGTTTAGATATTTTAGAAATATATTTTAATTGATTTTTTTTACAGAGAGGAAGAGAGAGGGATAGAGAGTTGTTAGAAACATCGATGAGAGAATCATGGATCAGCTGCCTCCTGCACACCTACCGGGGAGGTGCCCGCCACCGAGGTCCATGCCCTTGACCGGAATCGAACCCAGGACCTTTCAGTCCACAGGCCGACGCTCTATCCACTGAGCCACACCGGTTTCAGCAAAACCTTTCTAATAGTAACACGCGGATCATGCAGTTTAGTTTTCCCGTTCCTCCGCGTGCGATTTCTGATACCCATTTTTGACTCCTGCTCATGAATGATTTGGCGTCCCCCAGCTGGCTGCGGCGACGGGACGTATTCTGAGAAACGTGAGTCAGCTCTGTGTCAGTGTCCACGTAGGGCCTCCTTTGGCTCACACCTATAAATAGCTCGCCAGTCACCCCGGCTCCCCGCACGTTATAAAGCCGGGGGGGAGCCGTGATCTCGGCCCAGAGAGAAGGGGACACCGGCGCCATGAGAGTGTACAGGTCCCAGCTCAGCCTCCAGAGGCGGGGTGGGCCCAGCGTCGACCGCCTTCTCTTGTAAGTGCCGTTCCTCGTCCCTTCACCGGGGGGAGCTTTCTTTTTCTCTCTTTTTAAAAAAATGTATTTTACTGATTTTTTTCACAGAGAGGAAGAGAGAGGGATAGAGAGCTAGAAACATCGATGAGAGAGAATCATCCATCAGCCGCCTCCTGCACGCCCCCCCTACTGGGGATGTGCCCGTAGCCAAGGTCCATGCCCTTGACCGGAATCGAACCCGGGACCTTTCAGTCCGCAGGCCGAGGCTCCATCCACTGAGCCACACCGGTCTCGGCTCGCGGGAGCTTTCTGATACCAAAACGTAACGGTCTTGTGTATGTTTATCCTTTTCCATAATAGAGATGTGAAAGGCCCACGTTACATATTTTTTTTTAAAATATATATTTTATTGATATTTTTACGGAGAGGAAGGGAGAGAGATAGAGAGCTAGAAACGTCAATGAGAGAGAAACATTAGCTGGTTGACCAGCTGCCTCTTGCACACCCTCTACCGGGGATGTGCCTGCAACCAATGTACATGCCCTTGACCGGAATCGAACCCGGGACCTTCCAGTCCGCAGACCGACGCTCTACCACTGAGCCAAACCGGTTTCGGCCACGTTACATATTTTTAAAAAAACAAACAAACACACGAATTTATTCGGTTTTGTTTTCGGACAGATGTCAGCGATAGCAGAGCGTTACTGAACGTTACCACCCCGGAGCCTTCCTCTCAGCCTGCCCTCCTGCTCCGTTAACGCCTAATGCTCTTTGTGCTGGGGAAAGGCTGAAGGGAGTGCAGTTTTAAATGTTGTTATTTATGTGTTGCCCGCTTTTTTAAAAATAATAATAATAATAAATCAGTATTTAAAAAAAAAAAAAAGCCAAAACCGGTTTGGCTCAGTGGTAGAGCATCGGTCTGCAGACTGAAAGGTCCCGGGTTCGATTCCAGTCAAGGGCATGTACATTGGTTGCAGGCACATCCCCGCTAGGGGGTGTGCAAGAGGCAGCTGGCCGATGTTTCGCTCTCATTGACGTTTCTAGATCTCTATCTCTCTCCCTTCCTCTCTGTAAAATATCAATAAAAATATTTAAAAAATAATAATAAATCAGTCTGGGAGTCAGCCCTGCACGAAGTAGGTGTCTGAGTGCATGCAGAGGCTGTTCACCCCATTGGCCCGTGCCCTGCACATCCCTTTCCCCGTGCGGACGCCTCTGAATCAGCAGAAATCAGGGTTTTCCCCTCTCTGTGCTGGGAGAGAGGCCTGGTGTGTGACGAGGGAATTGGAGGAGATGTCTTCTAATTAGAAAGCCAGTAGGTACTGCCTAAAGGTAAAACGTAAGGAACATCCCAAGAGTTGACAGTCGTCGTCTCTGACGTGTTGGAAGTGGGTGGGAAGGCAGGCAGGTGAGCAGTTAGGGATGGTCAGGCAGGTGAGCAGTTAGGGACTGTCAGGCAGGCAGGCGGAGAGGGTTAGGGCAATCGGGCAGGCAGGCGAGTGGTTAGGGACAGGCAGGCAGGTGAGCAGTTAGGGGCGATCAGGCAGGCAGAGAGGGTTAGGGGCGATCAGGCAGGCAGGCAGAGGGTTAGGGGCAGTCAGGCAGGCAGGCGAGTGGTTAGGCGGCGGTGAGGCCAGGCAGGCGGGTGAGCGGTGAGGAGCCGGCGGTCCCGGATTGCTAGAAGGGGGTGTGTGTCCGACTGCCGGTTCAGGCCCGACCCCACAGGCGTCCCTGCAGAACGGGTCCTCACCCCGGCAGCCCGACGTCTCCCCCCCCCCCCCGAGCGGTCCCAGATGGTGAGAGAGAGGGTGCCGGCTGGGCTTGAGGGACCCCTTCCCCCCTCCTCACCCCTCCCCACCTCTCTCCCCCATTCACTCAGGCCGACGCTTATCCCCTGAGCCAAACTGGCTCCGGCAAAATAGTGTGTGTGTGTGTGTGTGTGTGTGTGTGTGTGTGTGTGTGTGTGTGTGTTTTAAATTTTTTCTTTTTACCTTTCAGGCAAATCCAAGAGCAGCAGCGGCAGAAGGATCTGGAGCGGGAGAGGCTGGAGCGAGAGAGGCAGGAGCGGGAGAGGCTGGAGCGGGAGCAGCTAGAGCGGGAGAGGCTGGAGCAGCTGGAGAGAGAGAGACAGGAACGGGAGCGGCTGGAGCGACAGGAGCGGCTGGAGCGGGAGCGGCTGGACCGGCTGGAGCGGGAGCGGCAGGAGCAGCAGCTGGAGAGGGAGCAGCTGGAGCGGGAGCAGCGAGAGCGGGAGCGGAGAGTCCCCGGTAAGATGCCTATGACGCCGGCACCGGGCTCCCCGCGTGGGCGATGGGCGGGCGATGGGCGGGTGATGCCGGGGGGCGCGATCACCTGCTGGGATAAGCCGAGAGGTTGGGAACGAGGAAACACACCCCCGGTGGCTGCTCTCCCATTTCCTCTTCCTTTCTCTCTGTTGCTGCTTCTTTTTCTTTTTTTGCTCGGAGCCCTAAAGAGAAAGCCCTTGGACCTCGGCACCCTGGCGCTGGGATCCTCCCAGCTCCCCCGTCCACTGGCCACAGCGTAGACGCGTTTCTCATGAATTTTTTTTTTTTATAGCGGAAGGGAGGGAGGGGACGTGGGCTGCGTTGCCCTCTCGGGGTCGCGCACATGGCCTCAAAGGCTTTAGGATTTCAGTGCTTTGGGGGGAGGAATGAAAAGCGGTAGGCGGGAGGGAATCCTCCCTCCAACGGTGCCAGTGATGTTTCAGTATTTTTTAAAAAATATATATATTTTATTGATTTTTTTTTTTTTTACAAAGGGAGAGAGAGAGAGAGAGAGAGAGAGACATCGATGAGAGAGAAACATCCATCAGCTGCCTCCTGCACACCCCCCACCGGGGATGTGGCCGCAACCAAGGTACCTGCCCCTGATTGGAATCGAACCCGGGACCCTTCAGCCCGCAGGCCGACGCTCTAGCCACCGAGCCACACCGGTTTCGGCTGTTTCTGTATTTTTTTTTAATATTGCGGAGATTACGAAACGATGGTATTTATCGAAAGACCCACCAGTTAAGATACAACCGCCAGGCTGAGGTCTTGTTGACATTCGTTCACACATGAACATTTTTATCAGTACCTTCGTGGAAGTCAACATTTGTGACCGGATCCGATCGTTGGCCTCCGTGGAGCGTCCCAGGGTGGGCTGGGTAAAAACGGTTGGCCGATCGGCTGGTGCGTTGCGTCTAAGTGTCTGCCTTCGCCCGCCCCGTTATTTTGTGGGGCTCCAGCGCCCGGGACACACCTTCCCCCCACACATAAGCATTGCGTCGGGGGTTCCCAGCCCTTTACAGTAAGCATTTGGCTGTTTGCTGTTTAAAAAGAAACAAACAGCCGAGGTCGGTGTGGCTCAGTGGTAGAGCGTCGGCCTGCGGACTGAAGGGTCCCGGGTTCGATTCCGGTCAAGGGCATGGACCTTGGTGGCGGGCACATCCCCAGTAGGGGGCGTGCGGGAGGCAGCTGGTCCATGTTTCTCTCTCATCGACGTTTCTGGCTCTCTCTGTCTCTCTCCCTTCCTCTCTGTAAAATATCAATAAAATATTAAAAAAATAAAATAAAATAAAAAGAAACAAACAAACAAAAAAACCCCCACCACAATTGAATTTTTATCTGTGTATGGTCCTTCCTTTGTCCAATCTCAACGTCCTATTGGAGGGCCGGGGAAGGGGAACGCAGAAAGAAGGCAGGCGCTGTGGTTTCCGTGGAAAGGGTCCGCTAACCCCGGCTTAGTGCGTCGGAGAGAGAAAAACCGTTATCTCGCCCTCCCCGGGGGCCCAGGATGGGTTGGACCAGCCAGAGCGTTTTTTTTGGGGGGGTTGTGGGGGCGGGGGGGGAGCCCCTCGCGCCCCATTTCTCTGTCCTGACTGAAGTCCACGTGTGTGTGTGTGTGTGTGTGTGTGTGTGTGTGCACTGTGTCCGGGTGCTGGTTTCTGTGGCTTCACTGGCTCCTTTTTCTCTCTCCTCTCTGGTCCTGTCTCCCGCTGCTGCTTCCCACACCTCTGTCCAGCGCCTCCTTCCGACAGCTCCCCGCATAGCGCGCCTCCTCCGGACGGGGCCAGTCGCCTGCCTCCTCCGGCGCCTCCTCCTCCTCCTCCTCCTCTTCCTCCTCCTCCTCCTCCGGCCCACGGCGGCGGCGGCGGCGGCGGGCCCACTCCCGATTACGCCGCCCCCCCCACCCCGCCCCTGCGGCACCCGGCGACCCGCTTCGCCACCTCCCTCGGGTCCGCCTTCCACCCGGTCCTCCCCCACCACGCCACGGCCCCTCGCCCCCCGGGCAGACCCTCCCGGCCTTCCTCTCCCGTGGGCAGCGGGGCGCCCCCTTCCCAGCCCCCGGCCGCCGCCCCCAAGGCCTGCGCCTGGCCCGCGCCCGGCTTCTCGCCCCTGCCCCCGTCCCCCCCGGTCATGATCAGCAGCCCCCCGGGCCGGGCGGCGGGTCCCCGGCCCGTCCTCCCCGTGGGTGTGCTCTCCTCCCCTCCGATGCCCCCGTCCCCGACGGCGCCCGGCGGGCTGCCCGACCCGGTCCCCTGCCCCGCGTCCCCGCCGCCGACCGCGGGGCCAACGCCGCTGCCGCCGCCACTGCCACCGCCGCCCCTGGCATCGCTGTCACACTGTGGATCGCCGCCGCCGCCGCCGCCTCCGCCGAGCGCCCCCGTGGCCTCGACCCCCTCGTCCAAGCCTAGCCTTCTCCCTTCTCCCTCTGCAGCCGCCCCTGCCTCTGCGGAGACTCCTCTAAACTCTGTGCTGGGAGACTCCTCTGCTTCCGAGCCGGGCTTGCAGGCAGCCTCTCAGCCCGCCGAGACGCCAGCCCCGCAGGGTAAGGCCCCCCCCCCCCTGCCCGCGCTCGCTGCAACCGCTGGGACCGCCCATCGGGCTGGGGAGGGTGGTTTTGATCGTGGCCAGGGCACCCAAACAAATTGGTGCTTACCGACAGTGATGTAAGTCTGGGTTGAAGCACACCTCTTTTTTTTTTTTTTTCCCCCAAATCTTCGTTCTCAAGATAAAAGCAACTAAGTCTCATAATCGCTGCCTATATATTTTTCTTGTGGACTTCTCGGATGTACATACACGTTTTAAGCCAAAAGTCTAGTCTAATCACGGTGACAGTGATGCCGGACAGAGAGGCCCAGTTAGATTGAGGGGTCAGCCAGCGTCCCTGCGACAGCCTTCCAAGTAACCCCTGGAAGGTGGACAGCCCCTGGGAGATTGACTGACAGCCCCATGGACTCTTCACTATACACGGAGTGGCCAGATGATGAAGATCTCTGAGCACACAATAATCTGGCTACTCCGTGTCTATCCTATATGATAAAAGGCTCATATGCAAATGGTCCCCTCGACCAGGAGTTCGACCAGCAGGCAGGCCGGCCAACCGCCCATGTCCCCTCCCCCTGGCCAGGCTGGCCGGACCCCACCCATGCACGAATTGATGCACCAGACTTCTAATGTCTGTGTGTACACACACACACACACACACGCACACACACGCACACACACGGAGTGGCCAGATCATTATGCGTTCAGATAGATCATCATCATCTGGCCACTCGGTGTATTTCTTTGCTCTTGTAGAATTCATTGAGACCTTAAGATTTACACAAGATTATGTGGGGTCTGGTGTTGCAAATAGCACTGACTGCCATCATATACATTGTTGTTGTTGGGTTTTTTTGGTGTTTTTTTTTTTCCCCCCCCAGGGGCGCTGCCTCCCTTCCAGATTGTATAAGCATTTATTCTGTTTGCTAGATCCCCACGAACAAAAAAAGAAGTTCTGTTTAGGCGATCGGTGGCGTGGTCCCACTAACAAAGCTCCCATCCTCCAGTCAGCAGTGACGCCCTGTGGCCGTACACGCTACGATCTTTTTAGTGCTCGCCTAGACTTTCCCCGCGATGGCAAACCGGAGTCCTTAATGACGTGGCGAAAGTTCAGCTTGGCATGACGATCTTCTACCCACAGGTGCTGTCACGGGGCTCCTCAGCCGACGGTCTCATTGTGCCTCTCTCTCTCTCTCTCTCAGGCGTTGTCTCGGGGCCACCTGCACCTCCACCGCCGCCCCCCCTGCCCCCAGGTCCTGCCCAGGCCCCGGGGGCGCTGCCTCCTCCCCCCGGGCCGCCCCCTCCTCCTCCGCTGCCAGCCTCGGGGGGGCCGCCGCCGCCCCCGCCGCCGCCCCCTCTGCCCAGCCAGGCGACCCCGCCGCCCCCGCCTCCCGCCCCGCCCCTCCCCGCTCCTGGATTTTTTGGGGGATCCGCGGCCTCCTCCGAAGACAGTCGCCCGCTGACTGGGCTGGCGGCGGCCATCGCCGGAGCGAAACTGAGGAAAGTGTCCCGGGTAAATGCGATTCCAGATTATTATTTTGTGTGTGTGTATGTGTGTGTGTGTGTGTGTGTGTGTGTGTGTGTGTGTGTGTGTGTTTTATGTCTGTCTCGTTCTTTCTCAGCGTCTGAAGGACTGGCTTTCTTGTGCTCTAATGTTATGAACCATAGGTTCATAACTCCATTCATCAAAAAAAGAAAAAGAAAAAAAAGGAAAGAATTTAAATTGACGGGAAAGTTGTGAAAAGAATACAGCTTCTGAGAAACCACTACCCAGATGCGCCAGTTAATGTCTGTTTCTTTTATTCTTTTCTCCCTATGTATGTTTTTCTTTTTTTTCCCTTTTTTAAAAATATATTTTATTGATGTTTTACAGAGAGGAAGGGAGAGATAGAGAGCTAGAAACGTCGATGAGAGAGAAACATCGACCAGCTGCCTCTTGCACACCCCCTACCGGGGATGTGCCCGCAACCAAGGTACATGCCCTTAACTGGAATCGAACCCGGGACCTTTCAGTCCGCAGACTGACGCTCTACCACTGAGCCAAACCGGTTTCGGCAACATCTGTTTCTTTTATTCTTTTCTCCCTGTGTATGTTTTTCTTTTTATTTTCTTTTTATTTATTTTTTAAAAGGTGAAGTGAGCCTTCCGGTTTTCTCTGTTTGTTTGTTTTTTAAAATATATATTTTGTTGATTTTTTTACAGAGAGGAAAGGAGAGAGATAGAGAGTTAGAAACACTGAGGAGGGAGAATCATCCATCAGCTGCCTCCTAACACGCCCCCCCACCGGGGATGTGCCCGCAAAACCAAGGCACATGCCCTTGACCGGAATCGAACCTGGGACCCTTCAGTCCGCAGGCCGACGCTCTGTCCATGGAGCCACACCGGTTTCGGCCCCCTTGGTTCTTAAGAGGATTTCAGAGTAGATGTCTCCCGGAAGTGGTGGCTTCTGCTACATACAGTATTCTGGTTTGAAGGTAACAGGAGTTGACTGTGTGTCCGTGTATTATCTCGTTAAGATGGAGGACGCCTCTTTCCCCAGCGGGGGCGGCGCCGCTGTCGGCGTGAACTCGGCCTCCTCCAAAGCGGACGCGGGCCGCGGGAATGGGCCCCTCCCTCTGGGGGGCAGCGGTCTGATGGAGGAGATGAGTGCCCTGCTGGCCAGGAGGTGAGTGCGCCCAGGATTGAGAGCTTTTTCCCGATTTCCTCTCCGATATCATTTATCTGGATGCCGCCCTTCCCTTTTTGGGGGGGGGGTTAGCTTTTATACCTAAGA
Organism: Vespertilio murinus; assembly: GCA_963924515.1. NCBI lineage: Eukaryota > Metazoa > Chordata > Mammalia > Chiroptera > Vespertilionidae > Vespertilio > Vespertilio murinus. Next base: position 4,292,648 of record OZ004721.1, read on the forward strand.
GATGATGATTTATTTAAAAAAAAAGAAGAACCCAATGTACCTTCTTTCCAGGAGGAGGATTGCAGAAAAGGGGTCGACGATAGAAGCAGAACAGAAAGAGGACAAAAGTGTAAGTTGATCAGAGACCGGGGGGTGGGGGGGTGGGCAAGCTCCGCTCACTGAGCAAATTCTGGCAAAGATGGGCGGGAACAGCACGTGGACGTAAGGTCGCTTCTTTTTTTTTAAATAGCCGGTGGTGGGCGTCGCTTATACGTTTTCAGCGACATTCCTAGTAAGATGGGTTGACTGCCAGGGGTGGTGGGGGAAGCTCCCACAATGGCATGGAGTGGCTGGGGGCGGGGCTGAACTCCTGCATCATTGCCATGGTGATAACGCCCCCAGCCACTCAGACCTCGCCTGTGTACATCAACCCGCCAGCTTTGTTGGGTTGATTTGCATACTCATTCCTGATTGGCTAGTGGGTGTTGCCAAGGCATGGTCAATTAGCATATTGCTTTTTTATTAGGTGGGTGAACGAATGGCTTTTTCTTTTTTTTATGAATATATTTTATTGATTTTTTACAGAGAGGAAGAGAGAGGGAGAGAGAGCTAGAAACATCGATGAGAGAGAATCATCGATCTGCTGCCTCCTACACACCCACTACTGGGGATGTGCCCGCAACCAAGGTACATGCCCTTGACCGGAATCGAACCGGGGACCTTTCAGTCCGCAGGCCAACGCTCTATCCCCTGAGCCACACCAGTTTCGGCCGAATGGCTTTTTCTAGGTGGTGGTGGTTTGGTTTTGGTGTTGGTGTTGGCTTTTCCTCCGAGGGTGCCCGTGTCCTCGCATTTAAAAAAGGAAGGAATGAGGGACGCCAGCAGCGTTCCGATGTCTCCCCTGGGGGCCGGCAGTCGGTCCCTCGCTGCGCTCCCCTGCCCGGTGGAGCCGGGCGAGCTCTGCTTTATCTGCTCTGTGGGTTGGTGTTGGACACCAGCTGGTGGTTTTTCCCCCCGATGCGCTGGGCCTTGTGCAGCCACAGCCACAGCCACAGCCACAGCCACAGCCACAGCCACTGCCCAGCTTGGGGGGAGAGCGTGGGCCAGTGCAGCTCTCAGCGGGTGCGTGAGGGAGGGTCTCCGGAGATCCGGAGGGGCACACTGCTGGGAACGAGAGAGGAGGGAGGAGGGAGAAAGATGGACGAAGGGAAAAGGCAGGAAGGGTGTTGGGAGCGGAGGGACAAGCACTGACTCGTGCCGGCCCGTGTGGGATGCTGCTGACACGCGTGCCTCTGTGTTTAGGAGGAGGCAGAGCCGGTCGCTGCGAAGGCCTCTTCCACAAGCACACCTGGTAAGCTCGCCCTTTCTGCATGTTCTCTCTCTCTCTCTCTCTCTCTCTCTCTCTCTCTCTCTCTCTGTCTCTCTCGCTCTTGCTCTCGCTCTCTCGCTCTTGCTCTTGCTCTCTCACTCTCGGTGTGCCCGCCATTTCCCTGGTATTTCGGATTGCGTGGCCTGTTTCGCAGTAGCTCTGGAAGCGTGCCGGGGGTTGAATGCTTCCTCTTCTCTCTCTTTTTCAAGAACCAACGAGGAAACCTTGGGAGAGAGCCAACACCATGAACGGCAGCAAGTCCCCTGTCATATCCAGGTACGAGCAAGTCTCCTGCCTTTCAAATCGCGTCTTCATCGGAGGAGAAATGGGCGTCTTCGTTTTAGGAAAGAAAAATAAAAATGGGATGGTAGGTCTGGCATCGTCCCGGGGAGCCAGTCTGAATCGTCTGAATTCTGCCCCCTGCTGGTTCTCGGCCGGGCTGTCCGAACTCCAAAAGAGCGTTTATTCCTCCCATTTTTAATTTTTATTTTTTATTTTGAAAGATTCAAAACAACAGAAAAGCTGGAAGAGCAGTGCCCAGTGAACACCCATCTACCCATCACCTAAATACACTGTTTATTATTATTATTTTTTAGATGATTTTTTAAAAATGTATTTAAAAAAAATATATTTTATTGATATTATACAGAGAGGAAGGGAGAGGGATGGAGAGCTAGAAACGTCGATGAGAGAGAAACATCGACCAGCTGCCTCTTGCATACCCCCTCCCGGGGATGTGCCCACAACCAAGGTACATGCCCTTGACCGGAATCGAACCTGGGACCTTTCAGTCCGCAGGCAGACACTCTAGCCCAGCTGTGGGCAAACTACGGCCCGCGGGCCGGATCCAGCCCGTGCGGCTGTTCTGTCTGGCCTGCGGAGCCGAAAGAGCGGAGGAGGGTTCTCTTGCTCTCCCCTCCGCTCCTTCACCAGCAGCCCAAGAGGAGAGTGCCAGCATGGTCAGGCTGCTTTTGTTCCGGCCCTCCGGTCCAGTGTAAGAGCCCACGGTGGCCCTCGCGTCAAAAAGTTTGCCCACCCCTGTGTTAGGCACACCATCTGCACCAGCTCCGTGAACTTCATCGGGAGATAGTCACTGGATAGGAATGTCCTCAATCCCCATTTTAACGTAATCATCCTTCCAATGTTTTTACGTATTTTGGTGCTTGACGTGGAATTTTTTTTAAAACACCCACACCAACAGACCAAGAAGTCCTGCGTAGTCAGATGTCCTTGCCCCACCCCCAGGTGTAGAATTTACTAAACGGGTGCACACGCGAGCAAGACATCTGCTCTTACGTGTTCCCTCCCCCTCGCCCTGTGGGAGCGGCCACGGCTGCGTCCCCGTGGGCCTCTCGGGGCCGCCGGCCTTTTGGTGGACGCGACACGTGTCACGGGGTGGCCTGCCTCGAGCCCCGAGAAGGTCGTCGCCTCCTCTTTTCCTGGAGTCGCCTCCTCTCGACACCTGGCCCCCCGCCTCCCTGGCAGACAACAGCAAATGCCGAGCCAAGGGCACCGGCGTTGGCTTCTGTCCTAATAAGCCCCCCGGCTTTGCCCGTTCGTGGCTCCGCTAGCCGCGGCTGGGAATCAGCGCCGGGCCGGTGAGGGTGGACTCGCCGGCGGTGGCGTGTAGCTGACCTGCCCCGGGACCTTTCGTTTGCACAGACCGAAATCCGCTCCCTCGTCCCAGCCCAGTGCCAACGGCGTCCAGACCGAGGGACTGGACTACGACCGGCTCAAGCAGGTGGGCTTTTAAAAGCTGTGTGCGTGCGTGCCTGCATGCGTGCATGCCTGTGTGTATGCGTGCGTGCGTGTGTGCATGCGTGTGCGCGTGTGCTTGACAGATGGTGAATGTGCTCGAAAAGCATGCAGCGTTACGGTATTTTCCGCACCCGGAGCCGTGACATGGGCCCACTTGGCGCTTTGCAGGTCCTCGCGTTTTGGTGCCGGGGGTTTGCGTCGAGTGTCCGCAGGGGTTGGGGGGTGGGAGGGTGGGGGGTGAGAGGGTGGGGGGGTGGGCTCCCCTCCCTATAGAGCGTCGCTATGAAATGGAAATGGAACACGGGGGGGAGGGGCATGCACACCCTAACGTGTGTAGAAGCCACATTAGGTCAGTACAGAGAAACGGGACATTTCAAGATAAGATTTCCATGCGCAATAAAGATTTTAAAATGACTGCCCTGGCCGGTGCCGCTCAGTGGGTAGAGCGTCGGTCTGTGACCTGAAGGGTCCCAGGTTTGATTCCGGTCAAGGGCACATGCCCGGGTTGTAGGCTTGATCCCCAGTGGGCGGGAGGGTTGTGTGGGGGGGAGTGTGTGTGTGTGTGCGCGCAGGAGGTAGCCGATCAATGATTCTCATCTTTGATGTTTCTCTCTTTCTCTCTCTCCCTCTCCCTCTCTCCCTTCTGTTCTCTCTCTCTCTCTCTCTCTCTCTCCCCTTCTTTCTCTCTATATATCTCTCCCCCTCCCCTTCCTCTCTGAAATCAATAAAAATGATATTAAAAACAAAATAAAACTGCTAATGAGTTACCCTACATTATGTCCTTGCTACTACATCTTAGAAATCTAGTGTCTGTTTCACATTTATTTTTATATATGTATATATATATATATATATATATATATATATATATATATATAATTATTTTATTTTTTTATTGATTCTCCACAGAGAGGAAGGGAGAGGGACAGAGAGTCAGAAACGTCGATGAGAGAGAAACATCGACCAGCTGCCTCCTGCACACCCCCCACCGGGGATGTGCCCACAACCAAGGTCCATGCCCTTGACGGGTTTCGAACCTGGGACCCTTCAGTCCGCAGGTTGTTTCTGTCCGAGAGAGCATTCTGTCCCGTCTCTTGCGAGGCCGGGATGAGCATAAGGCTGGGCAAGGGAGACCATTCGGACAGAACGCCCCGAGGCTAGTCTGCCAGCGCAGGACGCACGCCCCTCAGATGCTAGGTGCGAAAGGACCGTCGGGGCAGTAACTGACTTCCTGTCTCCCGGGTGTGTGTTTCTCTGCTGTTCCAGGACATTCTGGACGAGATGAGGAAAGAACTGACCAAGCTCAAGGAGGAGCTCATCGAGGGTGAGTGTCTATAAACACATCCGCTGGCCCCTTCGGGGTCCCCTTCTGGGACGGCGCGCTCCGAGAGGGTGCCGAGCGAGACATGGGGGGCCCGTCGGTGTGCCGGAGGGCAGAGCTCGGCTCCTTTGCCGTGGCCGCCTGCCCTGCGCGTGGCCTGTGGGAGGCAGGCCCTCTCTCCTCCTTGTAACGGGGGTAGTAAACCTAGGGATAAACAGGAATCCCTCCGGCTCCGGTGTCGGGAAGAAATGGCTGGGGGGGCGGGGTGGTGGTGGGTGGTCTGTCTGCCCCTGGGTTTGCCCTGCGGACCCATCCAGCCTGCCCCCTGGATGCCGAGCCCCCGGAACACGTGCCTTCCTCTGGCCTCAGTGTCCATCCGTGGACATGAGTGTGGTCTTTGCCCACAGCCACGGAGCATGCTCGATCCATGTATCCCTTTTTTTTTTTAATATATATATTTTATTGATATTTTACAGAGAGGAATGGAGAGAGATAGAGAGCTAGAAACGTCGATGAGAGAGAAACATCGACCAGCCGCCTCCTGCACACCCCCCGCCGGGGATGTGCCCGCAACCAGTGTACATGCCCTTGACCGGAATCGAACCCGGGACCTTTCAGTCCGCAGACCGACGCTCTATCCACTGAGCCACGCCGGTTTCGGCTCCACGTGTCCCTTTCATTCCTGGGAGGAGGTCGAGCGCAGACGTTCACCTTCCTTAAGATCCAGCTACTCCTTAGTTGTTTTTTTAAAAAAAATATATTTTATTGATATTTTACAGAGGAAGGGAGAGAGATAGAGAGCTAGAAACGTCGATGAGATAGAAACATCGACCAGCCACCTCCTGCACACCCCCCGCCGGGGATGTGCCCGCAACCAGTGTACATGCCCTGGACCGGAATCGAACCCGGGACCCTTCAGTCCGCAGACCGACGCTCTACCACTGAGCCAAACCGGTTTCGGCAACTCCTTAGTTTTTTGTTTTGTTTTGTTTTGTTTTTTGTTAACACCTTACTCTTTCATTTATTTTGGATCCTTTTCCTTCTCCTGCTCAGCAATCAGACAGGAACTGAGCAAGTCCCACACCGCGTAGAGAGACGCAGACCGAGGAGAGAGAGAGAGAGAGGGAGAGGACTTCCATCCGGAAGAGCGGACGCGCACCCCACCCACCCACAGCAGCCGCTGGCCGCAGACCCGTCCTCCGAGAGAGAGCCGTGAGGAGGAGGAAGAGGAGGAGGTGGAGGCGGAGGAGGCGGTCGGAAGGGAAGGGGAGGGGAGGAGAACACACAACCCGACCTGCTCTGAGAGTCTCCGGACACAGTCCCTCCGGCCACGCCGTTCCTCTCCCCGCGAGCTGCTTCTTTCTGACCTTCCCCGACGGGACGGACGGGGGCCCCGAGGCCTTCGACGCGGGAAAACTCGAACCCCCCCGCGCGCGCAGTGAGATATTTTCGTGTCAGGACCGGATCTCGCATTCCCACGACCCACGGCTCCCACGTAAAGAGCGAGGCTTGCGAAGCTGTTTTTTTGGGGGGGATTTTTTTTTGTTTTTTGTTTTTTTTTCTGCTCAGCGTTTCTGACGAAGAATCCAGCAGGCCATGCTATTGTACGTGTTTCTCTCAGGTTCGTCTTCCCATCCTCCCAGCCTCCCGGGGATGCCGGGGCGCGGGCCCCCCGGTGCGGGAGCGAGTCACCCGGAGCGGGACCCACCGGAGCGCCGTGGGCCCTCGCGCGGGGGGCGGCGGTGTCTCCACGGAGGGTCCCGGCCGGGCGAGGGGCTCCCGAAACGATGGGAGACCTCTCGAGCTAAGCCTTCACGCCGTTCCGTAAGGTCGGAAAGAAAAACAAAAAAAAACACGAGACGATTCCGTCCAGAATGGGAAAGACTTCAGATGCCTTCTTCTTCAATCGCGAACAATGCTTCTTACCAAATCCACGAAACGTGGCGGCGGCGGCGGTCCACGTGGTGTAGATTTCCCCCGCAGGTCCTCCCCGGCCGCCTTTTTGTAAGACTTCTGCATGCGGACGTTTTTTTTACAATGTGATGACAACCACCACCAAACGAGCTTTTTTTTAAAAAAAACAACAACCACAAACAAAAACCACGGCCCCTCAGACACGAATGCATGCCACTCTCCTATGGCGTGGCCTTTTCCACGGCCTCGTCCCAGGGGGCGGAAAAACAGAAACACCATTTTGTAGCATCTAGGGGAAAGGGAGGGAGGGACAGAGGGAGGGAGGGAAGGCATAATTTTTTAATTTAAAGTTCATCTCTGCGCTATCTCCACCCCCCCCACCGCACCCCTGCCCCCTTCGATTACCTGCATGAAAAAAACAACAAAGACTGTTGTATGACGCTCATGGGTGAATGTGTCACGGAACCCAGTCCGCAACCACCTCCGTCACGTCGTCTGTCAGCGATGTGTCTCTCTCTCCGGGCCTTCCGTGTCATGTCCGTGGTCTGAGCCACAGGGGCCACGGGGACACACCCCTGACCACGAAGCTGCCACGGGGATCGTGTGATGGCGGATGACGAGCCAGCAATGACCGGCCGGCAGCAGTTCACGGCCCCGGGAGTCGACGGGCGAAGGGCACCCACCGAGGAGCTGAGACTCGGGTGGTGGGGAGGAGGAGGAACGAGCTCCTTCGCTTCCCAGCTGTGTGTGCGCGCGCACACGCGTGTCAGTGCGCGCACACGCGTGTGTCACACGTGCCCACGCGTGTGGACGCAGTCCACTCTCTTTTTCTTTCGACGTCCGTAAGGTTAAAATAGGGGAGACAGCCTCCTACCTGTTGCGATGATAGGCGATTTTTTTTTCCTATTTTTTATTTTTATTTTTTACACGTAGGAAACCAACAGTTCTCTTAGGTCTTGGTTCCCGCTCGCGTTACGTGCCATACCCGCTTGGGAGCCTCTGGTCGTCGCTCACGTGCCGGAGACGTGGCCCCCCCGTGTCCCGGGCTCAGGCCGGATGGATGCTGCCGGCTTACGGCATCCTCGCTGTGGCAAGGAGTGGATGAGGGATGATATTTTTTTGGAAATAGTTGTGTTTTCTGTAGAGACTTCCTCTTTTTTTTAGGTCGATCTGTGTTGGTTGCCCTATGCTCGCTCGATGGCACCGTTCTTTTTGTCCCGTCTGCTCCTCCTCGCCCTGCGTTCGTCCGTCGTCGAGACGTCCAGGATGCGAGAAGCTTACCCCGGGACTGTTTTTTTCTTCAAGAAGCAAGAGGCGTTTTTCCCTCTTGATCGTTGTATTCTTTTTGGTTCTGTAAACGCGCTTGATCTAGACGTCGACGTCCCCTGTAAACCCGGTCAAGAAGCAACGTCCAGTTTTGACGGTTTACGCTAACTCGCCTGCAGAAGGGTGGAGGATCGTTGGGTACCTGCGGCCCAAAGGAAGATAGAGAGAGAGATGACGAGACGATGCTGGATCCGGGAAGGAAGCTGGTGCGTGCCCCCCCAAACACGCTCTGTGCCTTGGTCTCCCGTTAACACGATGTGTGCGTGTGCGTGGGTGCGAACGCGGCAGGAAGAACCGGCGTGGGGCCGTGCTCTGCGTTCTCCCGGCTCTTCCCTCCAAGAAGCGAGAGGGGAGGGAGCCCCCGGACACGGCTGCTGTCGCCCGTGGCGGGGGGGGTCACGGTCAGGAGGTGTCCGTGACGGCCCTCCGGGGGTTCCCCTTCCCGACCCGCACGCCGCTGCCGGCACCACGCTCTCCCGGAGGCCCTCCGTGCTCTTGGTGTGCACGTCGGGCGTCTTAAGCAGTGTCTTAAGCCGTTTCGGGGGACCCTCTTCTCCCTGCAGGAGGAGGAGGAGGAGGTGGGGGGGGCCCTTCCTTCCTTCCTCAACACTGTGATCTGGTCCGGGCCCGCCCGCCCTCGACGCTCCGGGGGCGGCGAACCAGGTGAATGTACGCGCCCCTCGGTGGTGCCGGTGCTGGCCGCTCCGCAGAGCAGCCGCCCCCCGATTTCCAAGCCCGTCCCCCGAAAACGTGCAAATGCAGCACGTGCGTGCGTGCGTCCACGCGAGCCGGAGATGCAGCACGGAGACGGATGTCGGCGTCTCGTGCTTTTTTTCTTCTTCCTCCGCGTGTCCGGCGCGCTCTGCTGTTTCTGGTCACGAGTGTGTTCATCTGCCTCCCCCTCCACGCTAACTTCGATTGTGCGGTTGAAATAAAGTTGCAGTCTACACGTGTTGCTCATCCGTGACCCTTGGGTCCCCAGAAAGGGGTTGGGGGTGTCTGTCTGTCGGTTCTAAAAGTTAAGTTTCCCCGAAAGTTGAAAACCCACTTTTCGGAGTCCGGGGCCGAGCCACGGAAGGTTTGCACCTTCTTTTTACACATCCCCGTTCTTGAAAGACGTCATGCAAGCCATCCCTACTCGGTCGGTCGTGTGTGCAGAGGGACGGAGGGTGGTGGTCTCCCTTTTGTTTTAAAATTATTGAACTGTTGGCTGCTTCCTGTTTGTGCCGATTTCTCTGACGGCCCCCGCCGAGCACGGGGTCCTGACCCTTCCGGTCCAAGAGAATGGCCGTGTGTGACTTTATACTCCAATGTTGTCCTGCCACGTGGTCAGAT